>JAOXJM010000009.1:5892052-5905412 GCA_026413425.1 Tringa solitaria | reverse complement strand
GCACTGGGTGGTCTTTAAGGTCCCTTCCAACCCAAACCATTCTGTGATTCTATGAGCTTGACCTACAAGGTCAGTACAGGGCATGTGGTGCCAGGGAGCACTGGCAACATACATGCAACTTGGGTTAAGACTAAGGAGCCAGAGATGTTCTTAAAGGCCGGGGTTGAACCAGTAAAGGATACAGGGAATGGGCAGGGGCAATCTGAGCCCTCAGCTCTTCAACCCTGCTGCTGCTGGCTCCTGAAGGAATGACCATCATTGCAATACCAGAGCCAATACTCCCCAAGTCCCGCAGGTCCCAGTGTGTCTGTACCTACTGTATCATCTCAGTGGGTTTCTTTTACACGGAACCCCTTGGTAAACAGTTAGATTTTTGGAGAAGGTTGTCTTATCTTACTGCTTTAAGACATAACACAGAATAGCAAATACTTTTTCCCTACCGCTTCTCCACCTTTTTGATCATGTAGCTGCAGCAGGGCATCGGGAGGGAAAAAGGGATTTATAACTCAGCAGTGACTTGGATGATTTGCTACATCAATACTGTTGGTTTGTATCAGTATAAATTATTGCTGTGGGTCCTAGAGATGAATCATAGTGATGCTGGGTGATAGTAATGCCGTCAAACACAGGCTCTCAGGCTTTGTGGCAATGTCTTGTCCACCAATAAATTAGATTTGTCTCACTGCTGATCTCTCCATAGACAGTTGAAATAAATCATGGGCATTCTCAAACAAGCGGGGAAGAAGAAGGAGGGGAACGAGGAGGGGACAGAATTGTGTGGTTAGCAAAGCTGTTGTGAGGTGGCTTGCAGGTGACTTTAAAAGAAACCATGAAGGAATTTGTCCTTCTGCTCATCAACTCCTCCCAGGCACACATACCTCAAATTATTTGACACTAGCTTCAAGAACAAGGCCGGAAAGTTGCTTCTGTGCATACAGCATGGGCAGAAAACCTGCAATTAATTTGCTACTAGTCCTTGATTAGAGCCAAAGGAGGTTTTAGAAAGCAGCGTGTCTGTAGCTTGGTCTGGCCTCTGTGACAGCCAAGCTCTTCTCTTTGGCAGCTCTTTAGCTCAGGGAGCAGGGTCTCATCTCTGGGACCTTCCCCAGCTCCGGTCCTCACCTGTAGACGTGACTCGTGTGGGTACAGAGCAGTGATTCACTGCACCTTCAGCAGGCTGTGGCTGACCCGAGACGTTCAGCAGACCCCGTGCTGCTCCCTCCTCCTTGCACAAACAAGTCAGGGAGCAGGAGGCAGCAGGAAGGAAAAAATGAAATGTTTTGAAGAGAGACCAACTGGGAACTAAAAACACTCCTCACTTCATCCTACCCTGCCACAACAACCACTTCTAAATTAAAGTAAAAAAAGGCAAAGCACTGAAAATATGGCATTTAGATATTGTACTATTTGCCTTCAAAATGCTGGGTGTCACCTGCTTGTGTGCACCACTGACAGAAACCCTCACAGCACTGTTGGAGCATGTCACTGTCCCTGTTGACCCCCATTCATTATGGCTTCAAGCTCTTCTTGTGTGACTAGAGAGGAGCAGCTATCACACCAAGGCCATGCACATAAAGAAAAATTATTTGGAGATTAGTGAAGCTGCACATATTTCGGAAAAAAAACAGCCCATGACAGAACCTCTAACAGCAGTTTAACTCTACTGCAGCTGCAGCAAAATTGTTCACCAGGGAATGGGGCTGCATCATGCTGTTAAGAATCTGCCTTGCAAGACACCCACAATTTAGCTGCCTTGGTTTAACAACTGGCTCTACCACAGTCCTACACTGTTTGGCTGAGTGACTTCATTTCCCAGTGTTACAAATCTTCTACTGAGAAACTTGAAGCACTCCTTTTAAACAGAGGCAGAAATAAGATGAGATGTGTCCTCCAAAAGCTGCAGCTGTAGGAGATAAAATAAGAAGGGCTGGCTGGTGGAGATGGCAGCACACCCTGCGAGCTGCCAATTGAGTGCTGGGAGGTGAAACTTCCTATTTTAAGCCTGCCTCTCTCCTCTCTTCTCGTGACATAGCAATAAGAAAGGGAAGTGGATGCTTGTCTGAGCGGTCCTGTCTGCCTGAAATGGGAACCTTTCAGTTTCTTCTGCAGCTCAAAGGTGAATCTCGAGCAAGAACATATGCAACCTTGCAGAGCATGGAGTGCCGGGCAGACACCACATCAATCTCTCTCCACCTTCTTCTCAGCTTGATGCCAGCAGCCTGCTGGGGGGGTTTCATCACTTTGTACATGTTCTCTACAAGAATAAATGAGACTGTCACATGCCAGGCGGCAGTGTGCCAAACCCAAAGTCAGGAGATGGAGACGTGTCCTGGACCTCACACAACACTTGTGATGGAGAGCCGAGGGAAAGGCACACAGATCCTTGTCTATTTTACCTCGTTGCAGTTCAGTGGCTCATTGTTTCTATGCAAAAGCTCCTTTGAATAGAAAGTTCAAACCAACTTTCACTTTAGAAGTCTTCTCCTTAATCTGTCAGCTTGGCCTTGGGGTTTCTGTCTGATGTGTACTTATTTAATGGCCCTGCCATTGGTCTGGTTGTGTGGCTCATTGCAAACTAACTGGGAACTCTTTTGCTCTGCTGTTCCCCTCTTAAATAGACATTAGAGATGGTTCCTCATACTGAAGTTTAGGCTCTGGCTTTTCTCTGTCTGTAAATCCAACTGGGATGGGAACATTTGGGATGTGATGTCCTCCTGTCACTCACTTCACTTGCAGAAAAGAAACTGACATTTAGGACTCAGGTCATCCATTTTGTTCAGGCATCCGTTTATCAGAAACCTGAAAAAGCAATTTCTTCCTATATTTCCCGTGTTGATATTTGAAGGGTTTGACCAGCAGTAGCAATAAGGGAAGCGAAATCTCTTCAGGAGCATGTACATGAAAAATCTCAGACAAGTTAGGACACTTGAAGTCAGCATGTGATCTCCGTGTGCAGTTAGTTAAGAGATCCTTTATGTCCCAGGACAGAACATTAAGCATAAAGAAACTTCAGATGGGTGCAATTTCATCCTTGACAAGGTTCAGTGCTTTCATGGGATTTCAAACACTGTTACATTGAACTGAATTCGTGTTAACTTTCTTGTGTCCCCATGTAATGAGATCTAGGTATTTCGCCTTTTCCTATCAGCCTCATGAGCAAATTGCAAAGTTCGTTTACGGCATGGCAAAAAAATGAATAAAAGCAGTGTGTCTCGTGTGGCTGTTGAACAACCTGACATCAGGCAGGCCAGGAGATGACTCATTCTTTCGTCCAACTCAGACTCCAGGCAGATTTTAAAATCAGAGGGAAGGTTAGTGGTGAAACACAGGGTCTCAGTCCCCACTGCAGAGGGACTGTGGCTTGGTTGAATTGACTCTTGACTTGAGTCTTCACTTGGCTTTTGACTTTGATTTCACAATACTTGACTCTTCACTCACTCCAGAAGCAAAGGGCTTGGGGGGATGTTTCTTCTGAAATCTGCGCTCTCACCTTGTGGCGCAGAAAGTTGATAAATTTGGTTTTGAAGATGATTTCTGGGTCTCCTGCAGCTAACACAGAGACAGTAGGAGAGTGTGCATTCAGTTCCTGTCTCTGCTGCAGGCCATCCCTCCCAGCCTCGCTTCCCCATTTCTGGTGCAACGAGAAGACTTTCTTTCTGTGACTCTTGGTTTTGTTTGCCTGCAGTGTCAGCCCTCGCACATCTGACTACACATTACTCCAGCCTGAGCTCTGTCTGGATCTTGTGTGGCACCTTCAGCCATTGCTCTGCAGAAGACAAAAACCACCATTTCTTCTTCTCCCTTGACAGTTTGGTTTGCCTCGTCTCCCTGCAGTTGCTGTTTTTCTGCTGTTTCCCACACACAAAGTTTGCAAACACGAGCCCAGACCACAGCAGTTCCGCTTCCTCCTTGCCTGCATCATTTTGTTAACTGCCTGTTGAGATAAAAAGCTGCTATAGCTGTTCTGGAGAAGTTGTTTCAGCTCTACAGTACCCGAGTTTGAGTTGATCTTGGAGGCAGATACAAGCTTACTTCCTGCATCAGTGTGGGGTTCAGAGGACTCACAGAGAGAGGCCGTGCAGTCTGGGTGAAATGGTGTCTCTCATTCACCTCTGCACGACAACCTCTTTTTCTGTTGTTGATGCTACTTTTGTTGATGGCTCCTGTCCCTGGAAAATAATCTGCAGATGGGTGCTCCCAGTGCTGGACCCGGTGTTGGTGAAGTGAAGACAGAGGGTCATGTTGGCACAGGTTTCTCCACTTTCTGCCCACCTGGGGATTTTCTCTCCTGCAGACTTGGTTCCCACGTCTCTGAGGGAAAAATGCAGAAGGCATGATGGTCCCTGCATTTCTCCTGGTCTGACTCCCACTCTCTGCTCTCAGGCTGCACCCTGGTGTTGTGGCAAGAGGTTCTTCTGGACAGGAAACTCAGGCAGAGAAGTGGTGGCAGGTCTTTTGCACAGCAGCAGAGAGGTCAGGGAGCTTGTCCAGCCAGCGAGACACAGCTGCAGGGTGACAAGCCCACGTTTCCTGCATCCTCGGGGAACGTAGCAGCAGGCTTCCTCCCCAGCCACCCACGCTGTTAAGGCAACTTTAAAATAATACATGATGCTGCTTTTGGAAAGTGCAGCTGCAGGTACAGGACTGGCAGACTATGCTGTGCTCCAGCTTGCTACAGCTGAAAAACATGAAGAAATGGAAGACGTATCAAGCATTAGAGAGGACAGCAGAGATCAGAGAAAGAGGAAGAAAATGATGAACAAAACGGGATGCATGATGGAGTCAGAAATGTGCCGTCACACTATACAGTGCTGAAACTGTCAGGAAAGTGATGAAGGAGCAATAAATGGCATCAAAGTAGTCCTTTACCCTGAGAGGCATTATCTGCTCTGACAACATGGTGGCCTTGGACTTCTTGTTCTCGGATCTGCAACAAGTTTTTTCCCCTTGGCATGTGCTGTCTGTAGCATCCATACTGGCAGGGTTAGATTGAGCCCAGGAGGGATGTGGTGGGTTGTCTGGTCTTGTGACTACTCACATCCTGGTTTTACTTGCATGGAAGTACCCTGGACCTGCTGTCTGAGGTGCTCCATGGTGAGGTCTCCAGCCTTATCGAGGTATTTTGCAGCCTTTGACTGTCCAGTGCCCCACAGTGAACAGGAGCTCTCCATAACCTGGGAGTTAGAAATTGATTTTTCACTACAGATCATCACTGTTTGAGTACAGAAGTACAGTGCTAGGACTGAGAGCACAGCTCTAGACCTCGCTCCATCTCACAGCTTGCTAAACTCACAATGGGATCAACCATGGAGTCCAGGGTTTGCTAGTCTGACTTGGAAACTTGGTGGGGAAGGGAGAGAAAAATATGTCAGTTTGATATGAAAAAAAAGCACATATGGAAGTTTTTCTCAAATCAATAAAAGAAGGAAAACTATACTTTTGTCTGTGAAGTAGTATAGGTAGACTTACAGATAGCTGTTTATTCTTTCTGTGTTTCTTTTTACACTTCATACTATTGTTACATTTACCTCAATTATAAAATGTAAAGCCAGAATTTTCTGGATAAAAGATGTTGAAACAAAGCTCATTAACTTCGTAATTCCTCCATCCTCCTTCAGAGGCTGGCAGAAAAAGACAGTTAAACACAAACCATTAATAAACTGGTAACTTTTGTCTCAATGTTTCCTTGTAAAGGATTTTAAACCCTTCATGACTGTCTCACTTGGAGACCCATCCTGCATTTAGGACTGTGGCTATTACATGCTCCCTGGAAACAAATTTGTTGATAGGAAGTTGGCCCAAGGCCCACTGAATTGTGTCTTTTGCTGTTGTTCTCCCAGGTGATGAGCGTTTTGCTGCTGATTGAGTACTCCCTGGAGGTGGCGAGTGGGAAAGGCTTTTGCAAAGACCTGGACAAGGATTACTACAGAATTGGTAGGTCACCGGGATGCTGGAAAGCACCAAGAGTTTATGGGGTTGAGAGGGACCCCAAGATCCTGCATTGGTCCCTCTTTCTTTTTCATCAAAGAAAATTGGAAACTGGCATTCAGAGCAGGTGGACCAAAAGCTCAGACCCAGGAACTAGATTTAACCTCTAAAGCTTTGGATTTTGGTTTAGGCCATGGCTGTGTTGGCTTTTGGGAGACCAGTGAGGACTCCAGAGAATTTGTCTGTATTTCAGTGGATCAGACCCTCAGCCCAAACTCTCCAGTATCCTCATAGTCCTCCAGCCTTCCCACTGCAATGCACTTTGCATTAATCTGACAATCCTTTTTCCCCCCTTCTCATTCTTTTCACCAATTGTAGATCATTTAAGCTTTACACACATCGTTGACTCCCTTCATATGTCAGGCATTTTCCAGGAAAACACTGAAGTGTCTGACCAGCTCCTCAATGGACCTACTCTGACCACTGACCTCAGGGTCCTGGAGTGGAGAGAAATTACAACCCCACACAACATCCCATGGGTGTGTGGGCTCCCTGATGTTGCCACCAACACCCTGCCCTCTGTGCCATGGAGCCACCCTCTTCTCATCACTCATCTTGCCATGAAAATGCCTTCCATCTCACAGCTGAAGTCCCTTCTGAGTGCCAAACCAGCCCACCTCCTTTTCCCCCATGTCCCTTTGGCCCCCACCCCCAGATTTTTCCCAACCTCTGGTGTTTTTTGCAGAACATTAGCTGTCTGGAAGAAGCAGCCAGGCTGTTTTGTATCCCACAAATTGTTACAAGCATCATATCTGTTATGGTTGATTGAATTCCTATGGCTTGAACTTGGAAGGGTCTAGCTTAGCTTTCAGGGACCTGCCCGATAACTCACAAGGAGTGCCATTTAAAAGAATACAACTCCCCAAAACTCAAATATTACTTGACCAAGCTAATTCTGTATAAAGATGTTTGGAAGCAACACAAACAGGGTACTTTTTCCTTTTCTTAGTCACTTTTCAGTATAAAACCACAAGTTGAGATAACCCTTGTCTGCTGTGTGCAGAGAGACAGAAACCAGGCTCCCACACCCTGCATTGTCTCTCCCTACGGAGAAGGATCAGAGTCAGAGAAAAATGCAGCAAGGACTTGCCCGTTCCCTGCTTTTCCAGAATCCTTCCCCAGGCTGCAAGCATACACAGAGAGACCCCCTGTAAGTGGAGGAAAAGGAAACCAAGTACAGCAGATTCCTGCACATCCCGAAGTCACTTGTCCCCGGGGTAGAAGTTTGACTTAGTGGAAAGCACCAAAACAGGCTCAGTCACTGTCTGGGTGAAGTTATTGCTAACAGATGGGTTCACATTTTTCAAAAGAGCCCAGCTGGGTTTTTGGAGGCACCACTGTGATCCACCAAAGCTATTTTGAAAGGTGTTAACAGCGAGCAGAAAATGGAAATTTGGGTGAGTCCTGCTAAGAGGACACCAAGCAAAGGGCTGCTGTCACGGTTCACAGCTTTCACACAGGGCATGATGTCCAAAGTAGTCCAGTCTGTGTGGGATGGAGGTTACTTTGCTCAGCTGTGGTCACTGTGCAGCTGTGGCCCTTCTCAACACCCCGTGCAGACTTGCATGATGACTGCTTTGGAAAATGCTTTCTGCAGGGCTTTCCCATTAAGGCAACGTGCAACACACCCAACAGGCTCCAAAACCCGGCTCTTTTCTGGGTGGCTGGGATCAGCACATCAGTAGGAGAATCCAGTTTTCCACTTCTGTAATATATGTTTCTAGTTTTAATTTTATAGATAAAAATTGAAGAACATGGTGCAAGTGTGACCTTAAGGTCTTCCTCCCTTTTTTGGGCTTGTTTTTTGTTGTTGTTGGGGTTTGGGGTTTTCTGATGTACCTGGAAAATTGGAATTAGGCATAGTTGGAAATATTTTTTCCTGATAGTGGAATATGAACATGCACTGTGACTAATAGAGTGATCTGAACTGGTGAAGACTGAACAGGATATTTGCATATCAGGATACTTTCCCACAGATACAGTTACGTAAAAATGACAATTGTTTTCATTGCTTTTTGCACAAAGATCACCCAAGGCCAATAACTTTTACTTTTCTTCAAGTATCTAAGTAAAATATTCTTTAAAGAAAAAGAAATAAATAATTGAGACAGATTTTTCAGATAAGTTCTATGCGAAACCATTATATGCTTTCTAAGCAAGACATGTATTTCTGCAAATATCGAGGGTTTTCTTTAAGAATAGAACTGTTCTGAGTGAAATTGGCCCCATTTGTAACAACCCCCTTCTTCCCACACAATCAAAATGACAGGTCTTTCCCCTCCCCCCTCTTCCACTGCCTCCTACACAAAAAAGGAACATTTATAATGAAATCCCCAGCACTTCCACTTGGCTTCTCTTCCCAAGCATTTCAAAGGGCTCTGCTTGGGAGATTGTGAGTGTTTTCAGATTACAGTTGGAATAAACACAGCGCAACCCTTCTATTTCCAGAAACTAGCAGGGAAGCAATACAGCAAAGCAGTACAAAAAGTTCAATTTGACTTCAAAACCCAGATGGAAGAGTTGGAGAACAATTTAGGGAGAGGTTCTGTCGATGCCCTCAGCATCTGCTGCTCTATTTGTAGATCCTGCCAGATTAAAGCATGTCTCAGAATATATAATGCTAACACTGTAGTCATGGCCCAAGAATATAAATAAGGCGAGGTGTATGGGAAAATGCTTTTCACAAGATAAAGTAGGAAAAAATACATATGGGAGTTCTTTATAAGGAATCAGAGCTCCCTCAAGATTTCTCAGTAATATGTTTTCTTGCCTTATAAAGAGGGTATGGGATGGACCTTGACTTCTACAGGTATGGTCAGGGAGGGGAAGAAGAACTGGGATTGTTGTAGGTTTTTGCGATTGCCAGGGTAATGGGAAGGGTGAATGGGTCAGCTGCCCTTAGAAGAGGGATTCTCTGTCCCCTGCAGACTGCTATTCCTTGCTTTCTTGGCTTACAAGATGCCACAGGCAGCACAGGACTGAGACGGCTCCTCTGAAATTTGCTTTTCAATGGAAGTTGACCAAAAAATTAATAAAAGACCTGCTGAAAATTATGGATTACAATAGGAAGAAGACACAAGTTCTTCTTTGTCTTTGGGAGCCTTGAAGATGACTTTCCCACCCCTAATGGGGTCAATGACAGGTCAATGCTAATCGAAAGTGGATCTAAATTTAACACCTGACTAATATTTAAGAAACAACACAAGATCAATTTGGCCAGGCAAAGGGAAGAGGAGAAAAACTTTACTGTGTGGTGATTTGGGGCACTCAGTTGCAATCTGGAAGAATTAAATTCACATGTCTCTTCTCCATCTCCCATAGAAACTTGGATGTTCTTCTCTCCATCTCAAGCAGAAACTTGGATGTGCATTTCCCATGCAGCCTCCCCCATTTCCAGTCTATTAGAAATCTCATCCTGGAGCTGAGAAGCCTTCCTAGCAAACGCCTTCTTGGCAGTGCTTCATTCCTGAAAGCATATGAGCTTTGGCAGACCAGCTTTTCCTGCTGGAAAAAATAAAACCAAAAAGCAATTTCCCCAAAAACATTTCAATTAAAACCTCCTTACCGATCCTAAGCTGCTAACATTAATGGTTTCTGCCTTGAAAATGTTAAATCCCACTGCTTGCCATAGGTTAGATCTTTAGGATGTCTTCGATTCATTCCTGTGTACAGTCTGAGTGTTAATCACTTTTATTTGTCATTAATGACTGTAAAAATTGTCACTGTGGACAAACTACAACTGGAGAAGTTGTTTCAGTTTCTGTCCAGTCAGCCAAGAAAAATACCTCAGTTATGCCTGAAGACCCGTGTGTGCAGCATATACCATACCCCCTGCATACCATACCCTGTGCAGAAAACACTCCCTCCTTCTTTAACGAAAAGCGAATCAGGCCAAAAGGACTGGGAGGCTTCTTTCCCTTGCTGGTTCTGCCCATCCTGTCCAGAAACAGCTCCCCACAGCTTATCAGCAGCACCGAATGGGACACTGCCGTCCTTGACAATCTGTGAATGCAACTGTTAAACCACAGCTTTATGAGCCCTGCTTGTATTTCCCGTGCCAGCTTATGGGGTTGTAAAACAGAAAGGGGTTTCTCTGCATCCATGGGAAATATTAGGAGTTATTCAATGTCCCTCCTGGCTACATCCAGGGCACAAACGCTGATGGGAAGTTAATAAAAAATAGACATTTGGCAAATAAATCCTCTCTCTTCCTGTTGGACGGGTGAGTTTTTCAGTACTACTTGGCAAGCATTGCAAACGTCAAGTGCAGCTCTGCCGAGGCTCTGTCACGTGCCCCCACCCTGGTTGCACCCCCAGGGAAAATGCCATTTACTTCACAGCACTTCTATATTCCTTCTCATTAAATTCCCCGGGATCTCTGGCAGACTCAGGTAGTCTCAGAGATTTTGAGTAAGAAATAGCGTAAGAAAGAGCATGTTTATTTATTTGTTGCTGCTGTTTATTCCTGTATCCTTTAGCAAAGAGGTCTGCCTCAAAGAGAGTCAGCTCTCACCACACTCTCTGCCAGCAATAAAGTACCACCACCAGCACACAGGTGGCTCTGGAACTGAAATATTCCTGTAGGTAGCATATTCTAGGGCTACAGGAGTGAAGCAGGCTTTGGGAGGAGTGACATATATTCCCTGCCTGATCTTGTAACCATCGAATCAGAGCAGAAGGTGGATCCCTGGAGGTCTCCAGTCCAATCTCCTGCTTAAAACAGGGCTGACTCCAAAGCTGGAGCAGCTTGACCAGGGCTTTGTCCAGTTGAGATTTGCAGATTCCCCAAAATTAGAATTCCATAACCTCTCTGCATCCCTGTTCAAGTCTCCATCACTTATTGTAAGACTTTTTCTCCTTTCTCTTTTTATCTGGAATTTCCTTTATTTTAACAGTTGCTTCTTGTCTTGCAATAGCAGCCCTCAGAGCCAGTGCACTTTCTCTAGGGACAAGCCCTGTTATTCTCTGAATACTCTGCTAGTTTTTAAGGTGTTGTAGAAGAAAATGGGTTGTTTCTGAGATAGGAACCCAGATGAACTAGTGGGAGGAACTGAAGGGAAAACTGTGGAATGATGCCCTTGTGTTTGAGATTGTACAAGTGCTCAAGCTTGGTTCGAGATTCCTAAATTTTCCCATTTTCTGATGTTTTTAAGTGCAAAAGAGACAAACATTCATCCTACAAAGGCCAACTAAACGTGAAGGGAAATACTGAGGAGACTGAAAAATTAATATCTTATATTTTGGGGCATGAAAAGAGCCTGTTAGTCACAGTAATCTGGTCTCTGGGGTCTGCAGTGGCTGCAAGTGCCTCAAACCCCAGGGATCCCCAGGGATCTACTGCTGGTCCTGGAAGGTCACTCATCGTTCTGCCAGCCCTTGAGAAGTATTTCAGGTGGCATTTGGCCTCTCTAGGACACGTACGGCATTCCCAGCACAGACAGGGCTAAGAGCCTGAGGGTATCACTCCTTTAGCCCACCTGCTAAACTTGCTCCCACAAAGGAAGACGTCATTTTGTTTAAGTAAAATCTTTGATTACTGAGATCAAATCCGCTGCTGGTACTAAAAAGTCCCTGTAAACGGAGAGATCTGCTGCCAGCAGAAAGGACGACTGTGAACAAACAGGAGGCAGACAGCACGTGGAAAGTTCTTTTCTATTAGTTTTTCCTTTTCTTTCCATCTCTTTGTATCTGTAGGGTTGCGGGCTTTTTGTTTCTGCGTTGTTTTGTTTAGGAGTTTTTTGATCTAGGTTCTGCTTGGAAAATTCAGCTGGGTTCTGCTGGCAATTAGCCTGCAGAAGCAACGGACAGTTGCCCAATTAATTAGCAAGCCTGCAGAGAGAGCTGGAGCATGAGACCATGTAGAAAGTGGCAGAAAAACACAGCTGTCTTGAATCCAAGGAAACACCATGCTAAAGAGATAAATCCTCTCTGGGGTAAACTTCTGATGGTTGGTTTTGGGAGGAAAACCAGGGAAAATGGCTTCAGGCAGACTGGGACCGTCTCCTTTTATGGCTGTTCCTACAAAGGCTGAGTCTGTCGTCTTTGTTAAGCTTCCTTTTTGTTTTGAGTTTTGCTGTCCTCATGTTAATCTTTGGTTCTTTGTGCACCAGATCACAGCCTTGTCTCTACTCTCCTGCTTCTGAGGGTTTGGTTTCTGCCTTGAAGCTTCAGCTCCTCCCATGCTCAAAGGTGTGAACAGCATCTTCTGCAGCAAAGCCTCTGTCGCACTCTCAGTTCTCATTGAGGGTTTGCTGGATTTGGGTTTTCTTTCTTCTCTGTTTCCTAAGACGACTTCCTCTTCTGCGTTTCAATTCTCATTACTTTTTGGTAAACAGATCCTGCATTTGTTTGGGTTTTTTTTATTGGATTTTAAGTAGAGACTATTTTCTTGTTTTGTGCAATCAAAACTCCCTTTTTCCTGATGTAGGTTAAGTGGTTGTTGGATACCTTTTATCATTCCCTTAGGTCTTGCATTTCTGGCACCTCCATGTGCAGCAGCTCATGTAGTGCTGCTCCCTCTCTCGAGATAAGCTATTTCTGCTTCTTTGAGGGATGCAGTCTCCTCAAAAGGGGATTTCTCTTTGAGCCCCATAGAGGAAGAGGGTTCTCATGCTCAGGGAAAGCAGTGATGGTCAGAGCTGCTTTTCAGACTAAAGGTTGCTCATTGCAAATCTTATGTCCAGAGGAGACTTGAGTGTGTTGCTAATTCTTGAGAAGATAGTAAGGGAAGTCAAAATATCTTTTGTATCAATGCATTTAAATGAAATGAAGTACACTATCTCCTAGCAGAAGATGGAGGAGCGCTGCTGGTGGTGCCGCCTGCCCTCCCCTGCTGCCCTTGATGCCAGATGTGGCTCAGCCCAGCTGTCAGGCGGGTCCCCTACAACCCTGGAAAGGCTCCAGAGCTTCTGAGTGTCATCTCTGGTCCTTCCTTCAGCTGGCACTCGTCCATGCCCATGTTGCTGAGCAGAGCCTGGGTGCAGTACTTGACACTTTGCATATGTTGCAGCGGCTGCATCTAACGGGCACCTGTCCCCTGCCAGATGCCATGGGCAACTCTGGGTGGTAGGTCCATCCTTCTCCAGCGTGGCCCTCCCTCTGACTTGGGATGACTGTTGGCATTTGCTCCCTCAAACAGAGGAACTGGCCAAACTATGATATAGCTGTGACTGCTCTGATGCAAATGTTTTGTTGAAGTAAACAGCAGTACTGGTGTGATCTGCCTGAAAAAGGAGGGATGGGTTTCTCTGCCTCAACATCTTTGTAAATTATTTTATTCTACTGTTGGCAAAGCTAGGAAGTCAGAGGGCTGGAGCCCCTCTGCTGTGAGGACAGGCTGAGAGAGCTGGGGGGGTTCAGCCTGGAGAAGAGA
>JAOXJM010000009.1:5857021-5873299 GCA_026413425.1 Tringa solitaria | reverse complement strand
GTGTGGTGGGAGGTGTCCCTGCCCAGGGCAGGGGGTGGGACTGGATGGGCTTTAATGTCCCTTCCAACTCTAAGAATTCTGTGATTCTATGATCCTACAATATAAAGACATCCATGAAAAGCAAGGAGGAGTGTTATGTGTCCTCTATGTGCACACATATTTATATACATCAACACATACATGCCATCATGCTTATATGCATGTATGGTCACACGTGTATATATTTATGCATCCATTAACAGGCATAAGCGTTTATACACGAAGTTTCTATATGTGCTCTTTGTGCATGCACATGAATACATGAAGGTCTGCATGTGTTTTCTGCACCACTCCATCTGCAATTTTCACATCCTGCATGATCACTCTTTTAATCCCAGAGGCTCAGAAATAAAAAGCAAACAAAATAAGATGCTACCAGGCTTGGAAAAGGGCCTTAATGACAGAAAGGGAATAGAAAAAGCTCATTTGGAGCATTTGCTCCTTCTGGATAAAAATTTCCAGCTAGCTCCAGAGATGGTGGAAAGCCTGTGATTGACGGTGTGTACCTGGGAAGATAGCAGTGGGACAAATCTGTGCTGATTTTGCATGGGAATATAGCCATCTTTTAATATTTTAATTAACACTTTAATGTTGAAAGAGTGCAGAATAGCCTGGTAACTTCACTAAGGACAGGCCCTTTTTTTCCCTAATCAAAGAGCCTTTCTCCACAGGAGCTCTCAGTCTCTGTTGAAGCTCTTTTGGAATAAAGAGTGGCTCTGGATAAGGGAAGAGAAACTGGGCTTTAAATTAAAGGTAGTCTGCCATGGCCCTGCACTAGCACAATGCAGATTAAATGGATGAGTGCTCCAAGGGTGTGTGACTGGAAAGGTGAGCAAAGACTTATCCATCAGAGAAGGGCTTTAATCAACTGACAATAGTGTAATACAGTAGTTAAAAAAAAGAAAACAGATGCACTGCTTTGTGATGAACCCATCATTAAATTCATCTTACTCTAGTACCAAATCTCCCTGCTGCTCTTCCATAAAGAAAACACTGGATTTTTGCTCACTTGCAGCATCATCAGTCTTATTTGTTGATTTAGATTATTGGCTTTTAGTGGCAGGAGCTGTATCTCCCTCGTGTGCGCAGATCTGAACGCTACGCTGTAAAAAATAAATCAAACTTCTAATCTGTCTGTCTATCCTGAGTTTCTAGTCTATTTATCTAGTTTAGGCTACTGACTTCTTCCTTTCCCCTCCCTGCTCTCCTGCACAGGGGGGCACAGCCTCATAGAGAAGGAACTGTTTCACACAGGAAGAAATTTGTTCTGCACCCCAGGTTTCGCCTGTGCCTCCCCAAGCCTCGCTCTCCTCTTCCTCTCCCCTCCTCCTGCCACCCAGCATTTTCCCGCAAATTAAGCCAAGGGAGCGAAGCCCCCCGATCCCACAGGCTGGTTTCCAGCCCCGCGCTCGGCAAAGGCAAGGACTGAGGGATGATTTGTGTGATCCTATTCCCGTCTCAACTCCCCCCTGCCTCCCACCACCGCCCCCTCCCTGGGCTCTGCTGGAGGAAGGACACCAGCCTGACACACCGCAGACCGTTTGCTTACTGTGGCAAAGCCCAGGGTTTGCAGATGGGAGCTGGTGATTGACAGGCCAACCCCGGTTCCCCAGGGCTGGTTTCACTGGTCCCACTGTTACGGCCCCAGATTCCCCACATACCACGCCGTTGCGGGTCTCTTTATAGCTTCCCATCCCCTTTGCCCAGCAATGAAGCCATTGTGGAGGGGCTGGGGGCTGGCAGGGCTGGACATCCTCCCCCTCCCCACCTTGGTGCAATATTTTCTCCTAAATCCTTCTTGCTGGTCCCTCTCCTATCGGTGCCCCCCTCTCCCCCCGCCCCTGGCATTCACACGTGTCAGGGGCTGGCCCCATGCCTCCCCGAGGAAGGGCAGGTTAATACCTCTGGGCCAAGGCTCTTGCTTGCCACTCCGCATCCAGCCTCCGGCTCCTCCGCAGCCATGGACAGGACTGTCTCCGCCTTGCTGCTCTCTTTGCTGCTTCTCCTACAGAGCTATGGAGTTTGCGGGACCCCTCCGCAGCCGAGAGGTAGGTGGGGAGCTCAGCGGTGGTGGGATGCACGGTGTCGATCCTCTACCTCCTCGCCATGGTACTGGGAAGGAGATGAAGGAAAAAGAAAGACCCAACATCAGTCAGGGAAGCAAAGGAGCTTTCTCAAATACCTTCCCAAGGCAGCAGAACCTGGTGATGTGTTTGCTTCTGCCTCTTGCATTGCTTTAGAGAAATAGTGGGAGGTCTGTACAGGGGCACAGCAAAGGTGTCATGAGGTCAGCCCCAGCTCCTAGAGCAGCAGCAGCCTCAGGGCTTGCTGCATTTGGCTGGAGGAGGCCCAGGCAGGAGAAGGGCTCTCCTCTGCCTTCCAGAACTGCTTCTCCTCCCCACAGCTCTGCAGAAGGATGGTTTTGCCAAGAATTCGAGGAGGAGTTGGCCAGACACCCCAGGCTCTGGTTAACCTCGCTGAGCAGGAAGGAACCGACCCAGGATCAGGTTGCTGGGGATGGGACTTTCCTAAGTTTTACTTCACCCATTCTTCAGCAAAATCCTGCTCTGTTTGTCTTTCCAAGTGGGGCGTAGGGCAGCCAGACAGGAGATGAGCCGCCTGCTCTTTAGCTTGCACTGTGTCTAGCTCCTGGTCTGCAATTAGTGCCAGTGAGTAGCGAACACAAGGGAAGGGCTGGAGGGTCTGGTGGGGAGGACACATCTCTCCTCTGCCAGGGGCAGGATGCTGCTGGGGGCTCCAGCCAGGCTGGGAAACTCACTGCAGGAGAGGTGGCCAAAGCAAAAACTACTGCTGGGTTTTAAAAATGCTTGAATGATCTTGTGATGATGCAAAACACATATACCTGGGCAGACTGACAGCTGTAAAAGAGGTGTGACAGTGACTGCAGCGTGGGCTGGTGGTCATGAAGGGGAGTTTTCTGCTATACTGACCAGTTTTTCATCAGCGATTTGGAAAGGGAGGGTTATCTTTGCTGCAGAACTGCTAAGCGCTACCAAAGTCAGGAAACTAAACAGAGCAGTCATTCAACTCAGCCCTACCGTGAGCAATCACTATTTCTAAAATAAACACCTTTGAATTCTGAGTTACTAGGCAGGCTTCCGGTTCTTTTAATGAATATGGCAAAGATGCCAAAAGAGATATTTTCTCCTAAATAAGTGCATGAAATTCAGTTATTCCCGAATAATTTCAAGTGTAGACACTTTTAAAAGTAGAGGGGGATATTTATTTTAAAGTTTAATTCAACTTTAAAATAAACTATGCTGAGTCAAGATGGCATTCAGAGCAAGACTCTCTGACTGTCACCTCCTGGAGATAACCAAGGCCTGTCCTCCAGACCCTGATGTGTGCACAGAAGCTGTGACCAGACAGGATGAAATCCCATAGCTCCCATCTGATATCTCTTATTTGCTCCTCATTTTCCTAAAATATACTTCACTCTCATAAAAAGAGGTTTAAAATGTTATTTAGGGCAAAATCACAGAGCTTCCATAAAAAAAAAAAAAAAAAAAACCAACAAAAAACCTCCCACAACTTCAAAACTTCTGTTGGATCCAACTGTTCCTAGGGGAAAATAAGTCACTTTTCTTCCTTGGTTTGTCACTAAAACCAGACATGATTCATTAGCTACAGCAGCAAAGGGGAAACTGCACTTGATTTCTGGAGGAACTGATTGCAATAATTTGAACCTTTCTCAATACCTTCATTTCTCACCTGTAAAATGGGCATAACCAATCCCTGGTAAAGGGATTTGCAATAGCATAGATGGACTGCCAACTGAGTTTTTCCTTCCTCTGCAATAAATTATGCAATAAGCAGAAGTCACCCACGTGGGAAAAGGCTATATTATTGCATTTTAGTGGAAACTAGAGCATCTGACAAAGTAACCACTAGCCTGCTTCCCTCTACACACAGAGCATCTTTTAGAGGGACCTTTCTGGGAGCCAGAAGCAGATTCTGCATTAATGTCTCTCAGGAAACTAACCTGATTATATTCTTTATAGATATATCACAGGGTATTTATTTTCATCTGTCTGAAAGACTGAAAGCTCCATTAGATTTCACACTGAGGACTAGCTATAATATTTATGTCATAATTTGGAACAGATTTGTTGGCCCAAAAGCTCACATTTAAAAATCTGTCTGCAGAAATCTCCTTTATGATATAACCTATATCGTCCCTCTCTGCAGAAATCAAATATTAACGGAGCACTTGATACCCCTACAGAGACAGGATAAGTGATAGAAAAAAAATTAAAGGAACAGAATGCTATAGATCTGGTGGGAAAAATGGGACAATTCATTTAGAAAATCATAAAAAATATCAGCTCTTTTTATGTTTTGCCACAGTTGAAAATTAGGATAGAAAACAGCATGAAAATGAGAATTTTTTTTTAAAAATCACTCACTTCTTTGCATTGTTAATGCTTCCTGTTTATACTATTTACTTTTTACAGTGGATATTTGTGTCTTACTATGGGGTTGTAGAGATTAACTGTCAATTACGTGGTTCTACATCTCTCTGTTGTGCTCTCCCTCCCCAGCTCAGAGAAATAAAACAGCGCCGGTCTTTTCTGTGTTACCATATTTCATTATTAGTGCTTCTAGCTGAAAAACACAAGACTGGTTCATGTTATGTTGGTTAGTTAATCTGGGTATCTCGACTCACGAGTGAATCTGAACTGCTGAGTTGCATGCCTGCTCCTGGTCATGCATGACGAAGACACAATCTCGTTAATTAATGTCCATGCGGATTGCTTACCCATGTGTGAAAAGCGGTAACTCATTTTGAGACTCTTTTTGATGCAGAAGTGCAGGCAGAGGCTTCAGCTCACAGCTTTATTCCTCCCAACCCCCCCGCCCCCGTGCTGCCATACGTGAATTAAGTTTCGTGTAGACATTAGCAATAGCCCGGGGTGACAAGGGGGTAACCTGCTCCCACAAGTGCAGCACTGCTTTCTCGTCAGCTCGCTCCTTCAGAAGTACAGGTTGTCAGCCGGTAACTGTGCTTTTCTTACAGACACTTTCCTACGAAAGGAAAAAGAACATTTAGAAATATTAGGTTAAAGTGGTCTCCCTGGGCCTCTCTGATGCAGGCAGAGAAAGGATTGCAGCTCGCACATCCTCTAGCCTCAGCTGCTGCTCTAAGAAGTCCATCCTCTCCCTCCGAATACACTTTTCTCTCCTTCTTCTTCCATTTTTATCCTCCCTCCTCACCTTTTCCAGGCACCTTGTGCAGAACCAAACCCACCGACCTGGTGTTCATCATCGACAGCTCTCGAAGTGTGCGCCCACACGAGTTTGAGAAAATCAAGGTCTTCGTGTCCCAGGTGATCGAGGGGCTGGACGTGGGCCCCAACGCCACCCGGGTGGGTGTCATCAATTATGCCAGTGCCGTCAAGAACGAGTTCTCCCTCAAGACCTACCAAACAAAAGCTGGGCTCCTGCAAGCGGTCCGGAGGATAGAGCCGCTCTCCACTGGGACTATGACTGGTCTGGCTATCCAGTTTGCCATTAGCCGGGCATTTAGTGACTCAGAAGGGGCCAGGGTGAGGTCTCCCAATTTTAATAAGGTAAGCAAATTATCCATTTCTTGGATGCTCCTTCTCTCATGTGGTTCATCATGGAGTGGTTGGAAAAATCGGAGAAGAAGGAAAGGTGATTTTCCTCTGTGCTCTGAGTGCATGGGGACAAGTCAGGGTTAATTGTCAAAGGTGGCACATTCTTGGGAAGTGAAAAACTCCAAACTCCTCTTGAAAGCAAAGCTCAACTTCCTTTTGGGCAGAGCTGGCCAGAAGTTGCCCAGGTAAATTTAATCCAGTTTCTCTAGCTCTGCCTGGAGTGTCCTTTGGGACATGGCTCCTGCTTCCAGTCTGCCCACAACAACGTTCTGCTGTGAGATCTCAGCCAGGTTTGCTAGGCATGAACATACCAGGAGTAGCAATGTTCATCTTCCCCAAAATATTGTAATAAAGATGCTTCAGGATCCACCATAGTAAAATGCCAGGCAATCTTCTGAAACTTGCCTTTGACACGGCCCCTTTCATCTGTAGATATAAAGCAATGTCCTGTTTCAGTGTCCTCCATTGCTCTTCCAGTTTTTCAGAGGCTGGCTGATGGCTGGTTTCCATTCTGGGTATTCTCTTCAGGTACACAGACTTTACAGACCATTTAGCATTTAAGGCTGTGGTATAAGGTCAGCTTGACTCTACACGTGGTTGCAACGGATATCATTTCTCCTGGCCCGTATTCCCTGTCTGGGAAGCTCAGTCTTAAAAAAATTATTCCCTCATTCATTCTCTCTGGATTTGACCATGAGTGAAACCAAACCCCAGCCCAGTGAGCGTCACCAGGACAACTATCTTCTGAGCACGTGGAGAATGTATATTCTTGGCAATATGTGTTTCAGCTAAACATCATGAACACACTTCCTAGGCCCTCATGTCCTGTGCCAGCTCCACTGGCTCTCTGCTATGAGGCTGGACCAGAAAAATAAGCAAAGGTGTTAGCAAGCAGCTAGAGCTTCCACCAGCTGGACAAAAGCCCAGCTGTTGGAGCCAGGAAGCCAGGGATTTTTCTCCCAATTACAACATGTTTGGAACATCAGTCACTTTCCATTTCTCTCACTGCTAGTAATGCTCTAGGGCAGGCAGAGCAGAACATGGAAGAGATGCCCAGGGATGGCAAGTCAAAAATGCTACTGAAAAGTGAAAATTAGGCAGTGGTAAAGATCTGCCAACTCCAAAAATCAGCAACCTGAATACTCTGCTGATCTGGAATTCACAAGAAGGCCCTAAAAATGAGGCTGTCACCTACAAAGATGATTAATTAAAGTTGACTTTGTGTGCCCCCTCACTTTGTTGAATTAAAAGCACCTTGCAAATATGAATGAGTTTATCCTCATATGGCCTTTTATCATGGGATTCACAGCAGGGAAAATTCTCTATACCCTTAGCCTAAATCCAGTTTAACACAATAGGAAGAAAGCCAAGAGTGATAATAGGAGAATAATTATGCTCCAAGGAACTTTCACAGACAATCAGGTCCAGAAAAAGAAGCTCCTCTCATAAGCCATCATGATCACATCAAGCTTTGGAGTCACCTGGTGTAAATTCTAATGGCCCAGCTCTTGCAGGGGAACTCCAATTGCAAGGGTTTTTATTCAAGAGAAGTAACACTGGGTTTGTTTGCCAAATTCTTTGAGATTCACTGAAAGAAATCATTGCAAAATTGCAAGGCATTTTTAATATTATATCGTTATTATAATTGTTTTTAGTAAAGACCTTTAAAATCCTGTAGGTGCAAGACTAATAGTTCTCATTCATTTGATTGAACTACTTCAGAGAGAATACATGTGGATTCAACCTTCAGCTACTTTCTGGAGGTTCAAGCAACTGCCTGTTGCTGCTGAGGTGCTTTTTGCTTTTCCCCACTTTCCCAGCAGCTATGTCTGTGAGGGGTCTCAGGAGAGGCTGCATGGTCCATGCTGCCTGCTCCAACCACTCTCAAAAGGCTTTGGAAAAGATTGTCTTCTCAGAGAGCTTAAGGCTGCCCAGTTACTCCATGGATGACTTCACTGAAGAGCTGTTTCAGATAGTAAAGAGATGTTTCCTCCAGTGAAACTGCTCCAGGGGAGCTAGTGGGAAGGTGACAGGTCTCCAGCAGAACTCTACTGTCATCTCAGCACAGCCACAGCACCCTATGGTGGAAAAACATGAGCAGAGTGGGAGCTGCAGGTCTCCACTAAGCAGGCTCATCCACAGCCACACACAAACCATGCCTTTCTGACCAGAAGGAAAAAAGGAATGGGAAATGTTTGTTTTGGTTGGCCATTGTTTAGCACAAAACCAGAGAGCTGAACTGAAACCAGAAAGAAAAAATTATCTGGATGATAATGTCTATTTCTGCTTTTCAGAAATTTTTACTCTGCTTAAAGTACAAAAAATGTTTAATAATAAAAAAAAAAAAAACCCACAAAAAAATCCCATCAGTTTGAATGCCAGACCACAGGAAGGTTTCAGCTCTCGAGTACTGATAGGCCAGAGACATTTACTTCTCAATGCTTCCAATGCTCCCTTGAAAAAAGCTTATTTCTCATCTCACTCCATTAACTGGTTGTTCCAATGCCCTGAAGTGCCAGAAGCTCCAAGCAGGAGAGGGGTTCAGATGCACTTGTCCTGCCTCCTGTGGTGCCAGCAGAAGCTGCCCAGTGTGTAACAGTGAGTCCAGAAGTAATCAAGAAAGGGGGTAGATGCTTCTCCTTTCCTTGGAGATGGTCCACTCTCACTAGGGGAATGATTATCACACTAATTTCCATGCCTCGGGTCATCAGACTTTCGTTCAAAGCTGCGGAGCACCTTTACAGATGAATAAGGCTACATGAAGGGTGATTGTCAGTGGACAAAGTTTTCTTTCCAAAAGCTGATAGTTACTCGTTTGCCATTAAGTGGGACCTGACAACTCAAGGTAGCTCTTCCCCAGGCTCCATCCCTTCTCCCTTCATCTGTCCAGAAGATTTACTTGTAGGAAAGTACAGGGGCACCAAGGAGGCTGAAGCAGTTCTCTTTTCGATGTTTGACCCATGAGCAAAGGAGGGTGGCAGAGGAACTGCAAAGGGAGTTAAGACTCTTCCATGTATCTGCCATCTTCCCCATGAGGAGCTCATTGCTGGAAGACTAATCCCAGTGCCCTCCATGCCACCAGTGATCCCACACTGAGCACAACCCTGACACAGCTCCAACAACACCTCCAGAGTCCTCAAGTCTGAGCTGGGCAGACTCCTCCCCGATAGATGGCACAAATCAAGAAACAGAAAACCTATGGCCAGTCATTACACCCAGAACGGTTCCTGGATCCTAAAGGAGGGCTCTGACTTCCAGCCTGGTTGCATGAAGGCAGCTCCCGTTGACTTTACTAGTTCTCTTATTGCTAACCTTTCAAAAGGAACAAATAATGGGATCTTTTTAGATCCACTTTCCTCCAGGACCACTACGCAATCCATTCATGCCCCTCAGAAACCTCACCATATTTCTATATCTTCTTCTGTCTTTGCCTAATTCCCCAATGTTTATTTTAAGGCAAGGTGACCACGCTCAGGTCAGGGCTGGGACATAGTCCTGATTTATACAATACTATTATAATACTTTCAGTATTAGTCTCTTTTTTTCCCCTTAACACAGCCTGACACCTTACACGCAGCATTGACCATTACTGTAGATTGAAGAGACATTTTCTCTGAGCTGTCTATGAAAATGCCTGGGTCTTTATCTAACTAATCTCTTCCACACCATTTAAGTAACCCCTTTCCCTGCACGCTACTTTCCTGCTCATCTCCTCTGCAGCTGGGCTGCCAGACCACTCACTCAACATGCTCTTGCAACACTCGTGGTTTCCTGTCATCTCAATAGGCATAAGGGCTGCCATGTCCTGCTAATACACCAAACAAGCCTGTAGTTTAAATATCTGACCACTTCAAAAGAAAATTAAATATATTTACTGACTTACTGCAGTAGCATGTTTCTGTGGACAAAGAACGCTAAAGTTGCTTTGTCTCCCTGAAACCTTATTTCCTGGGCATCTGAAAAAGCAGAATAATAGTAGTGGTCTTTCTAATGATTTATCTTATTCATCAAAAGAAGAAAGAAAGTCACTACAGGCTTTTCCCTCTTTCCTTCCACTGTGGATCTGCTCAAAGAGGCAGAATCACAGAAAGGCTGAGGTTGGAAGGAACCTCTGGAAGGCATATTGACCAACACCCTCTTTCAAGCAGGGCCACCTAAATCTGGTTGTCCAGGACCACATCCAGATGCCTTTAGAATACCTCCAAAGCCGGAGACTCCACAACCATTTACATTCCTTGGTTCCCTGGTTATTTTTTGCTTTTTTCCACGATGCCTTGAAGTCCAGCAAACTTTTCCCTTCCGTGACCCTGATGCTGCTCAGGGTGGCTCCACCATCTGCCCAAGAGGACGAATAGGTCATGCTGTAATTTAGGGAGGTGAAACTTTCAGAAACATTGGACATGGTCCTTGCTCCTTCACACAGCAGAAGTCCAGCAAGACCTTGTGAAAATCTGTGCTGGGACTGTGGGACACTGGTCAAAGCCTCACAAGATCACTCGATCTTGCTGTGCTCTGTGCAGCAAATTCCACCCCAGGACACGGAAAAGCACTATTTGTTTCTGTAGGAGCCTAGAGTAAAGTCTGTTTATACCTTTATCAAAAACTCCAGGGGTACCCAATTACTTTTATCTTTCTTTAAGAGAAACAACAAACAGATTGTCAAATCGCTGAGAAAATCAAGGGCTTATTCAACTTTCTGCCCAATTCCCCTTTCAGTGCTGTTACAACATTCATGTTATACACTGCATAATGAGACATAGCTACCTCATTAGCTGCTGGATTGCCCACGCATGGCAACCCTGAAATAAAAATACCTAGGGATGCCCGTGAATACTCTGGTGCCTTAGTTAACCAAGAATAAATTGTGTCATGAGAACACGGGGGATTTCTGTATGACAGAAGTAACACAAAAAGGATGCAGAAAGTGAGGAATTTGCAGGAAAATGAAAGGTGGTGGTTAAAATGAGTAAAAGTTTTGACCTTGAAAAACAAAAGTTTCTGAGTTTCCTTAGGGCAAAACTGGAGATCCTGCTCAGCTATTTGAGCAGGTGTTCACCCTTTCTTAATTCTTCTCACATGGCTACCTGCTAAGACCAGCCTGAGCCCTTCAGCCTCTCCAGCCTGCAGTGGTTGCTCCTTTCCTCCAAACTGTCTCTTGCTCTTTACCAAACAAGGCACATACCAGGACTCTCAGCTTTTTAATTGAGACAAGGTCATAACACAGAGAATTACAGATATCCTGTGTCTGCAAATAACTTGGAGGTAGATTTTTTTTAAAAAAAAAAAAAGTGTTTTTTCACGCTAGAACTCACTGCCTTAGGCTGGCAGGGAGGGCAAATGTCTGGGGCAGAGGGGGGAATAGTAGGAAAAAATGAAGTTTGATTATCAAGATAACTACATGTGATACCAAGATCACTTTATACTTGTTCTGTTTCTTACACTCTTTCTATAAGCATCTGGTCCTAGTCATGATCACAGACAGGATCCCTGTGTTCTTACTTTATTTTATCCATGGGTTCACTCATTAATTCCTGATGCCTGGTCCAGTCTTTGCACCCAGAAGCTTTGTTTTCTCTGACAGGAGATCAGAAATTAGCATGAATTCTGAGTGCTCTATAGTAGATTTTCATACAGATCCATTATGATGAAGATCTTTCCCGTCAGATCCAGATGTGGATGCTGCTACCAGACACCTCCTGGGTTGTATCTGGGGCTCAGGCCTATGTGACCATGCCACCTTGATATGAAGAAACAAAGAAACTGATTAAACTTGGAGAATCACTTTATTTCAACAGAGAAATGCCAGGAGGACGTGCAACACCTCCGTCTTGTGACAAACACCAAGAGAAAGATATGCAGCTACTGACAGAAACCTGTTCATGGGGTGCTGTTGCTCACAGAACCTACTTGATAATACAGCTTGTTTCCTGACAGGTTGGCTTTTGATAAGCTCTAATTGGCAGCCCCCACCTCGGAGATGCTGTGTGTTCAGAAGGCAGAGCTGCCGAGCGGCTGAGACGAGGGCTCTCTCTCCTGGCAGAAAGCGCCATTGCATGGCTGGCTCTGTCCTTGGCTTGGCTGCTGGTCCAGAAACAACCCGAGAGCTCCTTTTGGTCAATCTTTGCTTTTCGTGTTCATTCTCCTTTACAACACACACTGACTTCTGCCACAGGTGACACTTTTCCTTATTCTGGCCACAAGCTGAAGATAAATACTTGCATTTATTATTTTTTTCCCCTTGGAAGCAGGCAGTTACAGAACTCTGAGGTGACCGGGAATTTTTTTCATTTTGTAGCCCTTCGGAAGTGCAGATAAATTTACAGGCCTTCCCCAGGTTGAAAAGCTCTGTATTTTTCCAGGTTCACCCAGCTCTGAACGGGGCAGCAGACCAGTTCAGTATTGCAGAATTACTCTCGGGGACATTCGTCCATCCCTCAGCTGAAGGGTGGGCAGAGGGAGAAGGAGACACTTCATTGCATGGTCGGGGCTCCTCCTGACCATGGTCACCCACTCCTGACCTTACCCAAGATGATTTTTTCCACCAGAGGATGTAAACCAGCCATCACGCTGTCCTAACTGAGCAGCTGGTGGGTCTGATTTTATCTTCAGAAGATGGAGAGCATGCATGGCATAGAGGAACATGGCAAATACTGCCTTAATGGCCAGATGATAGCTCATCAGACTCACTGTTGCTGCCAGATAGATTTTTTCTGCCTTTTTCATTTGATGTTTCTTTACTTTCTATGTTACTGAGGGTATTTGCCTGTCATGTGTTTTATTTCTTCTTAACAGCTCACCTGCTCCTGTTGATTATATTTCTCCATACTTCATTACATCCCAATCAGTTGCTTAGGACTTGACAGTGGTTTCACAATAAAACAGTTTTAAGGAAAAGTGGCAGGAGCAGATGAATTGGCAAAGAACAAAAATGAGCGTTTTGTGACAATGTCACTTATCAGAAGAAAAATAGAGAGGAAATGGACCATCCAGCAACAGGAGCAGGGCTCTTGGAGGCTTTCCACTGGTTCGGGGCTCCATTTAATCCAGGGTGAAATCCAGCTCCCAGTTAAACCAGCTGTCATTCTAGTGCTGGTGTTGGGAGGCGTAGGATTTCACCTCTGTTATTTATTGTAGAACAGGGAATCAGAAATCATGGCAGGCACTGACACACACCGTGACCTGAGGCAGATCTCTTCCCCTGGCTCTGCTTCAGCTTCTCCATCTGTAGAATGGGAAAGAGTCTCCATCTCATGTTTCCATGACGTTTCCTGAGATTCTTTAAAGTCCCAGACTGAGACAGGATTTTCCTTTGCATCAGCCAGGGGTTCATGAAGACAGTTAGAGTTTGGTTTGAGCATCAGTTTGCGAATGAAGAACACAACCTTTACTTTGCTTTCCTTAGGGGTGAGATGCACCAGTTGTCCCTTAATTAAATCACTCAGGTCCCTGGCAGTTTAACATTTCCAGCTCAGAAGGAATCAAGCCCCACATAAAAGAATGTCTTGTGTGATCTCAGGAAGAACAGGAAGAGAGGAAAGAAGGGGTGGAATTTCCTTTTTCTTTAATTTTAGAAAATATGAAATCTTTACTAACCCAGGCTGCTCCACAAGCAATACATTCAAGCATACACCTTGTCTCTGCCCTCCTCTGCGTAGGTGGCGATCGTTGTGACGGATGGCCGTCCCCAGGACGGAGTGCAGGATGTGTCAGCACGGGCCAGAGCTGCTGGCATTGAGATCTTTGCCATCGGGGTTGGCCGGGTGGACATGCATACGCTGCGGCAGATTGCTAGCCAGCCCCTGGATGACCATGTGGACTATGTGGAGAGCTACAGTGTTATAGAGAAGCTGACCCACAAGTTCCAAGAAGCTTTCTGTGGTAAGTCCTTGCCACAACCCCTGGGTCCCTAGCCAAGAGCTGCAAGTGGCTGCCAGCAAGATTTTCACATGGAAGTTGTATGTCTGTGATCATCCTTCATCTGTCTGCTTCCTTGTTCCAAGGACGTGGGTCTGCAGGAACACAAAGCAGTATGGAAGACAGATGCTCTTTGAAGTTGCCTTTCAAGAACTTCAGGTTTTGTTTAGGGAATTTCAGGTTGTAGTTAAAGAAATCTCCAGATTTCATTGACACAGAAGAGTTTGTAAACATGACCCATGTACTCCTTGAGGCACTGAGAAAGAACCTGGAAAACATAATCTTTAATATAGATAAAATCAATGTCTGTATGTTTAGGCCTATCTGGGCAGTTCTGAGAACCTGGCTTGTAATTTTCCCCACCAGCATTGTCTTCTGAATTCCCAGTTAAGCAAGGGATGGTTTCACTTCCCTGCTGGAGGCTGAACCTTTTCCTGACTATGCTGTTGTTTTTGCAAGCCTTGTGAGGCAGGAGACTCTCCTGACTGGTGCAGTACGTAATGCCTTTCTGCACAGTGTATTAAAAGAGCCTGACTCTTCTACAAACACTTATTCACTCCTACACCAAGTGGTGACTGGAGTGAGAAAGCTTCATTATTTCCAAACGTACCCACAAGACTGCAGGAGGTGGTCTGTAAGTACCCATTTGATGTGTCAGCAGGAGAGGTTGGGGGGGGTTCGCACGCCCGTCCCGTCGAAGCACAGACGTGTGGCCACACTATTTAAAAGGTGTGACACACCGTGGTGCCTGTGGTGAGGCACTGCAAACCCATACACACAGGTGGACCTGTAAAACTCTCCGAGACCAATTTCTTCAAGAGGTGTAAAATCTCTTGATTCAGCTTTCAGGCTGAAAGCGATGGGGGTGAGCAGCTTTTTGTCAAGGAAAATTTCTTCCTCTGTAGGAAAGAGGAAAATTTTGAATATAAAGTGTGTCATGTATTATAATCAGGTGTCACTGCTCCAGAAGCTCATCAAAGAGGGGAACAAATACTTCATACCGAATGGGAAAAGAGACAAGATTTGAGAAGGTAGAATCCAGGCCATGAATATTCGTGGGAGTTTGTGTTGGCTGCCCTGGAGTCAGGAGTCAGCCAGAGAGGGAGAAGCCTGACAATGTGCTTTGAAGTTCTGGCATTGGTGTCATTCAACAAGATAAAGAGGGCAAAAAAAAATCCTTTCTGTGCCTTGCTTTTCAAATTCATAACATGCAGATGACAAAGTTCTCCCGGTGGTAAAAACCCTCAGAGAGGCATCCAAGGGAAGCGCTGTGCTAAAGATTATTATAGCTAACAGAGAACAGCACTGTCCTAACTGCCAAGTGGGCTGTTATCGTGCCATGCAAGCAGCTGCACAAAACCATCCTTGGAGATGTACCCAACCACCACCTGCTACTGAGGAGCAGAGTTTGTGGGTACTGACAGCAGGATGAGCTGCGCAGCACTGCCCAAGCTGTTTCCCACAACACTCAACAAACACGTGGGAAAAAGGAAGCCCCTTGGTGATCCAGCCACTGGTTAGGCTAATAACATCTCTGTAGGCTTCAGAGAACTCAGCCTGAGAGCCCAGTGTTACAGCCATCTGCATGGTTAGCAATATTCCTAATTATAGGAGCTACATATCTGCTGGAAAGATCTACCAGTGCTGGCACAACATGCCTACATGTGAATTGGGAAGGCCAGAAAAACAAAATACATGCAGAGAAGAACACAAATAATTTGAAATAATGAACAGAAGCCCTTTAAATTTAAAAGATTTTGTGCCACCTCCTACCACTATGATAGAACCAGAAATGCTGTTTTCTGCACAGATTTCTCTGGTATTTGTAAAGGAATTGCTTTGACCAGATCTGTTTACTTTTGAGTTTGTTTTCCATCATCCTTGCTGTGGCTGTGACAGTGTTGTCAGTCTGAGCACTGCTGGCTCCGACGGCTACAATTCAGCTTCTGTTTGCTCAGCATCTCAGGAGTCAGATCCAGGTTAAGATCAGCAGGCAGAAGTGTTTGCAGAAAGAGAATCTGAAAGCTGCAAGTGCGAGGGTAGCTCTGAAGTGAATTCCAAGGACGTTTGCATATGAATCCCATCCAGAAAAGACAACTGTACGTGGGGCTGAACTCACTAATCATAATTGTGCTACATAGCCAGAAAAAATGGGTACTGGCCAGCCCAGATGGTATGCTGGAAACCAAATCTCATCCAGTACCTTTGGAGAGTGAACTATATTGTGATCTGCTCAACTGACAGATGGTTTCTGCCCTCAGTATGGAGACTATTTCTAGTCCCGTCTGTGCCCTGGAGTCAGGAGAACTGGGAAAATTTCTCCTTGCCTCTTCTTTTGAGAGCAGCCCCGAGGAGAAGGACTTGGGGGTGTTGGTAGATGAGAAGGTCAACATGAGTCAGCAATGTGTGCTGGCAGCCCAAAAAGCCAACCACATCCTGGGCTGCATCAAAAGCAGCGTGGCCAGCAGGTCCAAGGAAGTGATTCTGCCCCTCTGCTCTGCTCTGGAGAGACTCCACCTGGAGCACTGTGTCCAACTCTGGAGTCCTCAGCACAGCAAGGACATGGACCTGTTGGAATGAGTTGGAATGAGTCCAGCGGATGGCCATGAAGGTGCTCCAAGAGCTGAAGTTCCTCTGCTGTGAGGACAGGCTGAGAGAGTTGGGGGGGTTCAGCCTGGAGAAGAGA
>JAOXJM010000009.1:5845796-5856921 GCA_026413425.1 Tringa solitaria | reverse complement strand
GGCAGGGGGTGGCACTGGATGGGCTTTAATGTCCCTTCCAACCCAAACCATTCTATGATTCTATGATTCTATGAATCTATCCCAGTCACCATCCAAGAGCAATGACCTCTGCTGCTTTGTCTTGCTGCAGAGTGGGTTTAGTTATCTCTGCGTGTATGGGACAAATATCATGCTTTGTGGATGAGCCAAGCAGGCTCTGGGTTGAGAAGCCCTGGCATGGTCTCTGATTTTATTCTGCACTTTTGCTCACAGTGGTGTCAGACCTGTGTGCCACTGGAGACCATGACTGCGAGCAGATCTGCATCAGCACCCCAGGAGCGTACAAGTGTGCTTGTAAAGAGGGTTTCACGCTGAACAATGATGGGAAGACCTGCAGTGGTATGTAATGATTTTCATTTGCGCTGAGCTGAGCTGTGATCCGCAGTGGTGTGGTGGGGATAAGATTGAGACTTGCTCTGTTCAGAAAGGGCAGAAAAGGAAACCATGCATTTAGAACCAGGAATTACTTTGAAAACATCAATGGCAAACGTTGTTAAATATTGATTGATTAAAGCTCCTTCATTAGTGATAAAATGAAACTAGAGCTATATTTTCCTACATAATTAATTGGGGTCTTAGTTACTGTGTTCTTTCACCCTCTTCTGATATTTTGCTTCAGCTTGCAGTGGTGGGTCAGGATCTGCCCTGGATCTCGTTTTCCTGATTGATGGCTCCAAGAGCGTGCGGCCTGAGAACTTTGAGCTGGTGAAGAAATTCATTAACCAAATTGTGGACTCACTGGAGGTGTCAGAGAAACAGGCCCAGGTTGGCCTGGTTCAGTACTCCAGTTCTGTCAGACAGGAGTTTCCACTGGGGCAGTTCAAGAACAAGAAGGACATCAAAGCAGCAGTCAAGAAAATGGCCTACATGGAGAAAGGAACAATGACAGGCCAGGCTCTGAAGTACCTCATTGACAGTTCCTTTTCCATCATCAATGGAGCAAGGCCTGGGGTCCCCAAGGTGGGGATAGTCTTCACTGATGGACGGTCTCAAGATTACATCACTGATGCTGCTAAGAAAGCCAAAGACTTGGGTAGGTCACCTGAATGCTCAGTGGCTTGTTTCTCCCTTGGGCCAGGTCCTGCATCTAGTACCAGCATAGGTACACTCTTTTCCTGGAGATGTCTGTTACCTAGAGTAGAAACGGGTTACTACAAAGTGACTTTGTTGGGATGTTGCCTGAGTATCCCTGCATGCTCATAAAAAACTTGGAGCAACTCTGGCTGGGGTTCAGATGAATCTTTGGTTGTCAGCAGCTGGCTTTAGCTCCCACAGCCCCTCCATGTCTTTGATCTAAGTCTGCTGGAGGTCTCTGCTGGGCGGGATGGAGTTTCACACATTTAGTATGGGATGCTCTAACTGCTCTAACATGCTTCACACAAATGTGAAGGAGCCACGGATGTGTCTGATGTTGGTAATGGAAGTCAGGTCAACATTGGTGGCACTCAATGGTGAGGCAAAGATGACCAACCCTTGGAGAACAGTGGGAGTTGTAGGGCCAAGTGTGTCTTGGCTGTGTCAGCCCTAAGGCCTGGGGAAGAGAAAGAAGAAATAAAGCAATAAACAAAGCAGAAACACAGATTAAGGGAGTTACTGTGGACTCCCTGTCCAAATCCCAGACACGCGCACACACACTAATGAGAAACTTTCTTCAGCTTCTACTGGAATATTAAAAGCGCACAGTGGCTGCATATTGATATATTTATATGTCTAAACATCGTGAAGTATAAATATCTTGAGATCTGCCCCTTTGCTGTCCTGCTGAACAAGTTCCCAGTCTCCTGACATGCCTGTGTTAAGTGGATGCAGCCCAAGTGAATTTGCTCATGAATTGTTAAATTTTTTACTTTTAACTTCCTTCTCGACCACTAGATGGGACTAAGGGCTAGCACATAATAATAAAGGTCAGGTACGAGCTCATGAAAAGCTGATGTTTACAAAGCAAGTTGACATGTTAGGCAGATGTCCACCTCTTAGAAAACGAAAAGTCCTTATAAACTGTATCTATAGAATTTATTTCTCTGTGATGATAAAGCTTTAGGCCTTGTTTCTTCCTCCTCTCTTGTTCTTACACAGAAAACTCCAAGATCTGTTCATAAGTGATTTCAGTGTGATAAATAACAAGATGCTTATAACTAGACTCCAAACTTGTTCGTTGAGTTGAACATTGATAAAAAAACAAATATTGGACACATCCGGAGGCAAAAAGGGGAGGAGGGCAGCACATTACTGGTGTCTAGACACAGACAAGCAGAGACAAATATTTCCAGAGAGGGGTTAACTGGTATCACTGCTCCAGTCAATGGGAAACTGCAGTTCAGTTCAATAGAAACAGGTTTTAGCCAGAGGTGTCCAATCAATCTCCTGGCAGTGAAGTACCTGGGCATGTTCTTAACTCACCGTATGGGTTGTTCTTGACAGACTATATGACTTGCAATTTTAGAAAGAGATTCAGCTACAGTTTTGCTGAACCACAGGTCTCCATCAGGGGGCTTTGCCACAGCACGGGCTGACTGATGGTGGCTGCAGGCTATTTTGAAAACTTCAGTTGTTTCCTTTTATGGTATTATCACTTCCCTATTAGCTGGATGCATGTCAGGGTGTTACGATTATCTGTCCCTTCTTGTATCTCCCAAACACTGTCCTTGTGGAGATAGTGGTCATTGTCTGCATAATTCTAGTAAGGCTTTGCCTGCAAAAATATTTTAGAACCTTGTTGACCTGCTTGAAATAAGTCTATAATACCGGAGGGTAAGGGGGTTAATTTCCCCATTAACATCTGCACAGCTGTGTAGAGGTTGGGGCTCCAGAAGATCAGGAAGGATGTACAAACCAATGGGGGGTGGGTACCAGAGCAGCAAGGTGCTCCGTGGCTGTCCAAGTGACAGGCTCCCCTTGCTTGCAGGCTTTAGGATGTTTGCTGTGGGAGTCGGCAACGCGGTTGAGGATGAGCTGAGGGAAATTGCTTCAGAACCAGTAGCTGAGCACTACTTCTACACAGCTGACTTCAGAACCATCAGCAAGATTGGGAAGAAGCTGCAAATGAAAATCTGCATTGGTAAGAGGGAGAACTGGGGAGAGGAGGGATTTAGTCACAGAATTTGAGGGCTGAAAGCAGAAGGACAAAAATGCCCCTTCAGATGGATGTTACAAAGAACTCTCTGTTCTCATTGTGTTGAGTTTGCAAAGTGCTTGGAAGGATGATGAGACATCAACATTTTGGGTGGTTACCTGAACCACAGCCACACCTATACCTCAGCCATCTCCCCACCTCACAAACTGCATTCTCCTTCCCTTTTCCTCCACTCTTCTCCCCTTCTCTACCTTTCTTTTCAGTAATGAACTGCACCAGGTCCAAAATAGCCAAAAGTCACTTAAGGAAGAAGAGTTGCTTTTAAAAGAGAAGCTAAGGGTTGATATATTTGGCTTAATTTGAAGATCATCACAAAATCAGATATCTGAGTTGAAGTTCACTAACCACTGATGCTTCTACAGTCAATCACCACAGGGTTGACATATTTCACATTAAAATAAGCATCTAGTATCTTTCACATGACTCATAGGTGTCTAAATTTGGGCAACTTGAATCCTAAGTTGCTCACATTTGGATAGCCCAGTGAGGCAAAGGCTGAGTGAGGACTGAATTGGATACAGGCATGACAAGAGGAGGTAAAGAATAATAAAAAATGTGAAGAATGTTGACCTGTAAATAAGATGAGTCTAAAAAGTATTTTAAAAGAACTACCACAGTTATTTTAGATTTTTGTTTTAAGGAATCATGTGCCTCCTACAAAATATTGGCCTTTTGCAAAGCATGTGCTTCATCAGGCAGATCACAGTGAATCCCAAATACTCAGGCTTCATTTAAGACACTGAATACCTTGCAGCTCTTCTGAGCACTACTCTGCCAGGCTCATCAGGAACCTGGCACTCTCTCATCGAGTCCAGGTGCTCAGGCTCCTTTATCCTGCTAGGCAAATGTTTTCTTCCAGTTCCCAGCAAGATTCATTGCACACAGCTCTGATGGGGCTCATTTAGTTCCCAAGAGAGCTCTGCCAAGCTCAGATCTACTTATCATGAGTGTGGAGACCTGCTCTTGAGTGCCCCATGGCCCTACGCAATGCAAAGACCTCCACTTCTGTCATGGCAGGAGGAGATGCTTTACAGCATGAATGGGATGAAAAAATGCACATTGCCAAATGATAATCTCATTATTCCTTTTCTTTGCAATTTCTATCTCTGTTATCTGTGCCAAAACCAAGAGACACCCATGTAAATATTAGTAGGTCAATTAGTAGGTCAGGCTTCTACAGGTGATCCTCCCTGATTGTATATTAGAGAGACAAAGTACTCGGTAAGTTACGGGCCTTGCCTCAGGAAAATCAGTTTTGGTTCCTTCCACGCTTACAGATGTCCAAGGTCATGCTGGGTAAGTGCCCTATTCTCCAGATTCCTGAAAATGGGACCTTCCTTTCCTCCTGGGGAAAGCTGAGAGTGACAACACCCTCCAGGGTCCTGTGGCTGCAGACCGTGGTAACCAGGTCTGCAAGATACTCCCTTTGCCATGGCTACTTTAAAAAGTAGGAGTCGATCCAAGAACAAGATGATGGAATCTATATGAAAACCCCCAACATATTGTATTTAAATATCTTTCAAGAAAGCAAATCCATTTAAAATTCAGCATTCAAAAAAAGTAAAAATAAATTTCAGAAAAAGTACTTGTTTGCAAAAAAAATCAATTTTGGTATATATCTTAACATTTTAGCTTTGAAAAAAAAAAAAAAGGAAAGGAATATTTGTATTTGTTTGATTTCCAGTGCCAGCTTGTATTTATCAACAGATGGCTAGAAATCTTCTCTTAATATCCAGCTTTAGTTTACTCATGACCGCTTTAATCCTGTCGTGGTTTTGTGCAAGTCATATTCTTTCCCTTAAAAAGTCCTTCCCCTGTTTACTCCTGCCATTTGCTAAGCAGTTGGGCTGACTCATTGTGGTCTTGTAAACATCTCCTTCCTTTTCCCAGTCATCTCAGTACCATTTTTTGTTCCTATTCCAGTTGAAGTTAATTTTTCTTGAAGAACATATGTAAATTATTGTCATAGATTGGCAAACTGATTAATGCACATTGCTCTGCCTGCTCAAAAATGGATTGCTGAAGCAAAGCTCAAACAAAAAAAGCTCAGATGGCAAACATCATCTTCAACTTTTATTTCACAAAATAAGAGTATGGCCCACCACGGTGGTGTTACTGGGGAGAAAACTGGCAAATAGAGATTGTTTTGGACACTGTATTTGGTCAGATTCCAAAGCACCACTAGTAAAACTCAATGAGTTTTCAGGAAACTTGTAAATCCGGGAAAGACTTTTTTTGCACCAAACCTGGCCTATAAAACAAGAAAATGTGAGATTCTCTACTCATCTGAGGTTAAAGCCAGAAATGATCACTCAGACAATTAGAAGGAATGATATTTTCATTTTCTTCATATTTGTGATGAAGAAAATAAGAATTACTTTGCTTCACTGGTTTCAGTGATTTTGATTTATTCCTTATTTTTGTGCCACTTAACTCATTTTCTTGATATTCTGATCCACAGAGGAAGACCCATGTGAATGTAAATCTATTGTGAAGTTCCAGACAAAAGTAGAAGACCTCATAAATTCATTGCAGCGGAAATATATCCTTTGGAAGCTGTCTGTGTCCAGAACTCAGTGGGTTGGGTTCTGCCTTCTAGAGGGGCCAGTGGGGAAAGTTTATTTGTGGGGGGAGAAGGTTGAGTGGGTGTTCAGGCAAGTGGGAAACAAGACACTTGGGTTATGAATGTGTGCAACAAGAAGTTACACACCAGAATGCTTATCTACTGCTCTGACACAGAATCAGTAGATCAAAAACAACAGACCCAAAGTAGACTATGTCAATCCATTGCAATGCAGCAATGAGCTGTGGGCATCAAGAGCTAGGTCAGTTTTTAGAAAGAACCTTAAATGAGCCAATGTGACAAGCTTGGTCCATGCGTGGGATGATGCTGCTGTGAAGAAAGCCAGAATGTGAGGGCTGAGAGCAGCAGTAGCCAACACTGGACTGTGAGGAGTAGAAACCACTGGTGCATACGTGCAGCTGACTTAGTCATTAAATCTCCACAGATGGGATTCTTTTTATCTGACAGTAAATGTCTACAATGCAAACATCCGAGTCGGCTACTTAAATTCACCCATAGCACTGGAGGGAAAGAGGGTCTTCTACAGCAAACCATCTCTGACCATATCTTTGGTGGCATGGATAAAGTCAGATGAATGAGTCCAATCATCAGAGGCACAAGTCCAATAGTCACAGGGATAGGTCAAATAGTCAGAGGGATGGGTCCAATTCCCCCCAGCTGTCTAAACCCCAGTTGTGAGAGTCTAACTTTCATGTAACTGCTCACTGCAAATATCTCCAGCGAGGTGAGCTGGATCTCACCTGAACCAAGTTTGTGGGGCCACGTCATGCCATACTGGGTCCTGTCATATTGCACAAAGAGCATAAACAAGTTGTTGAAAGAGAAACAAGAAAAGGAAAAAAATATCTGTGGTTAACATTCAGACTTCACACGGGGCGAGAAATTAGTGAAACCTTGGGGTAGCTCACACAGGGCTGGGGAGATTTTTCATTACTGAGAATGAGAGAATATAATTTTAAAAACAATTTATTCACATATTTCTGTGCTTCGCTATGTCAGTTGCACAGTATATTTTCTACCCTTTAACTCAAATTGAGTGAAATCCATGACTTCTGTTATGCAAAAGGTCAGAGTAAATCAGTAGTTCTCACCCAGTGGGTTGCTGCTCCCAGGCACATCATGAAAAGCAATTAGTGAAAAGAGCAGAAAATTTCGACACACTATATAACTCTAAGAAAAACACTCTGCTCCACTCTTCACACAGCTCATACAGCTCAAGGTCAGGGATTCTCTGTCAACCACTCAAAACACGCTCTAATCATTCTCACATTTTTAACTCTTCCTCTTACAGCGAATTTATAGGTGCATGTGAGTGTGGGTGCATGCATGAATATTTTCTACCTTCAATAAAAGTTCATCAACATGAACAGCTGTGGAAATGCCTGAGTAGATGATGACGGGATTCCTCTGCTGCCTGCTCCCAGCGAGGTAGCTCCCCTCGTTATCTGCTTGAGCAATGAATCACTAACCTGCACTGTCATTTTTTCCCCTTAACTCCTGCTCACTGGAAGCTGTGGCAAAGAGGATCGAAGCCCTGGAGAACAAGATCATCTAAATCCCCAAACCAGTATTATTTCCCTCCTTCCTAAGGTAACAAATCTAGAACCTCCTTCACTTGTAGCGGAGGGCAGCTCAGCCACAGTACTATGGCCAGCTTGTATTTTTATAAAGTGTCTAGTCTACCTGCATTTGTTTAAAAGGGAAGAAGTATAACAGTAGAGCAAACGTTGTATAATGGGCAGAGCACTGTGTGTGACTGAGAGCTAGACCATGCTAATGTTTGTTGCATCGTATAGAGTGCATATTTTAAAAAAATGGAAAGAGTTGTTTTTGATTTAAAGCTTAATATATATATGTGTGTTAATAAGTACTTGACTACGAGTTCTGTGAATCCTCGCTGTGTTCTTCTGCATCTTTTGTTTCTATGCATGAGACAATTTAATTTAAAAGTCAAAGTGACTTAAAATCAACTCAGATGCTGAGTGTAAAACGTCAAAGCCGCTGATCAGCTTATTATTGTAAGCATGACGCATTTGTCAGTAAGTAGGCGAAATATATTAATGATCTCCGAGTGTGTGTTGCAGACAAGGTAGACTAGGATGCTGCTGGTAGTTGGGTTTCTCTATAGCTACTATACAATATAGAAAGAAGAAAAGCTCAGCTTTCCTAGCCAGCGAGTGCTCGCACGGTGTCCCAGTGGACTATCACCTGAGCCAGACCTGTTCTGGGCGAGTCCTGATAATGTGCAATGAGCCAGCGGCCATGGCTCTGTCTAAGGCCAGGCAGCACTGTTAGCACCAGCCCCAGGACATGTGCCCCTGCTCCTCAGCTCTCTGGTCTCCACCTCCTCAAGTGAAGCTACAAGATGTCCCCAGCACCTAAAACACAGGGAACTGCTGCTGGAGATGCTGCCGATGGAAGCAGTGCCTTCATCACTGCAGTGACCAGAGGCTCCCAAGCTCCTTCCTTATCCCACGCTTCTAAGCACATTCAAAGCCAGTAAGTTCTTCTCAACACCTTTCAGACACTTCTGTTCCTGGATTCCCAGCACTGGCAAGACTAAAAAGCGATGTGGGCTGGAGGTATCTCATGCTGCCTGTCTCCTACAGCTGTAGTCTGGCTGGGTGCGGAGTGAAGAGCCCGTCTTTATTCACGGCACGATGGTGCACCATTGAATGTGAGCACAAGGGGTTGGGTTTGGAGGGGTTTTTAATTTTTATTTTTTGTATCAAAATATTTATACTTGAGACTATGTGAAAAGCTTTTCATAATAACTTGGCCTGTTCAGAAATGTCACCATAGCAAAGGTGTTTTGGGTGAATATTAAAAGTTTGCTGAAAATTTTTAAAGCGAATTTAGGTTATTTCTTTGCACAAGTTTTGATGTAGTTGCCTGACAATGGCACCTCTCTGTAGTCTTGTTAGTGGGTAGGAAAGCCTCCATCTTATGTCACAACCTCGTATTTCAATGCAAGAGAAGAAACAGGTTCATAGAGAAACTGAGAGCTGTCTCTCAAAACAAAAAGGTTCTTTTTTTATACTCTCAGACTTGCAGGAATGAGTCAACATGTTTCCAAGCATTAGCTCAAGGACTACAGTCGGTTCTTGATAGCAAAACCTCCATCATTTCAGTCAAATCTTCTGTATCCCAGACTCCAGAGTAACCCCTACCAACTCCTGAATTTGAAATGAAATTTCTGTCATCAAATTTTACACATATAAAATCTAGACATCTAAGAATGAGCTTAACATTCAAATTCTTTCTCAACAGAAGTAGGTGCCACAGGCCATGCTTGTCAGGATTATCTAATGTGCACATTTTAGTGCAACAAAGCAGCACCTGAGCCCATTTCTCTTTACAGATTATAGTGACTCCTTCAGATTTACGCAACTAACCACCTCACCCAGGGCAACTGACTCACGTCTACTGCCACCCAAGGAATCTTCTTCCTGGTTATATGGAATCACTTTCTTAAAGACAGAAGAAGAAAAGCCTCCTCAGTAAGCAGAAGAAAAGTAGCTTCTGGGGTAATGGCTTTAAACTAAAAGGGGGGAGATTCAGCCTATGTATAAGGAAGAGGTTTTTTTATAATTGGGGTGGTAAGACACTGGCCCAGGTTACCCAGAGAGGCTGTTGATGCCCCATCCCTGGAAACATTCCAGGTCAGGTTGGACAGGGCTCTGAGCAACCTGGTCTTGTTGAAGAAGCCCCTGCTTATGGCAGAGTGGTTGGACTAGTTGGCCTTTAAAGGTCCCATCCAACGCAAACCCTATGGTTCTAGGGTCCTATATTCATGCTGACAGAAAGTGTTATACAAACAACCTGTGGAAAGGACTGGTGAGGATGCAAGCGAATAGCAATCCAGGAGGTGGGTGTAAAAATAAGGAGGAACATATAGGGCTGTAATGGTTCATCTCCCTGAGTCAGGAATAATGGATCCATAATGGTTGCAGATGAGAAGACCTGGAGATCCAGCCTATGTATCATCTTTTCACTGTTGCTTAATGAGTTATTGGTCCTCTTGTCTCTCTCTGCTTGAAATCAGGCTCCAATGATAGCCCAGAAAACTTCAAAGATGATTGAAATATTTCACAATTGTCACCATGTCCCCTACTGCCTTCACTGGGTAATGAACTAGGCTCAAAAGTCCTTCTGGCACCATATGCCCAGGGATGAATCAGAGGGGTTTTTAGCATGACAAAAACAGGAAAAGAGATAACAGCAATTCCTGGCCAGAGGGAAATCAGGGAAGAAACTGGGCTTTGAGAAATGCAGAGGGATCTGTGCAAACCACATCTCTGGGGCTGGAAACCTCACTGCTTGTCAGGCAAACCTCAGCTGGTGAGGTAGGGATGAAGCCATTGGTGAGCTGGCAGCCTCTTTATTACTCTCAGAAATGAGATGAGACTCTGGATATGTTGAAATTGTTGTCTTGTGACACAGGGTTTCAAAGAAAACAGAACTTTTTGGCCAGTAAAGTTGCTGTTTCTGCCATGTTCTTATAGCCTAGTACTCATCTGGTCCTCAGGGAATACATGGTTTAATGTGATGTCCAGGTTCCATGACATATTTCTGGACTTCTTACTCTTTACTCCATTTTTCTCCTTTTCCATTTTTTTCTATGTTTCTTCAATCTAACAGTTGATCGGAGGCAATTCACTTCCACCTGATAAGATGATGACAGCATTATTTTTCTTTTATTTTCAGCTATAATCAGTTTGCCAATCATGGAAATGAGCTCCTGTAGTTAATTTTCTTATATGCCTATTTATTCTTTAAATGACTTGAAAGTAAAATTTAATAGTCTCAAGGAACTGAAAGATGGATGTGAGTTTAACTCCTGTCATGGCACCCGTGGAAATGTCTACATGATAAGATATTACTATTGTCATTCTGCACTTTAAGACTTTTGCCTGACTTTTTCTGGTAATGAGATAAATTCATGTAAAGTGAGGGCTGGATCTTCACCTCCACAAAGAACTACCTTGTCCATTGCCAGTTCAATTCAACAACTTCCATAAAACTCAACGACGTTCACATCTTCAGGGAGCAAAACAATATCCAGCCCTTTCTAGGGAGGCAGATCCAGGTAGGACCATGTCCAGGGGCTAGTGACCCAAACTGGTATATGAAGGGCTGCTAGTCCAAGCATTGCCCCTTCAAACTGCTGCAAGCCACCTTGAGGAAGGACCTAGGAGACACGGTGTCTTCCTAAATCATATAATCATAAAATGGTTTGGGTTGGAAGGGGCCATAAAGCCCATCCAGTCCCACTCCCTGCCCTGGGCAGGGACACCTCCCACCACACCACGTAGCTCCAAGCCCCCTCCAACCTGGCCTTGAACCCCTCCAGGGATGGGGCAGCCACA
>JAOXJM010000009.1:5771650-5797972 GCA_026413425.1 Tringa solitaria | reverse complement strand
CAAGATGATCTTTAAGGTCCCTTCCAACCTAGAAGATTCTGTGATTCTGTGAAAGGCCATCAGGCCCAGTGCCTCCATGGTGCCCCTGCATGGGAACCAGCTATGTGCACGGGGTGCCTGCTCCTGCACCCTGGGGGGCTGGATGAAAGTCACCAGATGATTAGACTCATTAACAATGTTATTTCAATGTAAGTCCCACCTATGCAAAACCAAATTCATTCACCCATTGTTACAAGTTCATAAGCCTGCTTTGAGAGATTGTCTCAGCCTGAGTTTTGGGAAAAGGTGCAGGGAAAGGGCTTGGGCAGGATCAGGGCTGAGGCAAGTCAAAGGTCTGGCTTGTTTAGAAGCTTGTCCAGGACTGGGCACAAGTAGTGCAGTTGCACAGCCCATCAACAGATGCTCCAAGTCTGACTCTTCCAAACCTCCGTGTGAATTATGTCCAAGCTACAGCCATACTAGCTGCCAGCAACAGGGACAGAAAGCGTAATGCTCATATAGCTAGACAAAATTAAATCTGGATTCCAGCCCACCCTTAATCTTATAGAAGGCTCGTATCATGCCAGCTTTCCTTCTGTATTGCAAAAAGCACATTTTCATGCACCTGGTGTCTTCTGCCACTTTCTTGTTGATGCCAAGATGTAATAGCAGGGCTGTATTGCTGGCCCCTGGAACAAAACAGTTACAGTCAGAGTAGAGTACTGAAAGTACTAAAAGATATTAGAGGCCACAGAATGTAATAAAAGAATGATCATAGTCAGCTTTAACTCTCCATGTACTAATGGGCCAAATGTCACTTCAAGTTGCAATTTAGAGAAGTGATTTCTTGACATGAACACTGGTTTCTAGGAAGAGTAGCTCTGTGGTACATAAGTAGAGGGATTTGTCCTAGAATTAACCTTTACTGCAGAATTCCATCAATAGAGAATTTTACCGGCATGCAAAGACTATTTTATAGTTTCTCACAGATTCTTGACTGACTTGGATAGCCTGGAAGCTTTTGATTGCTTCATTATGAAGAGGGTTTTTTTGTGCTATATTGTGGAGACATTTATAACAGCTCAAAGTCTTTGGCCATGGCTGATGGAAAACAAGGTTTCTCAGAGTGCTCAGTTCTCAATCACTTGTTGCCACATAGTGACCAGGCTGGCCATTAGTTTGAGATGTCTCTTCCAAATCCAGAGTTCAAAAGGACTCCATAGCCTCAGGATAAAATACACTTAGAGCAGCTGGCAGGGCTGAAAGCACTGTGTTTGGGGAATGCGCTTATCAGGCTGCTTGGGCTCCCTAAATGAAGTGTCAGAAACAAAGAGAAATAGTCACAATTTCTGTGAGCTTCCTAATAAAGCCACAGCTCAGTTCATTGACGGTTGTAACTTACTCTAATAAGACACCAATCCTAAAAGCCAAGATGTTTTCTCTTCCTTCCTGAGAATCTTGAGGAGAAATGGCTGAACCTTAGTTGAGTTCTTCTGAAACTGATCTGGACACTCCAACACTACGTGTTTCCTTCAATGTTACCTCCTTATTCATCTAACCAGTCTCCAAAACTTCCATAGGGCTTCAGGATGGATAAACTTGGTCTCTCACAGAAATTTAGCTCAAGGCACATGCATTATCAGAGTCCCACTGAACCTAATCGTTGGCTGTGGGATGGATTTCATAGAGGCTAAGACATTGAAACACCCTTGCATCAAAGCCTCAGTGAGAACCTCAAGTTCTTGAGACCATGTTCACATAGGAAATTTTTGGAAAAGAGGTAGGAAGGCAAAGTCCAGGGAAGACAGAGGATGAAAAATGTATCAAACATCAAGGAGAGTTGAACAGATGAGAGAAAAACTAAAACCGAGAAGCAAAGGGAGGATCTGAAGAAAATTCCTTCTGATATAGCACTCAATATTAAATAAAATATGTACTACCACAATATGGTATAGCAACCTGGCTTTGGGCTGTTCCTTCTACATCTGATATAAACAAAGTTCCCACTGCTTATTAAATTCATCATAGCCATGTCTCTGCTGCCTGGAGCTACTTGGTCTCCTCAAGTACTTGCATTACAAAACTGCTTCAGGGATTTCATTTCTAGTTGTTACCAAGATCTGCTTTCATCAGGATTTCAGACCAAATCTTATCATTATGCTAATGAAATGCTGTCTTGACTCTACACCGTGTTTTGCTCATAGCCACTTTTTATTTTCTCCCCCAAAAAAGTCCATGAGAAGAGTTTTCCAGGTACAGGAAAGAAATATCACCATTACCAAGGCCAGTGTTGGGTTATCGTATTTCTCTGCTCACTGATACACTGCCAACCACACTGTAATGTCTGAAATCACTGAGGCAGGGTCCCCATAAGTTGGGTACCCGAGTGTAGCTCCAGCCTTCCTTGCCTCTGTGAAGAGTCACACCACACTCACGCTACGAACAGGCAAATTGTAGGACTCTGCTGATCATTTCTGTTCTTTCTTCCTTACGTAGATGAATTCCCAGCAGCAGTAGGTACCACCAGGATAGGTGCCACCAGGATAGATAGATAGATAGATAGATAGATAGATAGATAAAATATGGAGCGTCTACATATGTTTAGTCACCTTAGTAATGTCTTCTCTTTCTATTTATTGTACTCAAGCCTCTCCTTCTCTGCTGTGAGAGACATCAACAGTCTCTGCTTTGTCATACTATAATTGCAGATTTATCAGCCCCTACGAGGGCTGCAGCTTGCCATTGTGCATTCAGTGATGGGTTCAGTGACCATGCAGCTATGAAACCCATAGAACGGCTGGAGTCACGCCTTTATCACAAAATTGTCCAGAATAAAGTTGTCCAGTTGTCCAGGCAGAGTGGACAGCTGGACAGAGTTCACATTATCCCTGTGATTCTGTCCTCTATTTAATAGACAGAACAGTAGCTGATCCTTTGCTTTTTCTAACATCCCCAGAGTCCACCTGGGCCCTCTGATTAATATCCAGATCTTGGTCCCAGCACAACAGTACTGTTCTCTTCAAGACTACTTTGTCTTGGGCAACCTGTCAGTCACCTCATAGCAGCATGGGCAGGAGAGTTCAGTGCTCTGCTGTTCTGGGGACAGCATCTTGTGAAGCTGTGGTTGGATTCACTCTTCTCTGTTTCAGAAATGGGTCCCTCTGGATGACAGATACGGGCTTTGAGTGACATGGGATGGATGGAGTATTGGCAGGGACAGGAGACTAAACACCAAGTGACTGGAAAAGACCAGAAGGCATCAGCAGCGGGGATAAGTGACATTTGCTTATGGCTGTAATAGTACCCAGGGGAGAGCAACTGCACATCTGTGTTAGAATAAGGACAGCTGCAAAAACAGATGCTCTGTGTTCTTGGTCAAGTATAAAAAGAGGCTAAGATTGACCCTAAATAAAATGGAAGGTAGGGCTCTGGATAAAAATAAGCTGTGTTTTCCACAGGGGAAAAAAGCCTAACTTGGAGGATGAGTCAGTCCAATGAATGAGTCACAGAGAGGGAATAAAGACTGTGTAAATTCCCGGTGACATATGGCACCATTAGACTTAGATTTAAGCTGCAATGTCCAGATCTAGTTTGGGCTTCCTGATTTTTGGTGTTTCTAAACCTTAGACTGGTATAGCGAGTACGAAATATGGGGTGCAGAGGTTGAAGAACACGGTAACAGATGGAAGCAAACCCATAGGGTAGGCACAGTCTGTCAACATTTCACAGCTAGGATCAGGGGCAAATGGACTTAATTGAATCTCTATTTTTAATTCTCTGTTGAATCTCTCTATTTTGGTAAGAATTGCATTTTCAAGAAAAACAGACATTTTCCTCAAACACCTTTAATCTTGAAAAAAATTAATTCATACTTTTCTTTCACTACTGCAAACTTATTTTTCTTTTATAGTAGAAAAACTAGTTGGAAACAGTAAAATCCATTTTCCCCCTCCTACAAACCAAAACCTTTCTTCCACAAACATACTGTTTCCAGTTTCCAAAAAAAGAGACTGGGCTGCGGCTGAAAGAACAAATACAGAAAATCAACCAACAAACCAACAAACACAAAACCACTTTGGTAACGTCACATCTTCAGGCTCTACCTTCTGTCTCAGACACACTGGGGCTTAATTTTCCTCTCACGTGCAGATGTAAATCAGGGACAATCCCACTGAAGATGGTGGAGTTGCTCTGATGAGAAAATGATGTAAGATTGTAGCAGAATCCAGTCTTTTCTAGTTAAATCAATTAGACTAAGGGTTTTTTTTCCAAGTTCAAGCACTTTTCTTCCTCCAGGCCCTTACAGCTTGGATTAACAGCTGAACTAAGACCTCCAAATTTAAAAAGCAGAAGGAAGCTTCAACAAATAATTTCATTGTCAGAAAAAAATGTATGAGAAAACTCAGAAACTAAGAGAAAATTCCATGTTCTCCTGGCGCAGACTACATATGGTGGCAGTGATGGGGTTGACAAGTTTTAGGGACACTCTGTCCCGGGTGGGATAAAAAATCATCAAAACTGCACTTTGCAATATGGATGCTGTGGGAGGCTCAACACAGAGCCATGTTTGCTGACAAGTTACCTACTGGCATGTTTTTTTAATGCTAGACAGAATATCAGAGAACTCTATCTTCTTTCACACTCTCCCTCCTCGCACTCATGTATGCAACGTTTTTACTAACTCACTGCATTTTCTTTTCATTTGCAGTTGAAAGCAGAAATCAGTTTTGTACTCCCATGGAACTCTTCAAATTCCCACCCAAATTATTCTAGAGCTGATCTCCTAACCCAGAGGGGCTCTGCTGGCAGTATTTCCATCGAACATCATTTATATTCCCACTGAGTTCTGCGATAAAGCTCTCCCATCTGAATGACTAAGGTCAGCATACAACACTACCTTGCTGAGAGAATCCATTCCCAATCGGCTTCGGAAGTAGTTCCCAAGTTAGCTGTCATGCTGTTAGGAAGCTACTCTCATTTGGATCCTCTCATTTGCCTGCTGAAGTATAACAAATTATTTTTCTCTTCCTCTTTCTTTTTTCCAAATTATACACAATTGCTGAAAGCTTTTGTGTGAATGTGCAATTGAAGTGGGATCCCTGGTAGTAGTTATTATTCTGTAATGGTCATACCTTGAAAAGCCAAAGGAAAGCAACAGAGCATAAAAGAGAAGCTCAATGAAGCAGAAAAGGTCTGATATGATATTCAACTCTCCTGTTCTGTTCAGTGGGCAAAGTGGGAGACTACCCTATCCAAATATCAATGCCAATATACCCTCCTTATGCAGATCTGGAAATCTAACTCCTAAATATTATTTTCTTCTTTCTGAGCCATGAAAACCCAGATTGTGCATTAAGCACCAATGGCTTCTTTCATCAGATATTAACCACAAGGACTACACAGGGCCGTTTGATGAAGAAAGCAGAAATAGTGCTGGGATCACTGTTTCTCTGCTATATCACACTCACCGTGGTCGTAGGATACGGAGCTCCCACAGGCTAAGATTAAGCCAGAAAGGCTCCTCTGAGCCCCTGCAGAGGGCCAAAGGAAGGAGAGATTTCTTCTGAAAGGGAATTAGAGCATTCAAAATGAGTTCCTGGTCAGGCTTAGCCTGCAGAAGTGACCGTGTCTCTCTCTGCTGACTCTACATACAGGCTTGTATTTGACCTCTACACTGAAACCTTGCAGGGGACACAAAAACAAAAACATGAGAAACTAGTCTTCTGGCAACATCCCTCCATAGTTTTTTTCCTCCTTCCGAAAGGCAGATTAACTCTTTCTTTGCTCACCCTCATTTCAAGCTACTTCTGGCAACCATTTCTGTCCCTCAGTGGTTCGGTCTCACAGACATTTTGTGCTTATGGGTTGTGCTATTTGTTGTTCTTGAATCAACCTTATCAACCTGTTGCAGTCTTCACCTCCTGTATTTCTTTTTTTTGAGGACACTGAATAATTTAACCACGCTGATGTCTGTGTCATCCTTCCTTCATTTTGGAATAATTTGCACGTGTACCTGTAATATCATGTCTTTAAAGAACTGACAGCTTGCTGGATTATTTTTTTTCCCCTTAGACTTGTGTCTTGTGAGCTCCTACCCCACAGGTATCAGGGTGTATTGATGCCTGTCATCTTGAAGACCACTGTGTGTATATTGTGTTATCCTGACAGAAAGTCATGAACTTCCACAGTCCTTGGATGCTCTCTCCCCAATGGCCTTCACCCTTCCTGTTCTCCACCAGTTGCTCCCTCTTGGTTAGAGCCAGAGCTGGGAGAGCCACCTGCACAACTCTGATTCAAACACCCTGTTCTCAACACAGCCTAAGAAGTTGCTGGACAGTCTGTGTCTGGCTCTATTTTGTTAATCCTCCCTAACCCGTTTCCTGGGATTAACGTCACTGCTCTTCTCATTGCACAGAAAATTCCAGTTCAGTTTAGCCCCGTGTATCTCAAGTACCACAGACACACGGCACAGCACCTCCTCCTTCCCCGGGCCTGAGCAATCCCGTAGTAATTATTTTTCTATTAATACGCCTGATAGTGGAATTGTTCCACCCAATGTCTCTTATGCCAAATTCATCATAATTTAGAGCACTGAGACTTCCCTTGGACAGATTTCCTAGTCACATCTCTGATAATTTTAATAAATTGCTATCAAACAGATAAAGAAAACTTTTGGCTATGTTTAATCTCATAGTAACCAATATTATCCACAGATATTACAATGATGAGGACAGCATGAAAATGTGTATGAAATGAAATGACTGGGCATTTATCTATGTAATGAAACTACTAAGAAGTGCCACTGATTGGACTTAAAACCCTTTTTAAAAAACCTGTGGAATGGCTATAGACTCCCACTCATCTGAAGCCCAGAATCAAAACTATAAAGATTCAGGAAGTAAATTTCTAGGAGGAAGGTTTCTCCTGCACTGCGTTTTCTGTCCCTTCCTGAAACACCTGGTTCTGGCCAGCAGAGAAGATCCTGGATGAACAAATTCATGGTCTCGGTATGTGAAACCTTGCCCTGCCGTGTACTCACACCAGTGTGCTGGCAAATCTGAGTCACACAATACTTCAAACATTATTTCAGCCACATCTTCTTGTTACCTACTTCTTACAGGGAAATTTAAACTTCGTTATTCAATCCTGGTTGAGATATTGATAAATGTATGTATTAATTTACTATTTCAGCTGTGTTCTTTTTTTTCTAGTTAATTATGTAGCAACTTAATTTATCTTTTGTCAATTTGTTTTCCCTCAATAAATGATCTGCCAACAATACGCTATTTTTAATTAGCCTGCAGCAAGTGTCTCTACGAATGTAAATCAAATGCTTATTTAAGCCATTAATTGAAAAGGAGAGATCATTGGAATTCATATTGTGCTATTCTTAGAGGTTTTTAGCTTTCTTATTCTGAAAGGATTATGACAAAACAGAGCCTGTAGCAAGGAACAGACAACACACCCTGATAATCAGAAAGAACAGACATGTACAAGAAATACATAACTATTTTTTTTAGCAGATAATAAATGCCAGGTACATAAAACAAGAAGAGAATTATAGCTGAACATTTCATTTCTCGATAATTGGAAAAAGCAGAAACCCATCTCTCTCAACCCCTTCTCTCATCCTTATATATATATATATGTCTAATGTTTTAGGGTTGGGTTTTTTTTACAGTTATTCTACATATATTTACATGAGGAGGTGCAGAAAACCAAGACACTGCTACTGAAAACCGTTCAACCCAGTGGAGAAATGAGAAAATATTCAGGAATTAGGTATGGGGACGGGTATCATGCTGCTGCAAGCAGAGGTTTGCAGCTGCTGGGGCCACTGTCACAGACTATGTTCCACCTACTCCTGGACCTCTCTTGGATTTTGCTCCATGGCACTTATTGACCCCTGTGGGTATGATGACATTTTCCTTAGTCTTTTACCACTACGGCATAATCCTCTCTAGTGCTTAACCACTCCCTTTCCTTAGTTTAGCAGAAGAGTTCTGTTCCATCTGTTTCTTATTCTACAGTTTTAATTCAGATTGCAGGAGCATCAAATCCCGAGAAAATATATGCAGTGTCATTTTGTTTTATTTCCTCCATCGTTAATTACAGCCAGTTTTTCAGGCTTTAGATGTCACCTCAAAACTATTGCTGATCACATTTCAGTCAGAGAGGTGTTTGGGGTTTTTATTGCATTTTATAATCACACAATTCCCTCTATTTCAAGCAAAGCATCAATAGCCCATCTGGCACATAAACAATAGTTCAAAAGAAAACCATTGTCTTACAATAATGAAGCAGGAAGCATTTTTAACCTTGATCTTCTGGGGTGTGTGAGTACTTCTCCATGAAAAGAGTGCTTATGGGAAAACCTTTTGGCAGTTCAAATTTTCTGAGGTATTTAGAACAATGGTCTCCCAAAGGGACCTTATCTTCATAATTATCTTCATTATTGTTTCTTTGTGCCATGTGTCACCCTGTTGCACTACTCCACCTAAAGTGTCCTTGAGCGCAGTGTGGCTGCGTGACAAAAAGCGTCAGGTACACATTATTTAGTGGAGGGTTCGCTTAATGGGGTTTTCTAATGAAATCTGAAGGAATCTTTGTTTCTGAAACAATACATCTTGTCTACCACGATGAGGGTGTAATACAGCAGCATTTTATTACCCATTGCTTTCTGCAGCGTCACCGTGACTTTTGCAAAATAGAAAGCTGTTGTGATCATCAGTGATTTGATTTCAGATTTACTGTCACTGAATGGACAGAGGTTCGTAATTTCAAAGGGCAGCAGGATTAGGGCCTGAGAAGCCAGCTATGAAAAACAGTAGAAGAAATACTTAATGAAAGTGTCACGTAAGTGAAAACCTGGAGAAGAACTGATCAGGTTCATCTAAGAAGCTTCACTTCCCAGAACAGGAGTGCTCTTTGCCACTTCTATGTCATGCATTCCTATGAGATCAGCGTCCCCTGAGTCCTAACTGCATCATCTGTCAAGACAGCAGCTCCTCTTTGATGGCTAATGGCTCACGGTGCCACCACTTCTCATCCCCAGTGAGTGCTCTAACACACATTTAGTTCTGCCTAAGTCAAGAGCTCACCAATAAGATAAGACATCTCAGCATTTGACTCACAGTTAGATGCCTACAGATGCAGATTAAATACTCAATTAAAGCTCTCTGCTACTTTCAGGACCTAAATCTCATAATTGAGCACTATTAAAGTCCCCCATTCAGATGCTGCCAAATCCAGCTTCCTCTGCCAACCAGGTGAGGGGAGGGCTTTGGAGACATTACTTGCTCCGACATGGGTTCTCCTCCCCTTAGAGGTACTTCCTCTTACATGGAGTGCCTCCTTCCAAAAGGGAATCTCCAGCTGCATCTCTAGCAATGTCTCCTTGCACAGATCTTCTCCATTTTCTCCTCTCATGTCTCTTAATGTGTCCTTCATCTCTTCACTGTCTTGTCCTGTGTGTCCTCTCGCCTCTCCACATACCTCTTTTTGTGTCTCTCCCCCAGATGCTGCCACTTTCCTAAATCTTTCTGCAGAGGTGCTGTGTGCTCCTGTGCCTGCCTGAGGTTCTGGTACACAATGGGGTTTTTTTAACCTCTTTCACAGCTGGCTCAAACTGCCTTTGACTGGCACAGGCCACAAGGAAGGGATCCACAGGAGAAGGATGGCTTCCTGGGTTCTGGGGGAGTTTGCACCAGTCTCCCTACTTGGCAGAGCCCTGCAGCCTGTATTTTGGAACTATGAGGGTTTTACCAGCAGAAGTGCAGCACCAATAGCAAAGATGCCAAGATCCAAAACAACTCCTTTCACCTAGAACTCACGCTCTCATGGTACTAAAGCAGGCAGAGTAGGGCTCAAATGGGCTCTTCTCTGTCAGCCAGTCCTGCTTCTGTGGGCACTCTCAGAGAAATCAGCTGATGGTCATGGCAGTCCCCAATGAAAAACTCAGCCAAGTCCTCGGGTTTTTTGGAAGATGCCTCTTCAGGGCACTAATGGAAAGATGTCTGAATAGAACTGGCATAGGCAAGGGCAACCTGAGGCAAGCAAGGGGACAGATTCCTACTAAGAATATAAGAAAAAGATGTCCCTTTAAGTCCAAGGTGAAAGATAGTTCAGGAATTGCTCTTCTTTTTCTGCAAGTACAATTTTAAAAAATAAATAAATCTGATTAAAGTTTAATTTTAAGAATGCCCTCTGTTTTCAAATTCTTGATTGAATTACCCTTTAAAAATTAAATTGTAATCCTTTAGGAGTTATTGATTCAGAAGGGAGAAAATGCCAATAGCAGCACTCTGGCCTGAAACGCTGCCCATCAAATTGACATAATGCTTTCAATTTGCCTAAATAACTCATTGGATCTGACTTATTCTCATGGCTGGCTTTTCCAGCAGCTGGTATCCACTTAGTAAAGCAGAAAAAAAGATGTAGGGGCCTCATCCTCAGTCGTGCACAGTGACAAATGTACTACTTTGGCACAGAACAATTCCTTGACAACCCAGGCTACAGAAACTTCTCTTGGGAACTGACAATGGGCATAAGTGCCTCCTCATGGCACTGCTCTGAGCCCTTGGGGTCAGCGGTGGCCCAGAAATCGTTTGGAATATGTCTGTGAGCATCAGATACCCTCTGCTGAATATGTAGAGGGCACAGGAAAAAAAAAGTTTGCCCTAATGCAGCTCTGGAGCTGTGGAGGACACACATGCCAAGCTGCACAACAGCACAGGGAAGGCTTCTGGTTCCTTTTGGCTTCCTACCTGACCACCCGGCTCCAATGCATCAGACCTGAATGGCTAAGAATCAGACTCAAAACATTCCTCTCCCTTTCTCCCTTGTTAAATTACACCTCCAGTAACAGTGAAGGCATCACAAAAGAAGAAATAAACCTTCCATTATGTTTTGCAGGAGTCTCAGCTCATTTTCGAGTTAAAACACCAACACGACAAAAAAGTCAGGATGAATAGAGCTACCAAGATATAAACACGGTCTGTATAATTCAGACTCCCCACGCGAACAAAAGGTTGCAGCTCTCGAATAGAGGCACTGTTGAGAAAGCACTTGAAAAAAGGGATGAATCAATTAATGCTTTTGATAGTTTGAATGTCCCACTATCTAAAAAACAAGCACCGCTTTAATAGTGAGATAATTCAGTTTACTGAATCCAATTACATGTAATTGGCTTTTTCCCTTTTTTTTCCCCCTTTTTTAATTGCTGTTGGAACCAGGGCTCTGATGCACTTCTGCTGCCTCCACCAGATGTTTGTGTTACTGGTGTTGCAAGGGCATGCTAGGGATCACGGGATTCAATTAACATCAGAGGTGCAGCCTTCAGCCCCAACAGCCACAAACACATCAGCTACTTGTGACTTTGTAGCCCTGGATAAAAAAAGCCTCTATGAAACCCAGCCAAAAAAACACTTACGAAAGTTCCCAAAGAGGCAAAATATCACTTACACTTTCCATTTCTTCTTTGGGTGAAAGCCTCTTTACTTTGCTATGATGCGTGTTCTGGGATATGAGGTTTTTAATCCATCTCATAGAAAAATGCGCTGTGGCAGCCAAAGGCTCTGGAGCCTGGGTGAGTCTAACAAGGTTTGTGAGACCTTTTTGGTAACCCTTCCTTGTTTGCCCAGGACCTCTGCTCAGCAGGATTGTGTCTTTCTTCCTGGAAGCTTTCCAGCCTCAACCCTCCCTAGGACTCCAAATCCTTGCTGTAAGAGAACCACTGGTTTGCCTCAGCCACCATCAACACAGGGATAGCTCAGGTTTATAAAGTCTTTGCAAATGTTGCCCCCAATGCTGCGGACTGGCATTAGAAGTGTAAGGATCCACCAGTTTGGCCCCACAAAACTAAGGACAAACATTTTGGTTTTCTTGGGTGCTTTACCCCCTCAGAGCTTCCAACAGACACGCTGCTGCTGGGTCCTGGTGACAGTTCCTTTCATGCACATCACCTCGCTTCGAAAATAAGCAGACAAGGAGCGCACACTCATTGCTAACGAGGGTGCCTTCTGGGGCCCCCTGGCCAGGCAGGAGAAATGGGTCAGCAGGTGTATGAACTGCAGCTCTTCTGGGACACTGCAGAAGCATTTTCAAGATTAACTCTTGCCCTTTTTATTAAAAAATGGCTTTCCAAATTTTACAGTAATTTTTTGTTTGTTTTTTATTAATTGAAAGAAGGAAGAAATGTTTGAAACCTATTTTCTTAATCAGATAAGCACACTGATGGAAGGATTTCCCCCTGGCTTATTCATCTGCGACTTTCCCCTCCATGCCCATTCTTTATGGCATGACATTTGAACAAACCCCCGTGGAGCGAAGTGCAGCTGGACGGGAGGGAGGCAGCAGGCTGGAAATGCTGGGTGCTGTTAGCAGGGCAGCGGTGACTGACAAGGCGACTCACGCGAGTGGATGTTGCTGCCCGAATATTGTCAGATGCGCCCAGGGATGAAAGGTGCTCCGAGCATGCAGAGTGCTGCTCTGAATTAGCATCAGCAGGCAGTGCACAACGCTGTGTGTTGAGTCACAAAAATACTAACTTTATGGCTAGACAAACAGCCTGGTCCAGGAAAGCACGCACCGGAGGATGGGGCAGGTGCTGCGTTGCTGTTTGAACAAATGAAATCCCTCCCTCCTGCTCCTTCCAACACTTACACTGCTTTTCCCCTCCTCGTCTTGCAAATTCTGAGTGCTGCGTGCTATTGTCACCCCAGGCTCATTACCACTTCAAGTATGCCATGGGAAATTTGATTTAATTAGCCACTAATAGAGAGTTAAGAAAATTAGCCCAGGAACCGATGAGTCCATGCAATCATTGCAGGTGGCTAATCTGTATTCATTTGAACTGACTTTGTGCCTGAATTTCTCAACGTGAGCTCAGGGGATTTGGAGGGGTGGGAAAACCCGTAATTGACAGTCCTGTCCCTCCCAAGAGACAGCAGGTTTTGCACCGTGCCCAGCAGAAACACTGCCACATCGCTTGGTTTTCTACATCTTGCTGTTGGATGCAGAAGGAAAGGGAGAAGGGAAAGACCCTTAATCCAGAAAGGGTTAGAAAGCCCCTTAATCCACTGCCCTGTGCACAGAGGAGCTTGTGAACACAGCTCTCTGCATTGCGTGCACCAGGGCAGGACCTCCCATCTGCTCCCAGCTGAAGCATGAGGAAGAGCGGTGCCCGCATGCAACTTTTAGAGACATTTCTTCACCTGGGAAAGGGGGATCTCCACTGGGCAGTCCCAGGAGGAGACAGCCCTTCCTCCCTGTCTTGGGGACTGGTGGACGGCTGCAGAGTTGGTCTTGGTCCGCAGCAGAAAAGGTAAATGCAGGCATGGAGTTTTCCAGGCTTGTGCTTCAGTGCTGCTCTTTGGAAGCATGAGAAATATGAATGGGAAAAGATTATCTGAACTTCTTCAATCCTCCAAAAGAATAGAGTGTTAGGTCAGTTTGAGTGTGGGGGGAAGAGTTTGGGTCATTTCCTGTTCAAGTCTAACGGGGTCATCTACTTCTGATCTTTAAGATTTGAGAAGAAATGTAGAACATTGTGAACCAGTTGGGAACCAACTCAAAGCTCCTTCCAAACTCCTCCATTAGTTTTTTAAGACAGATGCTTTGCAGGGTGAGTACCAGCCATGGGGTTAGAAGCTATAAATACAGTGTGCAAGACCTGCAGCCTGCTTTGTCGTTGAAGGCAGGGCTGCTTTTGTACTAGCTGCAAAGAATTCCTCCAAAGTTATATTCAAAGAAAAAAACTTCCTTTCTTACTTGGGCTGTTAAGAATATTCTTTTCACAGAACATTTCTTTGACATTGTCCAGGTTAGGTGATTTATCCCGTGCCCTGTGTTATGGCTGTGTATTGCCTTTTGCACTTTTTCCCTGGCCACACCCACTTTAAATAGCATTTTGCACCCGATGAGTGAGAAGCTGCTAAAATGAATGCTGATGGCTTTCCATGTTTATTCCTCTGAAGCGTTAATTTAGTAGGGAGAATCTCATCTCTCTGAAAAGAGGACAGATGCGACTTCTTCCCAGTAAATTGGTTCTGCAAATTTAATCTATTATTGTTTGATGGTTTCATCTAGAACTTTATTTTAAAGGAATTGATTTTAACAATTTGGGAATGTCCATGCAGTCGGGGACAAATCTGTCTGTTTCTATCTTTTCCTTCTCTGCACTGCTGCGCTTTCCAGAGTCTCACAGAAAGCCAGTGTGACTCTAGACACACAAAGAAGTGCCTCAAGCTTGAAAAAGCTACTTAGGCTCTGGAAAGCTCTCGCTTTGACAGGCTTTGGCTGGCGCTATCTGGACAGAATTGTCATGTTCTGAGGAGTCTGATGTTACACAGTCCTGACCAGTTTGAAACACCAAGATCTCTTGGCTCAGAGTGACTCCTGAACACCATGGAGGCAATGATCTCACTCGGGGCTGTATCTTTTGCAGGAACCAAGCCCTTTATTCTACTCCGTTTCCTGTCTTTAAGCTGATTACTGATCCAGTGATGTTGTGTCTTATCCCATAGCTGCTGAGTGCCCAAAAAGCATTTTACAAGAAACCTTGCCAGAAGCCTTCTAGTGATCCTTGCAAACCACAGTAAATTAATTCCTCTTCCCTACCCGCCTGTTCAGCTCTGTGAAGTGAACCTACAGTCTTCTTTACAAAGCCACTGTGACTCTCCTGCAGCCTTTCTAGCTATCACCTTGCCCTTTTCTACCCCATTTCATACCGACTTGCCTGCTGCAACCCTCAGAGTCCCCAGCGTGCAGACCCCTCTATACACTTGTATGCACTTGTCAGTGCAGACATCTTACCACCCAACAGAGGTAATGAGCAATAAGAGAACAGAAACTGTAAACAGCAACTTTCAACGCTTACTGGTCTTTCAGCTACTGCTCTCCAGACTGAGCTCCACAGGCCTGGGTATCCACAGACTGCTCTGAAGGGGTGTTCGGGAAGGTAACTCGGAACATCATCCTACTGGCGGGTAGCTTAAACCCACTGGTTGGGGGGCTGTACATGAAAAATGTCAGAAATCCACAAAACAAAATTACTCTAAAGATCACTGAAAAGCAGCCATTTTCCCTCCCAGGGACTGGAACATTTATTTTCAAATTTTTTTTTTTTAAAATCACGTTTCTCAAAGGTGCCTTTCATGCAGTAACACCCTTTCCAAAATATGACACTGGATCTCATTGTCTTTTGAAGTCTTCAAGGTGGAGATTATTATATCACAGTGTATAAATGCACATAGTATCCAGTACAAAATGGCTTTGATCATGGCTCAGCCTTCATACCCTACCATGCAATCACACTTATAAAAATAGTACAGCTTATGAAATTAGAATCTGGCTGTTCTGACCCAGAATCTGTATGTGGCTGTTCACCCAAAGCTCCTCAGGACAGGACAGAGCTGACCTGAGCCACATGTGCTCCCAGAGATGCTCAGGGAACAAGAAGGCCATACATTCCTGTGCTTGTATGGTAATACCCAGAGCAGGGAGCATCTGGGCAGCCACCACGGCCTTCCTGCCCACCGAGCAGCACACCTCCATGGCTCATTACTCATCCAGAATATTTATAGTGCAGTCTGGCACACCCGCTGCTGGGGAGATGAATTGCCATAAGTCATCTCAGCCAAAAGAAAACAATTAAAGGAAACTGAAATGGGCAGCTTTTTTTTTTTTTTTTGCTTTGTGTCTCAGAGTTTCCCAGAAGACAGGGGGTGCTAGGAGCTCTGCAGAGCCCTGGGTGCCAGCAGAGCCCTGCAGCTTCCCAGGGCAGATCTGGCTCCTGCGCTTTTTGCGGCACCATCCGAGTAGCAAGGCTCAGTTGTTGGGTTCATGGACAGTACTCATTGCTCATTGGGGCAAATTATTTTAAACTAGGCAAAGTGCCTTACTGGGTGAGTCAGTACAAACCATCTCAAAACATTTCGCTGGGGTCTGTTCACTCCTTCGTGATGATCAGCCTCCACCAGCAATGGGACGGGCCAGAAAACAGATCTTCTGACCCATGAAAAATTCTTCTCCTCCAAATTAGGGAAATTCCCCTTCAAAATAGGGAAAACTAATCCCCTTGGAATAATCCACTCCTCAGGAAAGTTCCAGGTAATTTAATATGGAGTGGCAAAACCGATTTTCAATCAGCCCATTTTTTTTGCTCTCCAAAAGGTAATTTCAGTTGTGACCATATTTATCTGAAAATAATGTGAACTGAGGCAACTTCCAGACCCAGCCAGACCAAGCCTTGAACCACACAGTCTCATCTGGATGCCTCCCAGCAGAAGGTGGGAGCAGGCGACCTCCTGGGATCCCTTCCCACCCGGATTATCCTTTCCTTCCACCATAACAACCTCTTGACACAACCTCAAAGGCGGCACCATTTTCTGTGAGGAAATGGTACAGCATTTTCTGCAATTTGGGTCCCACATAAGAGGCACCCAAACTGCCTAAGTGCTTTTAATGTCTTTAGATTTTAGTTTTTCTGCCACTATACACCTTCTGTCCCCAAGTTATCTGCAGCATTTACATCGCTCGTCATCCCAACACCGCGCTTTGCACCGAAATTACAGAGCATGCCCACCTCCCCCGAGTCTCAAACTACCTTGTCTAGACGAAGCCCAATTGACCTCTTTCTCTTAATTGGCTCCGTCAGGAAAATACTCACCCTTCCAGTCCTTCTGTTGATCATTAGTACCGGAATGAACGGCAGATAAAAAAAATAAAAGCCCAGAGGCCTTCAGAAGCGGCACCCTGCTTCCTCCTGCCTTTGAAATGGCGGCTCAGCTTCCCCCCCGCCTCGGGCAGCCCCTCTGGTGACAGGGCCGAGGAGCGGCCCCGCGCCGGTCCCAACCGGTTCTGGCCGCCCCTCAGGGTAAGCTCCAGGCGGGTCTGAGGGGAACCGGCGCTGAGGAGACGGGTGGGGCGGCCGGAGCCGCCATACGCAGGGGCAGGGACACTGGTGAGGGACAGCCCATGGCAGCCTGTGGTGACCCACCCCGGGGCAGGGACACCCCGAGGGCAACCAATGACCTACACCGGAGCACTGATTCCCCCCCGAGAGACCACGGCCTGCAGGAAAATGTGCTGAGGCAGGGACACTTGTGGGGAACGCCCCCCCTCAGCCTGTGGTGACCCACGCTGGGACAGGGACACCCCCAAGGGGCTGCAGCCAGCAATGACCCACACCGGAGCACAGACACCCCCCGAGGGACCCCGGCCTGCAGGAAGATGCACTGGGGCACCCATGGGGGACACCCCACCTCAGCTTGTGGTGACCCATGCCAAGGCAGGGACACACCGAAGGCCACCAGTGACCCACACCGGAGCACTGATTCCCCCCGAAGGACAACGCCCAGCAGGAAAACACACTGAGGCAGGGACACCCGTGGGGGCCACCCCGCCACAGCCTCTGGTGACCCACACTGGAGCCGGGACACCCCATTGCAACCTGTGGTCACCCACGCTGGGGCAGGGACACAGCTGAGGGGGCTGCAGCCAGCAGTGACCCACACTGGAGCACAGACCCCTGCCCTGAGGGACCACGGCCTGCAGGAAGACGTGCCGGGGCATGGACACCCGTGGGAGAGACCCCACTGCAGCCTCTGGTGTCCCGCATTGGGACAGGGACACCCCCAAGGGGCTGCAGCCAGCAGTGACCCACACCGGTGCACTGATCCCCCCCTGAGGGACCCCAGGCTGCAGGAAGATGCACTGGGGCAGGGACACCGATGGGGGACACCCCACTTCAGCTTGTGGTGACCCACACCAGGGCAAGGAAACCCCCGAGGGGCTGCAGCCAGCAGTGACCCACACTGGAGCACAGACTCCCCCCCGCCCTGAGGGACCACGGCCACGGCCTGCAGGAAGACGCGCTGAGGCAGGGATACCCCTGGGGGACTCCCCGCCATAGCCTCTGGTGACCCACACCGGGGCAGGGACACCCCCAAGGGGCTGCAGCCGGCAGTGACCCACACTGGAGCACGGACCCCCCTGGGGGCCCACAGCCTGCAGGAAAACACGCTGAGCCATGGACACCCATGGGGGACACCCCACCAGAGCCTCTGGTGACCCACACCGGGACACCGGGCAGGGACACTCGTGGGGGACACCCCACCTCAGCCTGTGGTGACCCACGCTGGGGCATGGACACCCCCGAGGGGCTGCAGCCAGCAGTGACCCACACCGGAGCACAGACACCTCCCGAGGGACCCCAGCCTGCAAGAGGTCATGCTGGGACCGGGACACCCCTGCGAGGTCCGGGCTGCTGAGGAACCCCGGTAAGGTGCCCAGAGCGGCAGAAAGAGACCCTTGAGGGGCACGGCCTGTGCCCTGCGCCACCATCGTCCCCGTGAAGGGCCAAGTGTAGGGCTGGTTGTCCTGGGAGGAAGGAGGAGAGCTTGAGTGAAGCTGAGCTTGGGGAGGAAAGGTCCTCTTCTAAGCCTTTAATTATGTGTGTTCTCTTCCTTGCGACGCAGAGCAGTCGTCTGAATTGTGTGCTAATTGGCAGTAAATTAGATTAACTAAAAATTCCTCCAGTTGAGTCCTTTCTGGCAGTGACACCTCGTTAACCTGGCCACTCCGTTACCATGCAAAGGGGAGTTTGCTTTATTTTTCTAAGGAATAACTTATCACGGGAAGGTCATCTCCTCAGCTGGACATGAGGAGTCCACCGACCTTGGTGTAATGATGGTAATTTGCACTCCCTGGGGAGATGACACGGAGTTTGCGTGGGAACTAAGAGAATTTATCAGGGACAAAAGCTGCCTAGATGGTGATGGGTGGTGGAAAGGTGGGAAGGGCTCCAAGCATCAAGCAGGTTTTGTGGAGTTTTACATTAATACAACTGTCGGTGTCTCCAGGACGGTGCTCCTTGCTCTCGTGTGCTCACCCAGAGGAACGGCCTTGCTGCTCTTGCAATGGAGTTGCAAGCCATTGTTGCCCTGGGGGCGACTGAGTAAAGCAAAGATACCTCTGTGGCGGGGGAGGAAGATATTCAGGGGGAGATATTCATTGCAGTGAAAATAGGAGAAGTCTCAGCTTTCTTTGAGGAGCAGTACCTTTGCAAGAACGAACAGCATGGTCTGCAATTTCACGCACCATCGGGGTGCAGTTACCGGCTGATGTGGCCGGGTGTTGTTTCTGCCGGGTGTTGTTTCTGCCGGGCCCTGGGCTCGATGGCCACTGCTGCAATCTGCCCGGGGGCCACTAGGTGGTTCCCAACAGCCGTGGAAGCTCAAGCCATGGCCTCCCTTGGGTGGGCACCCACCTGAAGGGTGCCGCTGGGCAGGGGCAGTGGGTAGGGACGTGCAAAGGGGCCAGCGGAGGCTTGATGTGTGTGAGGAAAAGAGAGAATCTGGAAATCCTCAGTGGCTCCACTAGCTCCTCCTTTTTGAAGGTTTTTCTAATTTATTTGAAACCGCCGCAGTTGAGGAGCTGCTTGGAAGCAAAGACCGGAAAATGCCTTCCAAATACATCACTAAATAAATGGCAAGGAGGCAACCGGCGCGCCCCCATGCATGCATGTCACAGGTTTCTTACATGGTAAAAGGGCAACAGAACAGCATTACTCATGTTTCCCATCACACCTGTAGCGTCTCATTCCTGAAACAAAAGGGATCTTGCTGTCTCATTAGCCAGGGAGATGACCTGGGATTTTGCAGGACCTGCAGTGAGTGGAGGACACGCTGTGACAGACGGAGGAGGCTGGTGGAGGGGTGAGGGCTAAGACCTGGCTTCTGGCTTTGAACTCCTGCCTTTGCCATCAATGTCCTCTTTGACCTTGGTAGTGTCACTGAGCTTCTCAGTGCCTCAGTTCCTCCCTGTGAAATGGGAACACGCAGGGGAAGTCCTCATGCCTTTTTCGTGGTGGTGAACCCAACGAGCAGGCACAGTACACTTCTGTAGCTCTCATGCTGGGCTTAGTGCTGGCATTTGATGGGAGGGAGTAAAGAAGTAGCCAGACTCTCCTCTGTGGTGCACAAACTGAAATACAGGAAATTTTGTTCGAACACGAGAATAATTTTATTTACTATGAGGGTAGGCAAGCACTGGAACAGGCTGCCCGGGTCAGTTGTGGAGGCAGTGCGGGTGTACATGCAGGCAGGCATCCTTTCAGGTTTTCAAAACCTGACTGGACAGGCTCCTGAGCAACCTACTGTAGAGCAGGGACGTTGGACTAGATCATCTCCAGGGCTTCTTGCCCTCAGCTGTTCTGTGAGTCTGTGATTCATGCCTACAGGTTCTGCTTCAGTGCAGGAGAAATAACTCAAGTCTTTTCTGAGGTGACCCTGAAAGAAGGTCTGGCAGGATCTGTCCTCTCTGGAAGAACCTCCCTGTGAGGAAGTGTTCCCAGAAGGATGTGTGCCATGTGGTGGTAGGTGGTCAGGGGAATGGGTGTGTAACACAGAGCATCATCACTACTCACTGTGTGAAGTGGGGGCTCTGCACAGAGCCAGTTCCCCTGCACGCCCAATAGCCTGTTTTTTGCTGGACTCTGTGGCCGTAGGGCTTCATTTGCACAGAGCTCTCATTCCAGACAGAGGCTTTTTGTTGGGGTAAATCTGAAGCTCTTGGTTTTCAGTGCAAAAATGCTGTCCCTGCTGAGGAGTTGGTCTGTCACATTGTCCATGGCTCAGGGTGGCTGGGCCTCTGTTCCTTTCAGCCTTGAAATCTGCTGGTGAATGAGATCCTGCCCCATCTCTCTCCTCTCATCCTTGCCCCTGAAGCATCTTACTGCTTACTCTGGGGGGATATTTGGGATCTCATATCAATCCAACTCACTTGGTTTGTTTACACTGAGCAAGATATTTGAGTTCACTCCTGAGTCACCTTCTGTGGGCAGAGGAAATGTGAGCACTGAAACATCAGTGCTGGAAACTGAAGTCACATATGACCTTAAGTAAAAGGTGTAAATAGCCTTGCTTCCCACTCCTTGTGTCAACAGCGACAGAAACCAAGACTCCCACTCTCTGGAAGAGTTAAAAACCTCTCAAAACCTCAGGCCTATGAGTCTCACTCTGCTTCTATACGTGTTTCTAAACCCTCTCAGTGTTCTGGCACATGTCCTGCTGCCTTTGCCATTCTGGGGGCAAGGTGCTGCCTGTGAACCCCTCTATTTGCCCTGGAGAGCAGGCCAGAAGCACAGCCCCTGTGTGCCAGGTCCTGAACAAACAGGTGAGCTGTACTTCTGTATGCAGTCAGAGGTTTGGCTGCAGCATTTAGAGTATTTAAGCTCACTTTTACCCAGGGTATCAATAGGTGTGGCCATAGCAGCCCGTCTGAGCCATCTGAGGCCCTGGGATGAACTGGGATCAGTAACCATAGGAGATCCATGCTGAAGCAGGCCCCTTGCTCTTGGCTTGTGAAGGGTAGATTAAAGGTAACGGTAGTCTAAAGGCAGATCAATGGTACTTTGGGTCTGTCTGTGCTCGTGCCACACTGACCACAGAGCAAGGCTGTCCCTGGATCAAGAAAAAAGGATGTTTCTTACAATGATCTTTTCCTCCATCCCTTCTCTGCTCTCTTTCAATCCTCCTCTCCCCCTTGCTCTCTCCCATAGCCTTTGTCCTTCACATTTCTCTATTTTGGATGATATTTCTCGGATGCAGGACTGACCCCAAAGTCTTTTTCCAGGAGAATCAGGTCAGCAGAGAAAGGCACTCCATAAACTTGTCCCCAACACCCCTGGTTTTGCTTTTCTTTTTTCAGTGCAGCTTCCCCGCATCCCTGAGCTGAGGTCAGTGTACAGGCTGATATCCACTGATACTGGGAAGAGCCCCATCTGCTTTTGCTGTTAACTCTGAATGGAACAGCGTTGTGCTCACTGCTTGTTTAATTATGCCTGAATAAAAAATCTCCTTGGGACCATTTTGTGAAGGACACTTTACAAATGTTTTGTGTTATTATTGTAATAATTTAGCGGGAGTTACACATGCATGGAGAAAAGAATAGACCTGACCGGTGCCGGCTTGCGGGTTTTGGAGAGTTGCCAGTTGCTGCCATAGAAAACAAAAAGGGCATGTTGCCCTCCAGAGCTGTGGTTTCATCTAGTGTGGGGCCTTCGCTGGTCTCCACGATGCTGGTGGTTTAGTTTGGGATGCTCTTCACTGCAAACCACAGCTCCGGTATCCCAGGACAGTGCCAGTGCACAACTGCCATTTCCAGTTTGGGGAGTGGCAGAGGTGTCTTGCAGTTTGCTTCCCATTAGGGGAAGTGGTGATGCCAATGTTCAGTGGGTTCCCCTTGTATCAGGAATGTCGTCTTTAGCAAGAAGAGTGTGAACAGTTGCTCAAGTCTGTCAGTTCATTGCAGCAGCATTCAGCAATCACTTTTCTCATTTATTTATAATTTTGAATGGTGGTGGGGCTGCCTGGAGAGCCCCACTGAGGGCTAATAAATGACAAATGCCATAGCAGGTATTTAGAAACTGGGATAATTTAGAGATTGAGAAAATACTCTCAGCTGAAAAAGTCTGGAGGCTGGGAGGTTAGTAGGGAAAGCATTGTATCTGCTTGCCCCTCTCTTGCTCTTTCATTTCTAAAGGCAGAGTTAGAGAGAGAGTGCTCAGTGAGATAAACCCTTGGTCTGAACCAGTACTACCATTTCTCTGGTCTTCTGTTACCTGTCACTGGGGAACACAGCATTTACCAAAGGTGGCTGAGAAACTGCTGATAAAACAAGTTCTTGTAAGAAGAGAACTCTTGTGGAGACAGTTTTTATTCTTGGTGGGGACGGGTGGGATGTTTAAAAGCTGTTGTCCAAGGGTGCTTGGCCAAACACCCTTAACCTGTTGTAGTGTTCAAAGAAGAAAGGTCTCTGTGATGCACTATCAAATAGGTATCACATCACCACCCTCCCTCACCTGGCCTTGGGTCTCACCGTGAGAGTCTTTCCTGGCCTGGGGCACCCACAGGACCTGCCCGTAAGTGGGAAATGAACTGTCTTCACAGACAATCCAAGCAGAATGACCTTAGGGACAAAGTTATTTGTGGCATGAAAAATAGATATTTCATGTTTACTGTAAGTTCTGGTAAAAGGAAAGAAGACGTTTTTACTCCCTCAAAACATTCATTTAATGCAGATTGAAACAGTCCTTTCAATACTGTGTGTTTTTCCCTCTTACAATTTTCTAAAGTAAATGTGAAGGCAATATCTAAGTAAAAATGCAGTAGAAAGAGGGGAATGTTTATTTCCAAGGTTTTCCTAAATATTTTTGTGGTTTTCACTTCAATAAACAACCTAGTAAGCATTTGTGAAATATGCCAGGATCACCAGGTGCTTCCTCTGATTCATGATAAGGCTGCAGCTATAAATAATGTTAACAGCAATAGTAACTTGACCAGTAAAGCTTGAAAGCAGTGTTAAGATATCAAATAAAAGAGTGAATTGAATGGACTTAGCATGGGCATGAGTTTCCATGTAAGAGTCATGTCAGCACTTTGTCCTGTGGCTCTAGAAGACAGAAAAATCTTGAAGTTTTATATTTTTTGTTAGGGAACAGAAAGCTGGACTGGGACAGAGGCAAGAATATTTTCTTTGAAGCATTCTGCTGCTTTTCTGCAAAGTGATTCTAAATAAGAGTGTCCCTGGAAATGCCTGGATTTCTTCTACAGATTAAAAGTACATGGAGATGGAGGATAAAAGGGGCGTTAGCAATTAGCTCTGGTGATAAGTTTAGCTGCTAGAAAAGTTGGACTAGCGAAGAAGAACTATTAATTGAAATCCCCAGTTAATATAGAACTGTCAATAATGAATGCATAATGGAGAAAGTGCATTTAATTTTTAATTATCGCCAGCCCCTTCCAAACAAATACGGTGTGTTAAATCTCCCTGTCACCTTCACCCATGCAAAGGGTGTTTGATGGAAGTCTTCATTAACCCCAGGTCTGCTCATGGCATCCTGCCAGGCCATTAGCCGGTTACTTACAATAGCAATGACTGGCACTTGGCAAGGAAAAGCCCAGGAGGATGTTGCCAGGTCTGGGACGTGGCAGGAATTAACTCGGTGGGACCATTGCAGGAAGGGGCTGAAATCCCTTGACTGAGCTCTCTGACTTGGTGAGGTCTGGACTCCTCATGCGTCTGATGTGTGTTGGTGTCCTTGGGGGTTAATGTAGTACACAATCCCCATCGAGTCACAATTCCCAACTGAAATCACTGTTGGGTCAGGGGTCCCCTCTGCAGGATGACCTCCAGGGCAGTCATGGCAGGTCAGCTAAATAAGTGAAATCCCAATTTGTCTTCTATAAATTGAAGAGTATGGATATGCATTCAGTATTGAGTAACGGGGTGTGGGCTGAACGAACTGCTTCAATCTTGAATGGGAGTGTTCACACAGGGACCTGAACCTGTGCACAGACCACATTTAATGAGTCCTTTTAGGATTTGACCAGAAATCTTCTACTGGAAGCCAACTTGGGAAGAAAATCCCATGGGCTTCTGGTGAATCGTAACTGGCCTGGGGTTTCTACCTGCTCCAAAGCACATCTCCAGACAGACAGCGCTTACTGGCCATGTTAACCCAGATGGAACAATCATGATAATGACAGGCATTGTGGGAGACTGAATTCTGCTTTTCTGCTGATACAAATCAGTACTGATTCTCCCAGGTTTGGTGGTATTAACCATGCGAAACTAGTGGAAGCTGAGTCAAAATCAGTCTGTGCTTCTCCATTGAAAGTGTGAATGGAGGCAAGCAAGGAGTCCTGACTTTACAGGAGCACTGACTCATGGAGAGTTGGCAGGACTTTATGCTTGGGACGGGTGTGAGGGAAGGGTTTATAGCTCTGAAAAGTCACCTTCTCTTAACACTTGTCCCAAATGTGTCCCAACACTTACTATTTTTAGAGTCTTGCTCTCAAATGAGTTTGCCTAGGGACAGCCTTCTGGGGATTCAATTAAACTTTAGAATAAAATAAACACTATCCCATAGCAAGGGCTTGAATGCTAAGCAGAGTCATTATTTGAACAAAGTAGGGCTGTAAGTTTCAGTGTTTAAATGTCCTCTATTTTCATCAGCTAGGGGTCAGAAACAAGTGAAGATGGGAAAACCCTGTTCATTAACTCAGCTCATCCACTCCCATAGCCTAGCCACTGCTGCTCTGAAGTGATCAAAACACCTTAAGGGCATTTCCTTTGGAAATAATTCTACATTTTAGTGACTGAGTTTGAAGTAACTGAAACAGCTCCTGCTCTTTTTCAGATGATAAACCAACTGTGTTTGTATGGGCAATGCAGTGACAGAGACCTGGGCCGCGGTGCTATTTGTCTGTTGAGTCACCGTAGGCAAGCTCCTGCCTTTTTTTCCTCTAATTAAATACTTGCTTGGTGCAGCGTGATCCAACAGTCATCCCATGGCCCAGGTCTCTTAGATGCTTCTATCCAGATTTGTGGTTTTGCTTTTTTGTTCCTGGAGAAGGGAAGTGGTTGTCTTGGCATGAGGAGAGGTTGGGTGAGTTACTGCAATAGTGCCATACTCCAAAAGTGGAGGAATCCCCAAATTCACATCTCACCCCAGAGTCACTGTGTTTGGAGTACCAGATTTAGAGTCTGGGGAAAAAGAAGTTCGCAGAGATATGTTTGACAGTGTCCAGTGCAGTGCAGCTGCAGTTTACCTGAAGTCTCCCCAAAATCTTACCAGAAATTCTGATCTGGTGTAAATTCTGGGTGATTCAAATTCAGCTGAAGCTGGGTTTGCAGCTGGTCGGTAGGTCCTAACATAAGCCAAACACAACAGCCACTCTTTGAAGGCTTCTGCCAGCAGTCTAAGCCTGAGAGCAGCTCGCAAGTCGCGTGGAGTCAGCCTTCTGCTCCCCTGAGCACGGGGAGGCTCCAGATGGGTATTGTGTCCAGTCCAGGGCACTGAACTTCAAGAGTGATGGAGACCAATTAACCGAGGAAACTGCAGAGGAGACTGATAAAATGATGAAGAGGTCTGGAAAACTGTGGCTGCCAGGGTAGAGAGAAATAATTGGGTTGTGTAGTTCAGAGAAGAGAAAACTAAGTGATAATAGCCCTAACACACAAAAGGTGGTTGCAAGGAGGAGACTGATGCCTTCTTCAAATGATCCAAGGGAAATATAAAGCAAACTTTTGTGGAAGAGATGATAAAAAAAGCCCTGGAAGAAAGAGGAGGAGTGGATGAGTGAAGTCTGCAGGTTAAACAAATACCTGGCAGGAAGGGTGTGCAGAGCTCCTGCTCTCCTGGGACAGGAGGGTGGACTCAACACACATCACACCCATTTTAAACTGACCCCAGTGACTTAGGTGCACAGGAAAGCATCCACAAACATACACAGCTGGCTGTACACATGCATGCACACACTGCCTTTACTTCCCCCC
>JAOXJM010000009.1:5747651-5766965 GCA_026413425.1 Tringa solitaria | reverse complement strand
TGATCTTTAAGGTCCCTTCCAACTCTAAGCATTCTATGATTCTATGATTCTATGATACATAAGCAGCAATCTGCAAATCACAGAGCTGGTAGGGGTAAAAAAGATAAGAACTTGATAGCCTGAACTCAAGCAGTTCTCACTTCTTTAAAACTATGTTTCTTGCAAATTAGTCTACAGGTAATCCGTAAAAAATCCCTAGTTTATAGGCATGCAAATGGGGCAAGCATCTGCGTTGCCCCAGCACTAGCCCGGAGCCCCCGGCGCGGCAGAGCGGCCTGTGATCCCACCGTGGCAGGGGAGTTAATGGGACCCTCTGCCTGGTCTCAGGCCACACTGACTGACAGCACGGGGACCCTGGTGGAGCTCAGCGCATGACCAGGTATCAATCCTGGTAGCAGCCTTTCTCTTCTCGTGGCAAAACCCTCTTTTGTTTATTTCCCTAATTAGGCTCAGGAGTCTTCATGAAGAGGGAAAGAACTGTCTGCTAAGACGGGATAAGAGGAGTTATTTCATATTCCCAGAGCTGGGATGAGACTAAAACTCTTTATGAGATCTTGATGCTTTGTGTTCATTTTGAAGAAAGCCCCCTAGACATTATAAGCACGGCTTTGGTTGTTTTTATCACACATGGCAGAAAAGTTAAATATATAATGAGATGATTTAAATACCTCACATTTTTAGGAAGTTTAAAATTTAGATCTGGGTACAGATTTAAATGGAACTTTAGCAGTGGTGGGAAATGTTCAGATTTTTTTTCTCCTTGTCATTTCTTATCTTTATGCAATTCCTCTTGCATCAAGCCAGACTCGGAAACAGAAATGTCAATAAGGAATCATTTTCTCTGCCCCATTTTCACAAACTTGCAAAATCTCCATAGGTTCATTAAGCAGCCAAACACCAGTTTGCAGGGCATCATTACAAATTTGGGGAAATTCAGCAAATGCATAAGTTTCATTTTTCATTGTTTTCCATAATTATCTGTTTCCTGTTTGCTTTATAAAATTCAGGCCTCTTTTCTTTAAGACACATTTTTATTTTCAAATAAAATACTGTTGAAATACAACCTGCACCTTTAGAATAAATATTCAGTCCCGAACTGTATCTTTGTGTTCAGCAAGTAATATAAGAAAACAGAAGAAACCTCTGAAACTATAAGATAAAGCCTTTGAAAAATAATGAAAAAAATCCACAAAACTTCAACAATGCACAACGAATGCTATATGTTTTGATGTAAAGTTTCATTGAAAATTGGAATTATTCTCTGAAAGTCCAAACAGTGTTTTTTTGTCTTTAAAAATTACGGATTACCTTGGTCACCAAGGATCTCCCCAATATATTTACTTATTGTTATTAAAAGAACATCTCTTTGAACAGACCGGTGCCATTTAAATTACAGATGTATTTTTTGTTACCTGTGCGATGTTGACAGTTCCAAGTGCAGCCGTGCAAAATGGCTTGGATGAATGACGCTTGCTCTACTCTGTTTCAGCACCAAGTTGCATCATATGGGAAAGAAAAGTTGCTTGTAACGGGCACAGACAACGTACCTCAGTTTCCTAATCTGCAGAATGATGATAAGGGTAATGACTTTTTTGTTCAGCTGAGCAATAATGACTAGATATTAAGATTGTGCTTTTATTTCTGTACTGCAATAACTACTACTGAACAACCTCATCCCACAGCAGAACTGCCTAATAGAAGTGTGGGGGGGTTTATGCTCATTTTCTATGGGAATAGTTGTGGTCTGATGAAGCATGTGCACAAGATAGGACTGTAACCACAGCAGGGATGGTGTACTCCCTGTTTCTATTGGTACAAGTGGTGTGCTCTGGTTTGCATTGTAAAAGTGTTCTGAAGTGAAATCTTGGCTCCTGGAAGTCAGTGGGAGATGTGCTATTCACTCCCCATGCAGGCAGGAATTCCTCTGAGTCCCTCCTCTAAGGGGATATTTGTTAATTTAGAAGAAACCCAGTGTTAATGAGTGGAATTCGTCCTTTGGTGGAGGTAAAATCTCAGGATTTTAGGAATGAAGAAGGAAGAACCATCCCTTACAGTTTAAAGTCTACACACTGAGCCTTTGACAGCTCAAGTCAAGATTTGGTGGAGACACTTTTTTTCTTTAATGGCTTGTTATAGAGTCAGGTCACACAGTCTTTGGCTTCAGTAAATAAGAAACCTCCATGTGCACAAGCAGCACAGGCTGGGACTCTCCAGTAGTAGCCTTAGTCTGAGTCCTTTCCATCAACACCTGGTTCCTTGACTTCATCTCGGGGCACATGTTTTTTTGGGTTGGCTCTTTTCATTGGCATTTGATTGATAAGTAGCTGCACAAGGAAAAGAAAAGCCAGCCTCTGGCAGGCCACTGTTATGATTCAGCAAATGCACCGAGCAACAGCCAACGCTGTGAGCATGATTATGTCTCCTTTGGGAGAAGAGGAGCCACATACACATGTGCATATGTGTTTGTACATCTCTACAGATTGGCACACACAGATAAACAAAAATGTGCCTACACATTTTCACGTGCATGCAGAAACCTGGAGGGTAAACCGCTGAAGAGGACCAACCTGCTCCCTCCTCACCCAGCAGATGAGAAGCAGGATCAGAAGCTGTATCTCTCCTTGTGGAAGCTTGTCCTGTCCCTGCCCAGTGCAGTCTCCACTTCTCCTTAAAATGTATTGTCCCTTTTCTAACAGCTCATGGACTTACAGCATGGATGCAGTACAGTTCTTCCTGGATTTTCTGCACAGTACACTTGAATGTTGCTTTATCTCAGAAGATTGATAGCCAGTAGATAGGAGGTTAAATCAGGAACCAACATTCGTCCCAGGGAAAATAGGACACAGGTTCTTTATTTTGGTAAAGATTTTGATTAAGAAAATAGCACGTGTTCACGTTGCTTTTGCTTTCCTTATTCTGGGAACCGTGCAGCCCATTTGCAATTAAATTGAGTCTAGTTACCCTCCAAAGTGAAGGAAGCTGTTTTGAAAATTAGTAGTATGAGTCTCTCTACCTTTTGACAAATTATTTTCTAATGAAAAACATCTGCTCAGGCTAAGAAGGTTCACTCGTCTTTACTTCCGCCTCATGCAAATAGTTTTTATTTTGCATATTGCAAAAAAGTTCTTTGGTTATATAGCCGAAAGGGACAGGAAGGTATTGATAAATGCAGCGATGCTGCAAGTGGAATATAGTTCTCCCCCCCACCTTTAATTATCCTTTTTCTTTATAACAGGTGTAATGAGCACAACACCTGATGGCTAATGATAATCCAGATGGCTTGGAATTCTATCTCCATATGCTGCATGATTTAATGCAGAACAAGGCTGAAGTTAACTCCATGTAGGTTGAAGAAACAAACTCTGGGGGTTGTTTTGAAGGTTTATTTTGGCAAACAAGGAAGAAATAAAAAGAGACAAACACCAAGAGGTGTTATGGTTAATGGGGTGATGTGGAAGGCATCCATTCCACACTTTAGTCCAACTCATGGGCGAAGAAGAATGTTCTCTTCCAGAGACAGCACGGCTCCGTTTTGTCTGACGACACCTTCTCGAGACCTGGGTTTAGTCCTGGCAGTGGGCTGTGCTCGCCTGTGAGGAGTCGAAGCCCAAATCCTGAATGCAGCTCTGTGTGCCAGGGTTTCCAGCAGCTTGGTGGTACCCATTGACTTCCAGGAATGCTAACTTTATTGTGCTCCTCTGTGAGAAGAGGTGGGTATTCTGCTAATGTATTTCAGATTTGCAGTAATGGGGCCAATGCACAACATTTGAGGACTGCTCTGTCAGTTTGACAGTGTCTCTTCTGATTTATTTCTCTGAACTGGGACCACAATCAGGCTACAATGACATGCAGAAATATTTCCAGAGCTATACCTTTACCTTTGAAGTAATCACAGCTGGAGCCAGACTAACACGAATGTTTTCTCTTTAGGGAAAAGTTAATCTCTAAGTCCTAAGGATTCTTTATACAGGGAGGTGGCATCATTGTCCTCATGTTACGAGAGGGGAAACTGGAGCAGACTGGCTCTGATTCAACTGAGCACTAAAGCTCCACGGGACATAAGCACATGCTTTCGTGTTTTGCTAAACTGGTACCATGCAGAGACATCATGATTTGCCCAAAGTCACACAGTGAGCTGAAAATAGGAATCAGGAGTTCTTTGGACAACTACTGCAGCTATTTACGTTTGACAGGCTTGCTTTCTGTGCTGCCCAGAGGACAAGAAACATTTTTCTTTATAAAACAGAAGCAAAGGTGCCTTAGTAAATATTGTGAAATTCTGGGAAACAGATTTGTAGCCTGCTGTCCTGGTTTCAGTTGGGATAGAGTTAACTAACACCACCTACACTGGGAGGCCAGGAGCTCTTCTCCAGATCAACAGCAGCATCTGTCTGTGGTAAGTTTTGGAAGAGTTTTAGACTTGAGGTGACTTGTTGCTGTTGTTTGGTCATGAGCCTGGCACCAATAGCCTGGCATCAGTTGACTTATCAAGAGGGATTTCTGGTGCATTTCAAGCAGAGATTCCTCTCTCTTTCCTAGGACACGGCTGAATTTCTAGGTTGAGAAGGGAAATAAATCACCTTTTCTTAATAGCCACTCAACTTGGGGCCAATCCTAGGATCTGGTTTGTAGCAGTGATTTGATCCACAGTGAAAATGTTACCTCTCCAGCTCTGGGAAAAACATGCAGCCCACATAGCTAGCCAGAGGCAAATGTTAGCCTTCTTTGTGTATTTATACCATTCTCTTGTAGCAAGGGCTTAGCCTTGGCAGAAGCCAATATTGTGAGTTTTATACTCACAGCTAATTTCTTCCCCATCTGGATGGATGCCTGACAGCATGCAGAGAAAAAACCACAGCCTTTGCATTGAGTCTTCACATTGCTTGAACAAGGAATGATTTCAGTGGATACAAACCTACATACGGAGTAGTAAAATTCATACCTGCACAGAGACACAGCCCAATGCTTTTGTGGGGTGATATCAATTTTCTTCTTACAGGTAGTCAGCAAACCAGAGTAAATGCAGATAGTCTTCCCTGCTGTCCTCCCGTGGCATGCTATAGTTTAAATAGCTCTTGGCCTTGGGATATGAAAGAATTTAATCTTAATTCAGGACAATGTATGTTGTGGAGTTAAATTGAAGTGGAATTTTTAGATTGCTGTTCCTGTGATTGCCAGGGACTGATTCAGAGGGTCCTTTCTAGTTGTTTTTATTGAAGGATGTAAGTAATTTACCTCAAGAAAAAGACACTACGCACATTCTCATTTCATAGCTGACAGAAAGCCAGGGCAAGATGAATACCTCCTCCTAACGTTAAAAAAGTAACAAGTAGGTGAAAAAGCTTTTGCTCTTCTCTGTCTCATAAGTAGCTGATGATGCTGTTAGAGGACAAATGTTTCTACAGTAGAGGCTTTAATACAGGAGATTATGGATTTAAACCCTCCTGTTGGCTCGAGGGACCACTCGTGGCTGAGCTCTGGATGTCAGGAGCTACAAAGAGTGCAAAGATAGCACTGTTCAGCATCTGCGTTTGCATTCAGCTATACAACTGCTGGGTCAGATCCCCTGGCTGATGTCGATGAGTGCAGGTCTGCTGAAGTTACAAAGCTCCACCAGTTTACTCCTGTGGGGGATTTGGCTCACCCTCTGCAACCTGCCAGCCTGGATGGTGTTACAGCCCTTTGCTGCCAGGGGAAAAGTGTCTCTCTGGAGCCCGGGGAGGCCTCCATCAGGAGAACTGATGTCTTTCTAAGAAGTGATGCCCTCATAACAGTCCCTAATGCTTTAAAGCCATGGAAAATAATGAAATGAGGAAAAGAAGTGTTATTGCTGTAGAAAAAAAAAAGAAAATTTGAGGACTGTGGTTCATACAGGCAGCAAAGGTGGGACCTAGGTCAGTAAGTAAAGGGCCAGATTTTCCGTAGCACATAAGCATGTTGGACACTTAATCCCCACCTTAGGCCTGGCACTTGACTGCTGTATGAAGAAAGGAAGTAAAAAAAACACAGTAGAGAAGGAATAATTCCCTCAAACCTCTTCTCTGGCAGGGCCAACACGCTGAGTTGTGTGAGCTCTTCAGGTGCGTGGCAGGGGAGCACAGCCATGCTGTCTGCAAGCCAAGCCTCAGGTCTGCTGTGCCCTCTGGGTCTTGAAAGGATTTTGTAGGCTTATCCTGTCAATGAGGTGGGGGTTGAGAGACACTTTTGCATCCCTTCACCCTTTTTCCTCTCTGCTAGAGGAGAGCGTTGTCTCTTTGGGACCAGAAATGTCTTCAGCCTTGGGGTGGCAGCATTCAGCTTTGCCTGTGCTCCTGGGAAGCCCAGTGCTTGCTCTGCTACTTCTTAGGTGCCTGGATAGCTTTGGAAGCCTGGTCTGGAGGGACATGGACTACCCGATGCAGTTTTCAGTGGCGATACTCAAACCACAAATGAGGAAGAAAATGAAATACCAGGGAGCACCTCACAGCAGGCACACTGGAGACTTTGCGAAGCTAAATTGCACAGAACAAGCAGGGATGCTGACTGAGTGAATGCAGACAAAACATAAGGCACCCGGGCAATGAAAGAAGGAAATGAAGCTAAACAGAGGTGGAGCTGCAGCTGAAACGCAATAAAAAATGTACGCAGACACTACCTGTGGTTAATGCAGGCAGAGCTACAGGGGATCTCACTGCACTCCTTTCTCCTCTGCTTCAAGTGCTTATTTACCCAGGTGGATCAGGGACGACAGCTCTTCTTTATGAGAGCTACGAGTAATTTTAGATCTGTTTAAACAAGTATTAGGGAGGTATTGAGATGATAGTAGGGAGATTAGATGGTCACTGAGTACCATCAGGAGAGCTGGGCCTACGCAAATTTCTCATATCTACAACAGAGCTCTTCAGAACACTTAGATATAAATATATTTTCAAGCCGTGTTTTTCCCCTTTCATAGAAAGAACTAGGTTCTTTTTTGTCGCAGAAAGAAGCATGTTAGGCATTCCAACTAGGCGTTATTCCAGGGAAACTCACTGCTGAGCAAAGCGCAGGGGCAGGGTTAGAGCTGTTTGTTGAGTTTAGGAGGAGCAGAGCACAGCCTTGAGCTCGTCCTGTCCCTCTGAACCGAGTTCCTTCCACAGATCTCAGTGCACGCAGAAGACAGAGGTTGTTTTCATCACATTTGCGCCTGGGAAGTAGCGTGGCTGGGTGGAAAGACTGAGTAGATGTGGCTTAGAAGCAAGAGCAGAATCTGGTCTCCTGACTCCCAGGATATCATCACGCATGGTGGGAACTATCTGCAGTTTGCAAATGCATCTCATGTTTCCATCTCTGTAAGCCCACGGGGCTGAAGGGACTCAGAGGCTGGAGAGGTTCAGTCTCACTTTGTCCAGCTACGTGGGATCTGTCCTTGCAAAAAAGGGCAGGCACAAGAAGAAGGCTCTGTGGGAATAAACCACAACCTTGTTCTGCCTCCAGCTCCTCTCAGTGTGAGGGGCTGTGTCCCACAGAAGAGTAATCTCAGTTTCACTCAAGATCAGATACCACCCCTCCCACTCAGCAGCATTAAGGCAACTTGTTTGTTTAGCCAGTAGCCACAGAGGAATACTATGGCTATGTCAAACCTGATCAGTTTTAGCTTTCCAATACCATAAAATAAGTTTATCTGACGTCATTTTGTAGCAGACACTTGAAGTATAACTCAAACTTGCATTTTTGGGACATTAAAAAGAACCCCTCAACTGCTCTGTACCCAGTCCTATCCTGCTGCATCTCACAGCCCTTGGCTCTTACTGTTGCCTTATTGACAACACAGGCACTTCCAGATTATTTATCCTGCCTGTGCTTTTTCATTTAACATCTCACAAAGTCCATTACCCTCAATGCCACTTCCAATTGGCATTTGAATTTAAGGTGAAATCTAGACCTTGTAAGAAATAGGTTATTTTGTTCTTCTTCAGATGGTTCTGTCTCCTACGCAGTGTCACTTTGGCTGATTCATTTATACACCCTGACAAAAATCTCCCAATTTTTCATGAATGACTTCTCTGTGAGTGTCACACTGAATTTGCTCAGTCGAACAGTGTGTATCTACCAGTGAACTGGAGAGCAAAGCGCTAAAGCTAGATGGGGAAGCCATCCTAAGATGATATTTCCTTTCCTACTTTCCTCCTCTTAAAAGGGGACTTTTTTCCTGTTGTTTCTGTTCTCCTCTTTGTGTACATGCCTAGATTGCATTGCATTCTCCTTATATCTCTGCCTTAGATTGATCCCACATGGACCTCAGCTACCTATGTGAGACACCTTCTGTCCATCATATATCCCCAGCATGTGAAGTTTTAGTTGCATATTTGTTGCCACATAAAAAAAAAAAAGAAAAAAGGATTAACTCTGCTGGCTATCAGTGTGAATACTTTTACACACAAACCTGCCTTTGCAGTGGGAAAAAACCTCCATGCATCTCAAAAGAGCAAAGGGTAAAGTCGATAATAACCAGAAGCAGGTTTGGTTTGGGTCAGGTAGTTGTCACAAGATCTGATGGACACCTCACCTCCAAGCTCACAATCCCAGCCTGATAATCTCAGCAGATACTAGCTATTCACTTAACGCTGGCAGTGGCACTAAAGGGTAGTGGGTAGGGCATCAGTAGGGGTCACAAGACTTGGGTCTGTGCCCACTCTCCTGCCCCAGCAGTGGTAGGATCCCGGTCCGTGTGGTTTGATGACTCTGTGGATCAACAGAGAAGGTTTGATCCTGCCCCTCAGAACATTCCCTCTGTGGGGAAAAGGCGTTAGGATGGACAGATGGGTGTTGGATACATGTTGTGAGCTGCATTAGGGGCTGTGCTGGCTAAGTGAGAATAGTCCATCTGCAACTGGAGGGATTTCCCTGCTTTGACTTGCCTCAGCAGCTCAGCCCAGGCTCTGCGGGAAGCCAGGCTGCGTGGAATAGTGGTGTCTCACCACTTTGTAACCAGCCGCCTCATTTAGTGCATAAGATTATTTATTTTGATGCATAATTACATGGGTTGATACTTTAGTCAGCAATTAATTAATCTTAATTGGATGTAAATTAATTAAGAACACAGTTTGTCAAATTCAGTTTGCTCTTACCCAGCTCCACTCTCCCCCGGAGCAAAATCGAAGGTATTGGCCCCCATCCAGGCTGGCAGGAACTGTTCAGCGGGAGCGGAACACAGGCCCGTACCCAACGTGGCTACAAGGTACAGGTCTTGGGGTGGACATTACAATTCCTTGTTCTTAAGAAGCTATTGTTCTTAAGAAGGGTATTGTTCTAGAGGATATTTGCTTATGAGGAGATACCTGCTTATGAGAAATGGATCCAGACAGGTGACCTAATACTAAGTAAAGAAGTGAATTGAGATAGGAAAGGGAGAAGTGAAACAATCCCCTTCCATATTTAATCACTGCACAAAACCCAATCACTGTAGATAAGATCTGCCAGGAGACATTAGAACAATGTCATGCTTTATTCTTCCATGTAGCATTTTGTCATTATAGTAAACCTTGTTTATATTACTGTTTCCTATGAAGTTCAACTCAAATGATAGTATCGTGTGCTGGGCATGGTTCATGTGCAGCAAGAATAACTACTAAACCACCTCACTCCAGCAATCTCGAGATCACGCTGTCAGGCCGTGAAAAAATATAGAGGGGGAAGAAGGATTATTTTCTCTGTTTCAAAACTAGGAAAATGGGAATATAATATGTGCTAAGATGGCATGCAGTGAGCAGCGTCATGGGATGACAATATTAGAGCCAGAGTAGGACATTTCTTACCAAACTTTAGCTCTTTAAATGTTAGGTGTGCTGTCCACGTGAGTAATCACAGCACCATCTGTAGTTAACAGGAAGAAGGAGTGATGCACACATTAGGTGCATCATAGGGAATGAGTTACCCTCCTGGAAATGCTGGTCTCTGCTGGTGGCAGAAGGAGCCCACACAACCCTCCTAAGTGACACATCTCAGCATTTACATGGCTAACGTGAGCTGAGCTGGAGGCCTTCTGCCCGTGCATGTTTACTTACCCCTCAGGAAAGAAGGGGTTAAAGTGAGATAATGGAAGCAAAGGGATTAATGAAAGAAGATGCCTATTTTGGAAGCAAATGCAGATACTTCTGCTCTACAGCTACTATTCTAGAAATACCTGTGTGCTCCCACCCGTGGTGGTTTGTCTGTGTGCTGATATATTAAATGATCAAAGCAATGTTCCCACATTTCAGGTGGAAAATCATGAAGGCCATCGGCATCTGCTCAGCTCAGTGAGTCGGAGGTGTCGGGGTGCATCAGGCACCCGGCTCATCTGGGTCTGAACGCTGGTGCTTTGTACAGGGTTTGTGGGCATCAGGCAGCCTGGTTAGAGCTTCTGTTCCAGCTGAGCTGCTGAACACAGAAAAGCTCAGACAAAGGTCACATTTCTTTTTCCACTCAAACAGCTTTGTAAAAGGCTGGCCATATAATGCATTCAAATGTAGGACAAGATTTTGTAAAATAATTTAATATCCTCATATGCTAAAGGACCTTTAATAATTTAGTCTTCAAGAGACCGGTTTCACTGATTTCAGAGCATAGCATTAATATGCTCTTTTCTTATTCTTCACCCAATAACTCATCTACGGAGGCTATTCTTGCAGTGTTTAGTAAGTGTCTATTCTTATTTAATCTGTCTTCCAGGTCAAAGTTCTTCAGAAGAAATTTTCCTTGTTAGTTGTGAGATATTAGAAAAAAAAGTTAAATAAAACAACCTCCCCCAACTTTCAGAATGTAGATTTTCCAGCCAAGTCTGAAAATCAGCTCCACTTGTGTGCATTTCCAAAATACATCACTGCAGTGCCAATCATCTAAAGCAAGAGGGGGGAAAAAATGTCAGCAAAATTCAGTGGATGCACAGAGTCATTGAATAGATTCATGGGCAGCCTACTGTAATGGCAAGTTTGCAGGGACTATCAAAACTCTTTATACATCAATCTAAAAAATGACAAAGAAGCTGAAAAGAATGATTGGTGCTGTGAACCAGAAGACGGTCAAGACCACTCCACCAAAAGAAGGATGTAATCTTGTAAAAATATGTAGTTAACCCCACAGTCTTTGTCAGACAGGTGTATCTATGAAAGAGCTGTGGAGAGAATTAGATTGATCTGGAAGACCTTGATCATGTAAATCTTTTTCATTTAAATCTACATTGGACCATGGGACCTGATGACACTTAGAGGAACACCAAAAGTGCCAAGCAGAGCTGAAATAAACCCAAATGGCCGAACTCAGTTATGAATTGTCGGGTGGAGACCACCCCATCCAAGGGCATTCTGACACGTTACACGTCCTAGCTGTGGACTCAGTTTGTGTGGTGAAGCACGGAGCTCTGCACGGAATAAAGGACGTGCTGGAAGTAAGAGGGAGCTGGAATCTGGGAATGAATCCGTGTGCTGTAGACAACAGGTGGCAATTACTGTATAAATCATGTATGTGCATGTGAGAAGATGAGATTAAAGCCCATGTCCTTCGGCTGATGGCATGCTCCTGGGGAGCAGAGCACTTACTGTGCTGTGTGTTTGCTGTTGGGCAGCACAGTCCTTTTTTCCCCACACATCTTAACCTGAGAACAGATCTTTGCTGTGCATTGTCTGGATTTCTTTAGTTATTAGAATCCTGTGGTTCTCTTTCCTTTCCCACGCTGTCCAGGACTGGCCTCTCAGCTGTAACAACTTGTTATGAAAATGATCTGAAACAGTTGTAGCTGTAACTCCCCTCCCTGGGAGCTTCTATTTGTCAAAATCCTGTAGCTTAAGTAAAATTTTACCTAAAGCTTCTAAAGAGAAAACATAGAGTTTCTGGGACTTCTGCTCCTTAGTCCTACCCTAAACTACAGACTCTGTAACGAAGGCTCTGTCATACCATGAGGAAAGCTGTGTTGGGTCACTTCTCACTTGCCTCTATTTCCTTGCATCTATTTCCTCGTGAGCTGGTTCCCTTAGTCCCTCTGTGTTTCCCACGCAGGTGCAGTGGTTCATCTCCTCTGGATGTGCTGTCCTCCTCGGGAAATTGGGATACCTCAGCCTGAATTTCACCACAGCTTCCAACAAATCATCGTGGCTGTCAGGGTTTCCAAACTGGTTAGTCAGCTAAGAACAACAGCATTTTAAGCTGTCATTTTTGACTCACTGGTTGTAAATACAAGCACAGCTTCATAGAGAGGAGATAGAAAGCTTTGATAAGTTATGACCCACTTCACTAAAGAGGTTAACGTGAATAACCTGATAAGGAGAGAAAAATGGTTCTGAGTTTTAAATGGCAAAAGGGATTTTCAAAAAAAGGAGGGAGTATTATTAAAGAAAGCAAGAAATAAAGCATTGCTACTAAGGACAGCTTGTTCAACAAACTTCCTCAGCCCTTTGCTTTGAGAATCAGGTATTTGGAGAGACCTGAAGAGCTCAAATTTACTGCTGACACCAAGCAAACTAAAAGACTAGCTGGACATCCTGGAAAGATGGTTTATCAGTGACAGAGTTGCTGAAGGTAAGATGGAGACGAGATGAGGATCATGACAAATGCAGGACTTTTCATAAATAATTATTCCTTCCTCTGGGCTTCTCACTTCACACCGTGTAGTGCTAGCTCCATGTGTGCATCTACGTGCTTTGACGGGTGCCAGGACAGCTGAGAACTCAGTGATCACCTCGTTCATACCCTCAAACCCTTCATGTCTGGAGCTGCCGATTGGGACACGGCAAGAGAAAGTGATGAGCCATTTACAGAGTTCAGGTCTCGTTCCCAGTGCAGGCAACTGGTGATGACAAATGGGTGACAGCTGCTGTAGAACCGCGGCTGTCAAGCCTCCTAGATGTGTTTGTTTCTTACTAGGCAGGATCAAAATCAAATCAGTTCAGACTATTCAATAAAATGGGCCTAGGAGGAATTAAACAAACAAACAAAAATGTGGGTGGGAATATGCAAAGACAATTATTTTGAATGATGGCATACACATTTTCTTCTGGAAAGGCAATGCTGATACCTTGGGGGAGCTGCTCGTTTGGTTACCTCGTGTCCTCACTCTGCTCTTTTCAGATGCTGCAGAACATGTCAAAACCTTGAAGAGAGGAGACCGTAGACCTTTGTAATCCAAAGGCTTCACAGCAGAGGTTCATTACAGCAGATTTACTATATGGTGATAAAGGGGTCAGGTGGTACAAAAGACCAAAAGAGGGTGAAACCGGATCCCAGCCCGACCCAACCCACATTAATCCAGGTTTTCTGAACCTCAGGCTGTGCATTACCGATGCGGTTTTTGAAAGCAACTTCAGATTTTCCCCTCCCTCACCTTGGTCCTTCCACTTGTTCCTGTCCTTGGTGACTCAGAGCAGTGAAATGGCCAAGCTTATGAAAAAAATAATGAACAACAAATGCCTTTTGGCAGGGTTTTTCTATTTTGGTGTCAGATTGCTCTTTTGACCGTCAAACCACCACTCAGAACTGCCACCCCTTGATCAAATCACATAGTGCCTGTGATTTCACATGAAAGGACATCTATCCTTGCTGTAACTCTCCCGAAGCTATGAACTTGTCCTGGAAGGGCCTTTGCCTCAGTGTTCATCAATTCAGAACTGGCAGGATTAATATGAAACCACTGGATTATTTCTCCACTTGGGATCATGCTTAGACTTGAGTAAATGACTGCAGGTTTTGCTTGTCAGATTTTGTGCTTGCAACCCCATAGTGATCTAAAATAATCAGGAGGAATGGAGTCAGGTGAGCCCATCTCACTGGGCAAATCAATGTCACTCAGAAGCAACAGAGGGACAGGAGACCGGAGTCAGGATTGTGAGGTGTGCAGTGTGCCTGTGCCCATGCCAGGAGTTTGATGGCCAACTTGAATCACTTTTTCTCACACAGGGCCTCATTACCAAGGTAGTGTCACTCTGGAATCATCTTGGAGATGAACAAAGCTTGTGCTGATTGATGCCTGATTTGCTCTGTGTTTATCAGAACTGAAACAGTAATAAAATTGCTTTCATTTGCACCAGGAGGGACTTGGGATGTAAACTGTTTCATGGTTTCAAGGAACCTTTTTTCATTCTTCCCAGTAATTATGCCCAGGAGGGTGAAAAGCATTTGAATTGCATAAGACATATGCCATTGTACATGACAATTCATATTTTATAAAGCATTTCATAACCCCTACAGGAAAATAATGCTCAGTCTATATTTGTTTAAGTAGGGAAGCTAGCTAAAAGATTCTAAAGGGAGTGAAATACGGAGGATTTGTGGTGAAATGTGGCAATGCGGAGAGAAAAAAGCTAGGATCCTTCTTCCAAGTTCAAAAACTGGAGAGTTTCAGATTCAAAACTAGACCTGGAAAATTGGGTGTCAGAGGGGAAATCCTGCCAGGAGATGACGTGGACACTGAATCCAGCTCCAGCCTTACCATTTGTGAGCGGTTCCTAACCCTTCTGCATTCCCATGGGAGAGCTGTCTTTCCAGTTAAAGGTTTGATGCCGGAGCCAGGAGCTCTTTAACTTCTCATGTATTCAGGAAGGTGGTTCTGTGGTGTGCCTTTGCTTTGGTGTGTGTTTTGTGGAGATCATAGTATCTGGACAGGTCAGAGAGGTGAGGTTTAACTGGTGGCTTTTCCCAGATGACCCTGCTGTTTGGGCTGGGCTGGGCTGCTGGAAGAAGTGAGTTCCTCCAGGAACTCGGCTTTGCTGTAACTTCACCGTCTGTCTGCGGGGCCAAGCCCTTTGAGGACCTTGGCCTAACTGTGGGGAAGATGTCTTCAGCCTGGCTTCTGGTGCTCAGAGCCAGCAGCACAGCACAGCTTTCAGGCTCAGCGCCTTTGTAAGCACTTAGTTGTAAGCAGCTCTCCCTCTGGGAAGAAGATAATAGATAATGAACAGTAAAAAGTCACTCAAGGAAGGCACATTTGTGCCAGGCTGAGAAGCTAAATAGATTAGATCATTAGATGCTCTTCTGTGCTGCCCCTTGCTCCTGGGACACCCTTTCTGTGCCACTTGCTGTTATCTTTTATATTAGATCACACAAACCGTGGTGAGCTCCAGCCACATTCCTGACCAGTGTGTCAGCAAGAAGCAAACAGCTCCACAAAATAAGTAGCTGCTTCAGGTCAGATGTTTTTAAAGGTGTTTCTTTAGGGCTTTATTCTTTCTAAATCTGGCTTTTAGTCTTCTCCCACAGGAGAGCAGAAAAATAACCTTCAGATTCATAAGTCTTTCTCTTCCCTGCTGCCAGCATCGTGTGTTTTCATCTTCCTTTCTGGGCTGACTGTGAAGAGTTCCAGTGCTAAGTATGCACAGTATTACAGGAAAAGAAAGTGGTTTATTATGAGGTTGATACTGTGCAATTAGAGATGGAACAACCATTGTGGCAGGACAAATGACAAAATTCCTACTGTCTGATCTATGCCCCATAATGATTTAGATACTTTCCTTCCAGAAATCTACTATCTTTCAGAAATATTGAAGCAATGAAACTAATCAAAAGATTGTCAAAGTTTACAGATTCCCCCCCTATTTCATAATGCAAAAGCCCTTGGAAATGCTACAGAGACTGTTAATTTCCTTGGTACTGAAGTACACATCAAAACTAGATGCTCAACACAGCATCAGAAATGGTGGAAGTGTGCTGTAAATCACTGCCTATAATTCACTTTTTTAACAAGGTGCTGTGTATGCTCTGGGGAGAAGGAGCGATGTATTGAATAATTTCTGACTGGGGAAGGAATCTTTATTGACATTTGTGATGGCACTCTGTATAAAGCTGAGATTTGATGGCGATCTACATTAGGGAAAAATAAAAAAGCTGTGAAAATGACTTGGGCTGTGAACTTTTGGGGAAAAGTATGTACTTTTACTATGTAATTGGACATGATCCCATTTTCAGAAGTATTAAGCTCCAAAAATGTGTAAAGTTGTTTTTTAACGGTCTTAAGGCCATGGCATAATCACAGAGACTGAGTTAGCATGACTTCACAAGTCACAGCAGTTAGAAGGTACCACGTTTTGCCTGATTTGCCATAACTGATAGCGTATTCCTAGTTCCTTGCAAACACAGTAAAACAGAGTCATTTAAAACCATCTTTATGGCTTCGCTTTGCGGTCGCACAGAATTAGAGCCATGTTGGCGTCTTCCTATTGAGCAGTGGTGAAATGCAGAAGCAGTAGTTTGTTCAGATGCAGTTACTTCTAAAATAGGGATTCAACCTGTTTTGTAACTTTTTGGGGCATTAAAGAAACATGTAACAGAAGCGTGGTCTTCAGTGGACTAATAAAATCAGATACTTAATCAGATCTGGTTGCTCAGCTCCTGAAAGATCCTTTGTAAGTCTCACCTACTTCTAACAAAACCGAGGCCAAATATGTTTGGTTCAGGGTTGGATAGGAAAGAAACACAATTAAAAAGCCATATCCAGGAGACTGCAGGGCCAGTAAGAGGTATTGGGAACATCTAGATTTAGAAGCAGAGGCAGCAATGAGTTAAAAAAGGCTTTTCTTTATAAGTAGAAGTTGCAACAAAGTTTCCTTTTAATTTCTTTTTGTTTTACTCTTTTCTTGAAAGATAAAATGCTGTAGGTGGAGAATGAAGACACACCCCATTAAAATTATTCTGCTTATAAAAAAAACAAATGCTGATGTTAAGCATTACCCACCCATTATAATTACCTTGCTTATAAAATCAAGTGCTGATGTTAAGCATTAAAGCTTAAAGTGTCTGGAGCAAGAAGAGGTTATCTGTTGTGCCTGTTTAATTGTCCCAGAAATTCTCGTGGCAAAAGGGACTGATGCAATCAGATTTAGAGCACAACTTGCAAATGGACCAGGTTTCAGCAGATGGATGACAATATGTGCAGGAGACAGGGAAGAATAAAGCAACTTGCTAAAATGAAGATCGAATGTTGCAAAACCTATCTGAGTGAAACCTAACATCTGCCGGCAGGAGACTGCCGAAGGAATCCGAGCACAGCGCTGGAGACGGCGATGGGAATGCAGGATAAAAAGCAGGCACTGCAGCTCATCAGATGAGTTCTTGCAGGCAGGCTTGGGGAAGTTACAGAACACCTCCCATGCAGGCATGTACGCTGAAATCGTGGTGCTTGGAGCACTGCTGACCTTGGGAGGATGGGAGAAGAGATGCACAAGAGGCCGATTCTCACTGGTTTTGCTGCATTTTCAGTGACAAGCACCTTAGTAGCCTAAAGCCCTCAGAAGGACAGAGTCCATGTTAGCTCCAGGGCTCCAGCCAGCCCATCGGCTTTGCCCTTCTCTTCCATTTAAAATTCAGAGGACATTAATTAATCTTCTCCACCACTTCTCCTCCTGGCACCCTTTTGATAGTCACGGTAGCCATCCTCTTTCCGAGCATTGTAGATACCAGTGTGAAGATAGAGAAGCGTCTGAGGGCTAGAGCCTCTGCTTGGGGAATTAATAGGAGTTGGGTAACTCGAAGATAATTAATGATGCCTGCAATTGATTGACATTCACTTTCTAACATTTCTTTTGTTCTTGCTATTGCCCAGCTGAGCTGTCTCAGTCACGTTGTGTTCTTAAGATTATTACTTGGAATGCAATTGAAACCGCTGAAGCTTGGGAAATCCTGCTTGCTGAGTGCTTTTTTATTTAAAGAAAAAGAAAAGAAAAAGAAGGACAAGAAAAGAAGACCACAAAAACCTTATAAGCTTGAAGAAAGCTTAAATAAAACAATGCAGAGAACAAAAGGAGGAGATAATTGGAATCGGGAGGTGTATGGAAGTCTTTTTTATCAGGGTTATCCGGACTCTACTAAAGGTTTCACACATGGCTATGAATTTTTCAGGGAGACAGAATTCCTCACAGCTGCAGACCTCCGTTTGGGTCATTGGTATTACTACTCTCCTGGTGTCACCTGATATTTTAGTAGCCGTGAATTTGTATCCTGTCACAGTCTTCCTTCAGAGTTATCACTCAGTGCCATACTCATCGAGAGCAGCTGTTCCTAAAGCAGTTTCCTCTGGAATTTCAGACATTCACGTTTGAAAAATGATCCAAAACCTTCAGCGTAGTAACATCCTGACTTTGCTGAGGGCATGACGTTGGTCTGACCGCTCACTGGAGTTGCCTTGTGCTTCGTTCCTGCTGTGTGAGTGGGGACAGCAAGCCCTGCACGGCCTCTCTGGACCACGTAGATCCAGACTCCTCGGTGCAAGGCTGTTTGTGATTCACGGCACCTCTCCCGGCACCGACCTGAGCTGACACTGACACAGGGCTTGGATACGCAATAATTAACAGCATGTGATGTCCTGACTGCTTCTCCTCAGATGAATGACATGTTAATGGCAGGGAGAGGATATCACCATTACCACAACTGACTTTAACTCAGCTGTCCTCTTAATTGCCACTATTATTAGGTAAATCGACCCCTTCCCAGCTTCTTCTCTTCCCTGCCAAAGGAGAAGATCAGTTTGTGTTCTCTGCTGCTGTCCTGGGTGATTTGACAGAAGGTCTCCATGGAGCAAAGCGTTTCTCAGACCCACCTATTCTGCCCCAAGCGAACTTACAGCTAAACAGCACTGCAGTATTTTACAAATTGTGTTAGCTTTTAATGATTTGCTATAACATGCTTGATTAAAAACCTGCCTAAATTCCAAACCTAATGAACCTTAAACTTTCACATTAGATACATTAATTATGGTGGTCCCAGTGGCACGCTAGCACAGGAAAGTTATCCTGCCACATTAATATGAAAATGAAGGGTTGCTGTAAGAACTAAATTAAAAGAATAGACAAATAATAAGACTCTATTGCTAAAGCTGTTGTGCCTCTGAATTAAGTTACTGTCTTTTGTTTTTTCTTTTTAATTAATCAGATGGCTGCAGCAGTAGCAACGTTCCCAAAGGCATTGCTTAAAAAGCCAGGGGCTGATGGGAAGCAACAGAAATAACCGATGACTTTGCCATTGGTGCTTAGGTGCCAGAGCAGTGATGAACGTGAGGTGGATAGATAGATAGATCAATTTGCTATTCATTAATATTACAGTGTGGTGTTCTATTTTGATTCATGTCTTTTCGATTTATAAGGAAACACTAATCGGTGCTTACAATCACCGGAATGCACAGAGATAAACACATCGATAGGTGTCGTCGAAGGCTGCTGAAGGCTGACAGTTTCTTCGGCAGCAGAACACCTTGGAGAACTGTCCTTGCTGGGTGAAGGTTGTCACCCTCAGGCCTCAGCCTTGCTCACTTGTGCCAATGGAATATTAGAGGATGGTGTGCCAGGAAAAGAGAAGAGAAGAGAAGAGAAGAGAAGAGAAGAGAAGAGAAGAGAAGAG
>JAOXJM010000009.1:5723983-5734314 GCA_026413425.1 Tringa solitaria | reverse complement strand
GACTAGATGATCTTAAAAGTTCCCTTCCAACCTAGGTGATTCTGTGATTCTGTGACTTGGTTTGTTTTAAAGGAAATGCAATTGAACCCTCCACATGCTTCTCCAAGAGCAGAATTTCGTCTCTTTGGGTCGTTGGGTCGTACACAGGTTTTATTCTCCTGTGCAGCCTCAGAGGCTGGAAACTCAGCAGTACAAAAAGACGGGCAGCACCAGCAGTGATCACAGGGTGACCACGGGGCAACCATAGGGTGACCACAGGGTGACCATAGGGTGACCGCAGGGTGACCACAGGGTGACCACAGGGCGAGCACAGGGCTCCTGGAGCTGCAGCCTCAGTTAAAGCACCAAACGCTGCCTGAGCTCACAACATGGGGAACTACATCCCCCTTTTTGTTTTCCGTTCCTCAGTTCGTCCAAGCAAAAACTCACAACCTGCTTCTTCAGAGCATGAAGCTTTACATGTGTGGCCTCACTGCTGGTGCCACCTGCGGGGACAGGCTGGTGACCAGTGTGTGTCTGTGAGCACTTTGCTGCTCTAGGTGGCAGGGATAAGCCTGCCTGTGCCTGAGCTCGTTCTCCCTGCATTGACACTCGCTCTTCTGATTGAGGAGATAAAGATGGAATGAAAGAGTCTGTGAAAGAGGCATGGGTTTGGGCAGCATCATAAATCAAGGCGGACTGGACTGCACGCCTGTTTTCCTTTCCCCAGGCCAAAAGATAATGGATTTAAGTCTCTAACGTTGTCAACTGTTCTTTCTCCTCTCCTTCACACCGTCTCCTTAATTCTTGTATTTATCGATGGCTGTGCTAACACAGATACACTCTGGTTTTTGAACTGTGCGGATGGTTGGATGACACTTAAATCAATATCATGTGGCAGTTTTATTTTCCCAGCCTTAGACACAATCTGTCCATTGTGCTAACGCGGTTTGTGACTTAAATGAATGCAAGAATTTATAGGTGCATCTTGAAAGTGCTGCTTCCTTTAATCATGCCAGATAAAGGAATTCCTGCCTTATGCAAAGCAGGATTGTCATCTGGTTAATGGGAAGATACTTAGCAGATGCAAGCTGCATGAATCCTTCATTTAAATGACTGCATTTACAGCCCTAATCGGACAAAGGAAACTGTGGACCAGTGAGAAATAAAGGCTGCCAAAAAGAAAGAGAAAATGTCCTTCATTGGGTACACTCTGGCAGGATGAGGGTAATTTTCTTAGTCTGTAATTTGACAGTGTAATAATTTATTTGTTTCTTCTGCCATTGGTCCCTTTTTTGCCACAGCCTGAGGCACACGGTGGCCTGGCTGCGGAGGAACATCATAAGATGCTGTGAACGTCATGGTGCCAATCACCCTCTCGATAACAAGTATCAAAGATGCTGTTGGGATTACAGCGGGTGTGTGAACATTCACTCCATGGGCAAGAGATTTGCAGGTTAATGTGTAAAATGTGCAAATCTTCCAGGCTTTGTCAGTGGGGAAATGTCCGTAGTGTAGACTGAGCTCTCCTAAACTGCACAGTCTCCTGTACCGAGATAGTAAATAGGAGCTGGGAGACTGTTTTCCTTCCCAGGGGATTCTCACAGATGCATCAGCAGGGACATAGTGAGGTCCTCAGCCTGTGACTGTAATAAATAGTCAAACCTCTCCTGGTGAAGAGCAATTATTCTTTTGATGGTCTTCCACATTCCAAGAGAAGGGCTGTTTACAAAATGCAAAGTGTTGGAAGGAACATCCAAATTCACAAGCTTGTTCCCTTTCAAAGGATTCAAAATGAATTTGCAGAAGAACCAACGTGCTGAAATGTTCTGATGATCTTTTTCTTTCCATTTAATGGAAGAAGTGAAGGTAGCTCAGGTCTACCAAAACCTGTTTATCAAACACACTTTTAGAGCCATTTGGCTAATACTTCGGTATATCCAACAGTAGACCCACAGCTACAAATAATTTATGAAATACCTGAGGATAAAAAGTGTTCTATCGGTGTGAGAGCACAATGTAAACAATCATTAGGATATATTCACCATTGCGCTGTCTGATCTCCAGATGAGCCACTTGAAACACACGGAGCCTGTCATCTTCCAGGAAATCAAAAGCTCATTTAAATACCAGGATCCACTGAGAGCAGTTCAAACAATATACATCTCCTGACAAAAAGAGGCTCACTCATCCAGCGCAAAGGAATGCAGTTTTACAAAACTACATGAGAATTAAATCCACAGTGCAGCATGTGCTCTGTTTGACAAGTGATAATTAACTGCTGACAATATAATTTTAGTTTTGATGCAAGCTTGTTTTTCATTAAAAACTAATCAGGGAACGTTTGCATGGGGTGGGACAGCCTCCTGCAAGGCAGGAACGTTCATAGTTCAGTGACTGCTGCCACATTTACCTCACGCTGAACGTGGATCCTGCGGGGAAATCAAAGGGTCACATCTTCCCCCTGGTGAAGCTGGAGCTTTTTTATCAACTCCAAGGCCTTTGGATCTGATGGATGCGATGCCCCAGGCAACGCTCTTGATAAGGAGGTGCTTTGTCAACTCTACTAATTTTCAGAAAATGCAAATTGAAGGACTCAAGACAACACTCTGAAGGCAGCACTTCCCTTTCGAGGGGGAGGTTCAGCTCTTTCCAAGAATGATCATGAGAATGTTATTATAGAGTCGACCAGGATCCAGTATTACTGTGGTTGTTTCAGAGAATTATACCTGCAGTGTAGTAGGGGCAAAATAAGGGAGAAGGAAACGAGCTGAGTTTCCTTTGAGGGTCTAGGGTACATCTTGGCATGACAAGGTTAACATTCAGTGCACAGATCAGAGCTCCAGCTTCCAGAGAGGAAACAGCCACCCCAAAGACCTCTCTGAACCTTCAATTGTCCTCAAAGGTCATTATCCTTTGGCTGAGCTTTAATGCTTTAACCCCTCTTGGGATGGAGTCCTTCTCCAGTCTGCCTGCCTCAGGGTGGGGAGCAGGAAGATAGAGCTGTGCCCCCCCCTCTTCCTGCACCTCTTCTTGCTGTCCACAGTTACCCTCACCATTGGAAAACACTGACATTGTTCTGAAGTATCAGAACACAATCACAGTGTGCACAATCCATTCTGTTTGTGGCCCATGATGATGCTCATTCAGAAACGGAAAGAATAACACTAGGGTTATGTAGAAAGTCAAATTACCCAGGTCACAGAGCCAGGCTGTGGCAGAGCCCTGAAAAGAATCAAAGACTCATTAACTTGCAGATTTCACCACTAGACACCACCCCTATCTTCTGGGATTCCAAATGTGCAACTGTTGCTATAGTAAATTATGATTTTCAAAGGTTAATTTTTAATAAGGCAGTTAATGTATGTTATTTAAACAATGATTATTAAAACCGTGTTTGAGGTTTACAGTGTAATAGGTAATTATCTTCTCCAGAACAGTTATAACACTGCAGCACATTCTTGTCTTCCGTGATCCGCTGGTATTTGTTTAACCTGTAATAACACTCTTATTAAACCAAAATTAAATGGACATAATTGAAGGTATCACAGCAAATTTCAAGGAAAACAGCTCTGGCTGAACTTGAGTTTCTTCCCACGCTAGTTATAGCTGCTTATAGTTAATATGACATGACCCAAAACTCTTGAGGTCCATTAGAGTCTACTCATCAGCTGCAGAGAGCGACAGTCAGGCTCGGTATCTGTGAGACTGAGAGCTCAGCCCCAAGCCAGTGCAGTCACCCTCTGCTCAGCTAAGCAGGTCTCCCCATGAGCCGTGGTGATACTTTCCAGCAATGCAGGAAGTTGTCACCAGCAGCAGGACCTTGATGGATCTCTAATAGTCTAAATTTTTCTGATCTGGTGGGGATGATGGATCATCTCTCCATTCAGAGACATCTCAGAGGGTGTAATGCTGATGCAGTGGGAGCAAAGCAGTGGGAAAGCCCTTCTCCCTGAATTTGGAGAGCATCCACCAAAAAGTGCTTGCTCGTAAGAGGAAGGGGTAGATTTTTTCCAAGTCCTTCCTTCCACTTGTTTGTTCTGTGGTGACCCCTGTCAAAAGCTGTCAGCGAAACCAGGATGGTTTAAACTAGCTGATTTGGTATTGCTTTCTCAGTCTGAAGTCTTTCAGAAGGTTTTTCTTTTCCCACAATACTATCTCTTTCATGGATGATTTGTAATAGGAGTTTCATTATAAGATCACAAAACACTGGGGAATATGTTAATATGGTTCAACATGTAATCCAGTATTATATCATTGAAAAGAATTGCATTTTTGTCTACAATTGAGGCAGCAAATAGGAGCTCCTTCTTTTTCTGTATTAATATCCACAACTGAATTAATACTTCCCTTCCTATAATCTTGTGTAAATTTACCAAAATGTACCAAAATGCATGTGCTTGCTGATTAATGTAGATAGATACAGCCCCATTTTCTACAAAAAATGCGCATAGGTAGGTTTTTTCTGGTCCTTCATAGGTATATATTTTGAAGAATCTTAATCAATTATCAGTTCCCTCACATCTGCGTGAATCAGAGAGCAGCAGTAACTCACAGCATAATGTCTAACTTGCTTTTCCCTGGATGAACAGGCATTTGGTGGCTGATGGAGAGCGCTGAGAACTGTCACAGCTCACTTCCCACCTCCCTGTACACAGGCGTTATTTTGCTATAGTCACGGCTGGTTTGTCACCTGGTTCTATCCCAGCAAAAGGCCTGGACTGGGCACTTCAGCCAGTGTCACACGAGGAGACGTGGTGAAGATGAAGTCCTGTGCTCTCCTTCCTTCCTTGTGTGTTAAGTTTCAGATCTGCACCCACTCCTGTGGCCGTTGGGAGCCCGGGGCTGGTAAATGAACCCACGCTGAGCTCTGTGCAGCCAGCCAGACGGTGATCGATCTGTTAGGCTCTGTGACTAGAGAGCAGACATATCCTTTGTCCATAAATGATGAAACACTTTGAGATTCTCAGCTGGAAAGCATCCAAGAAAGACTAAAAGGCTTCGTGGGCTTCTTTTTTTGGTACCAGAATTTCCACTCCTCCTTCCTAAACTGCTTCTTCTCGTCTCTCTAATGCAAATCCTATCAATCCAGAGCTGTCTAAACCAACATCCACATAGTTCTCTGGTATTGATTCATCCTTGGGACTGTTAGAACTCCAGTGATATATCAGGCAATCAGGGAAGACTTTATTCTGTCCTTGCTCTAAAAAAGCAGAAGTATGTTTTTAATTTCTCATATTCTGTGGAAAAAACAGTTGGAATTGCAAGCCAAAGATGCTCACTTGACAGATGGGTTCCTGGCTATGTTGCAGTGTTTGAAATGCGTTCAAACTCACCAGATTGTGTTCTGTTGACTAACAGGTTCCCACTTAGATGCCTTGGGACCAAGAGATGTGGAACTTGATATTTAAGGATCACTGAGCAGAAACAAACCTGCAGAAATCTAATTAGCAACAGCCAGGTAACGCTGATGAAAGAGTTTCCAGCAATTGTAGGGAGCTTGTTTACTCAAAGTTGGACAGCAAGGTATAAAGATGAGACTTTTCCTGAGGCAGGTCAGGAGTTATGGGAGCTTAGAGAATGCCAGAGGCCAAGCCCAGATGGGTGGTGGTTTGAATGTATTTTAGAGAAAAGTCTGCAAATATGGGGAACAGGTAAGGGAGGTCAGGCCGAAGCCTTACTGGTGTAACCAAAGGTGAGACTTGAAGACCATGTAATTTGATTGCAGGGATTAACTGTGTAGATCGTCTGACACAAGGTGGGGAATTTAAAACTACAAGGAAGCAAGGAAGATTTATTACGGATCTGTTTTTATACGTATTGAAATACCAGTAAACCTTCCTTGTGCGCTTTTTTCTTGACTAGTTTCTTACCTCTTACACAAAAGTTTCCAGAAGGGTTAAAATGGAGCACTTCCCTCAATCTCAATATCCTCTGGAAAGTTACAGCTGTGTAGACTGAGGACTGAGGATGCATGGAGCAGACAAGAATCAATAACTAGAAGTTAATGAGAACTGAGAATATTTAGGATGGAAAATCCCAGCCCAGACTGGCACGTAAGCAGCAATTAATTGTCCCTCACACAAGCTGCCATTGCAGTGTGAGTTTTTTCTGGTCAGAGTTAAGCTTTTAAATCTTTGCCACTGGCTAAACCTTTTTACCTGCGTACAGTGGTCACACCTCTCCTTCCATAGGATCCACCAGCAAAGGGGACCGCAGTTCTTCCTCTGCCCCATCCTCAACTCAATTAATGCGCTTTACAGAGTCACACATGTTCCTGTTCTGCTTGGCCAGAAGGAAGTTTCCTTCCTCCCTGGGGTGAGAGATGTATCTCTAAAGAAAACATGAAATGAGGTCACTTAGCTGCATTCTAAAAAAATTGCTAAATGATTTTCAAAAAGGATGGGGATTCCACTGGAGACCTGGGAAGTGGCACAAATATTTACGGCTAGGACATGATTTTCTTTGCAACGCTGTGTTGATTTGTGACATACTAATGGCAAACTGCAGTACTAAATTAATTTGAACAAAGACCAGTGGGAAAGGCATTCTTGAATTGTAGGAAAGGGTGTGTTATCAGAGCAGATAATTCACAAATTAAAGCCTGTTGTTCTTGCCAAGATCTCCATCAGAGTTTAGTTTTGAGCAGTTTTATGTCAAGTTTCACATGTCATTCCCCATTCATTATTTACCCTGTTTCTGAGCCAGGAGTTGGGCCAGCTTCACTAAAGGGACTGATCCGTGGTTAATACCAACTCCCGAGAGAGCATTCTGGACTTGAGGAACTTGGAGGTAAAACTCTGCTATGTCAGAGCTTTCATTCTCCAAGAACCACTAGAAAACAGCGTCAAACCACACTCATTGATTACATCATACCTAGTGGATCTCAATGGACTTTGTGAGGGTCAGTGGTGTTATCCTTATTTTAATTACAGAAAAATAGAAGTACAGAGAAACTCAATGGGAGTCAGGATGCCACAAAACAAGCTGGTGACACGTCTGCAGATGGGACATTTATCTTGCCACAGACATAGCAGTGTCACCTTTGTGCTGAAATGTGTGGATACACCAGTGCAGTGGAAGGTGTCTCTGCTCTACAACCCCTTTGTGTGACCATTCTCAAAGGAGAAAGGAATCTTTGTTTCAGTCAGAAAATAAAGAAGCGCTTATCCATGGCAGATTAACTGCAATGAGTTTTGTATTTAGCAAATTATGTGGGAGTCAATTTAAGAAAAATAGTTTCTGTATCTTTGTCATATAACTGTGTTAATATCAACGCTGTTGACCCCGGAGAAGCCTTTGGATGCTCACTGCACTTTAGTTTTGCAAATTAATGCAACCTCACTTCGCTTGTTTCTCTCCAAACCTGACATTTTAAGGAAAGAAAATTCACACGCTTAACAACGCAATGAACTGGAAACAAAAAACTATCATTATAAGATATCCTAAGGGACAGTTTTGTTGCACCTTATGTCGTCCTTGTTCTCTTCTCAGTGCTGTCCACAAAAATCTTCTTCACTTGCAGCCAGTCCTCTGTCATCTCTTCTGAGTTTGGTCCCTTTTTAAAAATTCTTGGCAGGACTTATGCAAACATCTGGACTTCCTAAAAGAAACAGCAGGAGATGTTCTAGTCAGACAGTTCAGCCTTATTTTAGCTGTCTCAACGTCATCCATATATTTGTTTCTCAGTTCCCTGTTTATATATTAAAGGAAACTCCTTACAGGCTTGAGGAGTTAATTTTGCTATTTGGGCTACGACATTATAGAAAATACCTGAAATTACTTGAATAGAGTAAATCATGGCAAAATAGGAGTTGAACAGAACAAACAGAAATCCTTGCAAGTATTGATAAAAAAAATATAACTGTTACATTGCTCCTTCAGTGAGGGTGAATTCCTGTAGCTTCATAGCTTTGTTTGGTCTAGAAGTGGAGGGAGATTGAATCCAGTACACAATAATGTCTCTCTAATTGAGATATATCAGTTAATACAGGAAGCTAATAGAGGGCATTTACCCACCTGTGCATGATGATGGTGGCAGAGTCTTGGTTGTCAACGGCTGCAGCTCTGGCATTAAATAAATCCTGATGCCTACATCTGAGGTAGCTGTTTTAGGAGAGCACAAAGACACATGGGTAGGAGATAGATCTTATCTTTGAGATGAGTAGGCACCCAACTTGGGGTGCCTACTACTAAGACAGCTACATCTAAACTGGTGTCCCAGACCCTTTAATAGGAAATGAGAGACTCCAGATGCTTTTTTGGGGGAGCGATGGTGTCTGTCTTACCAGGCAGGAGCTATAAATACTCGGTGAAGCCCAGAGCCACTCTCTATCCCTCAACAGGGATCCTGGACCACCATGTGATATTCCAGACCAAGCACTGAAATAAGTTTATGATACCATCTGAAATTCAGATCACCTGCAACATCTGCTGCACTGAAAATGGCTCAGATTTACAATCAGAGCACTGTAGGAGTAAGGTGTATGCTTACCCTGAGTGCAGTGCAGGTACCAGAGCCTGGAACATCCAAAAATGAGGCTGAGCCATGGGGTTGTAAAACATCAGAAATATCTTTGTGTCAGCTAGTGGCAGTCAATAAACAGCCAGCTACAGCCAGCTGCTGTGGGTATTTGTAGTCTGTCAGGGCTGCTCATTCGGCCCTGGACTTGCTGCTGGTGACCCTCCTTCCAGAATGCAGTGGGGAGCAGATTTAGGACCAGATTGGTTCTTTCAGTAGTTTCATGCCATCCCAGTCTTCTTCTCTCTTGACAGGCACCCATGTGTCCACCAAAGCCTGCTCTGCACAGAATATGCTTTTTTGCTGGGTTATGGGGTACGTTGAGGAAAACGAGTGAGCAGGAGAGGCTGCAGCAATCACACTAGCAGCACCATACTCCTACCTGTTAATTTTCTGGGGTGTTCCTTTGGCCCAGATAGAGGATTGCTGCAAATGGAGCTGGGATGGGACACCTTAAGTATGCCCTATGAATCCATCAGATTTTATAGTCCAATCTCTTTATAATGTTAAGAATTAGTTTTAAAGGAACACCCTTTTCCATCTCTTGCCAATAATGAAAATCAAAGGGAGCAGGTGCAGTTTGAGAGCTCTGGTTCTACTGGCTAGATCAGGGTAGACCCATGGGTCTGTGGGGTGCCTGTGCGGATCATCTGCCCCACATCTAGCCAGGAGGGGAAGGAACATGCTGCACAGTCCTCTTCTGTGATGGGAAGAAATTCAGGGGTATGGTCCTGTATGTTAGTCATTTCCTACGTCCTCGGTTTGGGGAAGGGTTGGGGAAGAACCTGCTGCTGCCAATCCACAGGTCTGGGTCCATTCAATATATTGTCTGAATCCCTTGGACTTCTGAGAAATCCTGTAGTGTTGCCGGTTTTACTGAGGTCAGACATTCCATGAGGTTGGGAGAGAAGCATTAGAGGAAGAAGCCACTGACAAAAATAAGTGAGATGTGCAGGCAAGGAGAATGTGTTTTATTTTTCTCCATACTGTCAGAAATGATTGCTTTTACTTGGATCAATCCAAGCATACTTCATAACCTGTGCAGAGGAGTTGGTTAGATTTATTTTCTTAGCTTGCTTGTTCAAGCCTGTTATTAATCCCCTCGTCAGTTCAACTCACTGGAAGAAAACATACCTTCTTAAAGAGTTTTTAGGCTGAAAATATATGCCTCATTAAGTTAAACATATTAACCTGAAAACAGTATTTATGTCAAATAGGCTAATGAATGCCATTATGGGAAACACACAGTGGGGACCTGCAGGAGCTCAGGTGGGGGTTTGATGTCCTTCCTACCACCCCTGCACCCCCTGGGAGAGGTGAGGAAGGGGAGGGCAAGGCTGGGAGCGATGCCTTCTTCACATACAGTTATTTTGCGTGGCACGTTAGAAGCTCGGCAGCTCTTTGCCGAAGGAGTATTTAGGTGACACCAGGGACTTAGCGTGCTAGGACAGCTTCCTCCAGACACTGGTAGCTACACCGGTTTGCCCGGTCTCTTTTGGCTGGTAGGGAAAAATCACTTTGTCATTTGCAAAAGGCATTTTGCTTGTTTTGTCCTTCCTGAAGCGGGTAAGCAGTCATTGGAAAGGATGTTTCTCTCTAGCACATATCCTCGCATGATGCTTCCAAGCCCACCACCTCCTCCCAGACCTGCATTCCAACATCCAAGTCCAAATGCTATTACCACCAGAAGTGTGGCTCTGTGATATTTGTAGTCACACAGAGAATGCACGGTCTACATTTAAGCTGCCTTTATGAGGGAAATCACAGAATTACATGGGGTTGGAAGGGACCTTCTAGAGATCATCTAGTCCAACTCCCCTGCCAAAGCAGG
>JAOXJM010000009.1:5611000-5626745 GCA_026413425.1 Tringa solitaria | reverse complement strand
TGTCCCTGCCCAGGGCAGGGGGTGGCACTGGGTGGTCTTTAAGGTCCCTTCCAACCTGAACCATTCTATGATTCTAATCTCAGCACTTCACAAAAACCCCAATTGATAGCCCAAGGAGCTTCAGCCATATTCCATCAGCTGCTGCCCCTCTGCACCCCTGGCTCCGTCCCTGCACTGCCCTTCCCCAGGTCATGCTGGAAGTGCTAGTGGACCCATCTGAGATCATGTGTCCTGTAGTGGAAAGAATATTCCTCATCCCAAAGAGCAGTCGTCTAGACAGGACAGGTTGGGAAGCAAATCGAAGGACTTCCTGGTATTTTCAGCTTCAGCAAACAACTGAAGATCAAAATATCTTGGTGAGTTGGAAAAGTACAAATATTTCCCTTTCTGATGTTTGGCATTTTGAAAAAAATGCCATTTCTTTCTTTTTTCTTTTCTTTTTTTTTTTTATTTTGTAATGTGGTAAGGAGACAGATTTGGTGAAGAATTCTACTTCATAAAGAGAAAATTAAATTTAAAAAGGAGGTTTCTTGGAACGTTTTCAACCTCAGCGAAAGGCAGGAATTCTCAATCATCTCGTCCTTTAGGGGACAAGATAGAGACAGAGAGGGACCATGAAAGGAGTAGGGGAATGAGATAAGAAGTGTAAAAGCAGACACTAGAGAAGTTTATGACTGTGAAGAGTGTGACAAAAACTGAAGCCTCCTGGTGTTTTACTGTGTCCCGTTGCCTATGAAATTAACAGCCAGTTAATTTAAAACTAATAAAACAGCGGTTTGCCTTCCCTCTGTACAATTTGTTATCGTTGGGAGCCAGGCCTTGCGGTGAGATTGGTGAAAGGGCTGGAGAACTTTATGGCCAATGTTGAGGTAACCCGTAGGTTTTCCAATCTCTGCCTCAAAGCACCAGCCGGGGGCTGTTGGAAGCTGTGACACGGCCGGGAAAAAGGCTCCCTCTGTTCGTCTCCTGTTCCTACGCTCCCCTGAGCATCCCCCCGGCAGAGACCGAGTGTTGGATGAGGTGGGTCTCTGCCTTGTCCAGTTCTGCCACTGGGGATGAGCTGGTCGCAGCAGGAGCTCACCACTGACCTCTTCCAGTTCCTTCTGGGAGGAGTGAGAAGAAACTCCTATTAAGGTACAAAAGGGCTGTCAGAAGGAGCCAGGAGGTATCACCAGCCTGATGCAGTGCTGGCCAGTCTCTCTTTTTTTCTCTAATAGGAATTGATTTTGATTTCCAGGTAACTCAGCCAATTACAGGAGGGCCAAGGGCAGAGCTTGCTGAGGAGTCTCCATCAAAACACGGTGCATTTAAGAAGGTGTTAGCAAGACAAAAAATGACCTGATTTTTCTTTTTGTGGAGGGTGCTCACCATTGACTGAAAGGATGAGAACTGCTTTTTATGTAACAAACCCAACCCAGAAAAGCAGCCTCTCCAACAGTCAACTGTCCTTAAAACAAACAGTCAATTCTCCTATTTCACAAAAAATAAAACACTGAGGAGTGGTTCTTTCAATTTATGCTATTAAAAAAAAATATTATTATGTCTTCTCTTCCATTTCCAATAGTCTTTAAAAAAAGCTAGGCTTTAATCTCTGTACAGTTCTCTTTTCATGAAAGACACCGTTTAGTCAGTTTTGAACTTTGCTTTGAGGATTGGGAAGATGCCAGCGCTGTCGCTGTGGAGCAGGGAGCCTGGGACAGCAGTGGGCTCCAGTGGGTTCCCCAAAGGCCCCGTGACTAAAGCTGGGAGAATAATTTCTTGAATTCTTCAACAGTTTTAATAACTGAAAAAAGAGTTGTTTCAAGTTGAAGCGTTGTGGTTTTTCCTAAGCCTTTTCTTTGCAGACTGTGATGCAGTTTTCATTTTTTGTAGGTAAAATGCAAAGACATTTATAAACAGAACAAAACAGTTCTTTGAACTAAGAAAAAGTAAACAGTTTTGCCTGTAAAAAGTCAAACTAAATTGTTTATACTCTGCCACGTTTTCTTTCTCACTATAACTTAGTGAAACAGCAGTGGAGACCTCTTGCTCTCCCCAGATCTACATTTTGGTCGTTGAATCACTTTTGTAGCTGTTGACAGCAAAAATTCAAATATAGGTCTGCACTGGAGAAATCTCTTGATCACGTACAGGGGCCTCTCTAACAATGTGTGGGGGACACAGATCTGAGATGCGGCAGATACTGATTTATTTTCCAGGCTGTGGCTGGAAATCCCTAGGACTGCAGAGGAAGCTGGTGGAATCCTCACCTGGGGCCCTAGAAATCACATAAAGGAGGTGGGAATTTGCCAAGTGGGTTTCCCACGGACAGTCTAATCCCACTATAATCACCTTTAACGTGCAGTTAATTGATAGTCAGACTGAATTACCCAGCTGATCTAGATAGGTTGGTTTGCCTGTGTCTGTCCTGTAATATAAACCCCAATTTTTGTGGTTTGGAGTGAAACTTTTTGGGGTGTCCAAGCTGAGCATAAATGTGTCTGCCCTTGTCATTCACGCATAGCTCTCGATGGCAAGGAAAGTTCACATCCATCCTCATCATTGTCACCTGGCTTGTCTGAATTGTCTTTATGGGCTGGTTTGGGGTTTGGTTTAATTTAGTTTGGTTTTCTGTAGGCTGCATGTCCTGTATATTAAGAGCTGTTTTGGCAACATTTTTCTTACTTCCAAATAGTTAAAACAGTTTCCTATCTTTAAAGAGCTGTGGGGAGAAAATGCGAGAGCCAGCTATTTTATCATAAATGTCACTAGCTAAATTACTTATTCCTGTTTTACTCTCTTTGATTATTTTAAAAATCAAATATTTGTGGGTCTGATGTTGGTTTCACTTAAGATGGTGCCAAATCAGGAGCTGCCTCCATTAATGGCAACAGTAATGTAAAGTCTGAGATTGAACCTATGTGGCATTTCTCATGCTGTCAGTGGGGTGCTCTCCAGCTTTGTTTCTCTTCTGTATTGAACTGAAAGCCATGACGACGACTTGCCTTAAATAATTTGTGAAGGCATTTTTAAGAGGATGCAGAAGAAAAAGCCAGCAGCCTTCCTGAGTCTCTTTATTTGAAATTCAAGAATGTCAGCAGCCAACGAACCTTGCTTTATAACTTAAAGATGGAAATGCTAAGAAGAGAATTACTTTGAATATTTTAAGTGCAGCTGACCAGCTTCTTATTTATATATGTAAGCTATTTTTTATCACTCTGGCAATATGAGGATGTTTTAAAGGAAAAGTAAAGTTTTTTGATGCTCACTGTGAGGTTTCCTTGAGCCACTAGAATGACACACAGCGTTTTTCCAGTTCAAGCAGTCAAAAGCCATGAGCCAGGCCTTGCCCAAAAACTTAAGAAAAGGCTAAAAAGCATGGGATTTGTAAACAAATAATTAGATTTCTTCTTTTTTGTCATGAGGGTGCTTCCAATTCACCCTTCCAGTTTCATTTTCATGCAGCCTAAAGATCTAGAATCCTAGTTATGGTTTATTTCTCTGTGAAAGTAGAAAATTTCAGATCATGTGGCTTCCAGAAATGGGACATAAATATCCACCGTTAGCTACAGGTTTCATGATAAGAGACGTATTAATTTGACAGTCTAACTACCTAAATGTACATGATTTTCACACTTCCTGCCTCATTAATCATGTTCTTTTGCAAGGTAGGATGTCTTTGCAAATCTCCATGTTCTCCCAGAGGAGTGAGAGGAGTATCCCCAATCTCGAGCTTTTAGGAAGCCCTTTCTGTATTCCCATACTCAGCAATGCTTTGAAAGAGCAAATGATGAGTTGGTGGAGAGATAGGACAAGACACAGAATCAATGTCTCATCTGCTCAAACAAAGTTACACATTCCATCTCTGGTTAAAGCAAACATGATCCAGAATGAAGCTGCTGGTGCAGCAGGGGCTGAGGTGGACGTGTCCAGGGCAGCGTGTCAGAAACCAGAGAGCCCCACAGGTCCATGAGGGGAGCATTTATCAGGCCAGTATGACCAGTGAGCCAGAGGAACAGGTACCACTTGGGAAATGGATCTGCAAAAGGGGCCATAGTTTCTCACGCACTGAGATAGTTTTTCGAAAGGGGGACAGCATCCAAGATGGGTCTGGCATTGAAATAGTCCGGCTGAAGTGTGTCTGTCAGGTTAAGGGAACTCTATCTGTTGTGTTGTTTCCCATCTCTGAGCAACGGAAACCCTCATCAGGCTGCGGAGAAGCTGCCCTGGACATAGAATCATAGAATCGTCTAGGTTGCAAGGGACCTTAAAGATCATCTAGATCTTTAGATCATCATGGAGGGTTTCTCAGAGCTGTTCACACTTCATTGTGTCTCTCATGGAGCCTCCTTGCTCTTTGTGTCTTTTACAACAAAAGCCACCCAGCTCTGAAAGGCTTTCTCAGATCCGTTGGTCTGAGCTGGGGAACAGTCAGTGGAAAATTCAGGTTGCGGCTGGCTCAGTTTTGAATCAGGAGCCACCTTAGCGGTTCAAAGACCCCATTCATCAAATGGTTCATGTCTGGATCAGTCACACAGACCTGGGCAAGGCCCTTGGGTCCAGAGCCTTTGAAAAATATTAATAAGAGCTGAAGGGTTTTGTCTGGGATGTGCTAAAGGCCACCCCTACCCAGCATGGATGCAGATGGTCATTCAGGTCGGGGAGGAGAAGGCACGTGGATGTGATGCTTATTACATTGCTCCCTTGCATGTCGTTAGTTGTAAAACTGCAGCATCTGAGCCATCCTTGTCTGATGAGTAAATCTGCCCTGGCAACGCTGTTTCTTGCTCATCGCTTGGCGATTGATGAAATTAAACTTAATTTAGAAAAAACCTCAAACCCATGTCTGGTATCAATGTAAAAATATATCAAACTCATGTACTAACAGTACAAACTGGAGGCAGGTGCAGTAAAAGGAACAGACATCGGAGGCTGGAGGCAGAGGAGATGAAAGTTCTGCAAAAAGTGATAAATATATATATTGAATGGATTGTTTCCAACCTCCCACCTCCCCCCCCCCAATGCCCAAAGAGGTTAAAAAGAGAACAGGATGTGAACTGAGGTATGAGACTGACTGTACTGAAAACATTGTAATGGTGGGGAGCAAATCAAAGAGCAGCAAACACAATAATTGCATGTACAACCACCAGCTGGAATGGGACAGCTGGGGAGGACATTACTTGTGGGGACAGGGACAACCTGAGCTTCTTGAAGAAGAGTCTGTCAAATACACAAGATAGCATTGCATTGCTGTCTGGATTTGTAAAGACAGAATAAAATGAGAGAGATGAGAAGAAAAGGCAAGGGGCAGTAATATATGTGCATGTATTTAGGGCTGATTTTTCCCCCCTGTCTAGTTCTTGTGATTACAGAGAAGAGCTTGGTAATATGACCCAAAACGCTTAAGACGGTGCATATTCTTATCTTGTGGTTTGGGAATTCAGAGCTTTAAAAGACTCAATTTAACAAATTACTAGAGGACCGAAGGAACTTTTTTTTCCCACAGAAGAGGGTACTTAAAACTATGTCATAAGCTGAAGACTGGCTTTGGGGGATAGTTTGCTGTTATGCTACTGTTGAATAGGTTATTCTTTTCCAGGTAATTTTGGATTTCTCGAGATTACAGTCCCAGTAACACAATAGAAAATGAATGGTTTATTCATTATACAGTTCTGTGTAATTCTAGACCTGGGGATAGAGTCTCCCTAGAATACATTATAGCTCTTCCCAGCACAGGGAGAGAGCTCTGGGCTCACTGATAGCCCTATTTCCTCTGCTCTGTGAGACCCGGGTCTTTGTGGCAGCTGATTCAAATATAATGAATCTCAGGAGATTCAGATCCAGCGTGGAACATGTAAGATTACTCTGAAGGTTTCCTTGGAAATTCATTCTTTGACAGAAAATAAGGATCAACATCGAATCTGGGAAAAAAGTGTCTACCGCCCCTAGGTGGAACACTTCGGGCATGGATGACTGCAATGAACATGCCTCATGTTCCTTTTCTTTAAAGACTAGCCTTCCCAGTTGGATTCCCTGAGGTGTGTGGATGCCCCGGGATATCTCTGGCCAGGAAGCTCAGCCTCTAGAAAGAAATGAGTGTGTAAATCGTGGCAGGTCCAAACTAAATAGCTGATAGCCCTATTTCCTCTGCTCTGTGAGACCCGGGTCTTTGTGGCAGCTGATTCAAATGTAATGAATCTCAGGAGATTCAGATCCAACGTGGAACATGTAAGATTACTCTGAAGGCTTCCTTGGAAATTCATTCTTTGACAGAAAATAAGGATCAACATCAATAAGGATCCCTTTGATGGGACAAAGCTTCTGTGTCCTGTGATGCTGGAATCCACGCGCCAAATCTCAGGATGCAATTATTTGAGTTTTCTCTGGGTTGCAGATGGGCCCTGAAATTCCAGGAACTGGTGATATTTCAAGATACATCTTAAGATAATTCAGCACATTCTGTTAGATGGGAACTAGGGAAAAAAATGCTTGTAGTGTTAAGTCATATCCAAGCTAAAAGCTAATGGAAGAGAAATTTGCATCGTATAAGCATATCATAAGTATCCAGTAGGCAAATATTCCCTGGCTGTGCGGACCCCAGCTGCTCTCAACACATTCATCCAGTGATTATCCAAGATTTTCATTTTTGCATCTTTGTGATAAGATGTAGCTCCCATGCTTTAAATTCCCTATTTCAAGTATTATCACTCCCACTTGACAGAATTATTGACCTAGGTTAATGTTATAGCTGCTGAGACAAAGAGCAAAACAATGAGATTATAACAAATTATGAATGTTGGATGAATCATGAAAATTCATCCCTGCCCTAATAAAACGTGGGGGGGAACACAATTAAGTTTAATAACTCTAGCGTGTGAGAATCAAAGTTATGAAGGACTATTTATCATGGAGATCCTGACAGTAAATAGAAAATGAAATAATACCCATGCTCCATAAGAACAGGGTACTTTATCTGTTTGTTATTAAATCACCCATCCTCAACCTTGTTCATTGCTCACCCATGATTTTGATGGATGATGACCCATAATCTGCCATTCAAGATGCTGCGAAATTATTTCAACCCTTGCAAATACAGAGAGTTATATTTGAAATCAGTGGGTTAAATCCCTCACTGAAGAATCTATCCCTTAAACCTTGCTGTGTGTTGACTTTATCGTTATATACTGATGGCTTCATGCTTAACAGGTAATGTCAATGCTGGATTTAATCCAGTACATTCATCCTGTGCTCTTATGAGTGCTCATAGGAGTGAGGATTTGGGGGTAGAAACTCAATTATCCTTCTCAGGACATCTGGAGGATTCCCCAGAGCATGGTGCAGATGCACATGATGACCATTGGGACTCCTCTGATCAGATGCAGGTTCCTCCACTGCTCCCTGGTCCCCTCTTTATAGTCAGTGGAGAGCATGGGCACTTGATGATACGAGTGCCCCAGATGGCTAAGTTATCCGTTTCCCAGAGCTGTGTTGTCTCCTGCCCAATGGAACAGAGAACGTGGCTCACTGGAGTGTCGGGGCTGACTCTGTAGATGTCCACCGTTAGATGGTGTTCATCCCATCCTTCATGCTTCTTCCTGCAGGCCCCTTTGGGCAGTGTTTGTGTGAATATGTGATTAGAACAGCCTTCCCCATGGTGTTCAGTGGTTGTGTTGGTGCCATTGACAAATGGTAGTGACTTCATGAGGATTTGAATTATGCAAGAGACTGTGTCCATGTTCTGATCATAAAATGGTAATAAAGGTGCAGCTGTGACTTACAGCTACTTTATAGTCCTTTGGTACTTAGCTCCCTTCTGCTGAGCTCAGGGCTCCAATAATGATCAAATAGCAAAGGTTAGAAGGATTGGGCACTTCAGCATGGACTGGCTGCCCAGAGAGGTGGTGGAGTCTCCGTCTCTGGAGAAGTTCAAAACCCACCTGGAAACATTCCTGTGCAACCTGCTGTAGGAGGACCTGCTCTGGCAGGGGGTTGGACTGGATGATGGTTCCTTCCAATCCCGTATCATTCTGTGATTCTGTGACTGGAGGCTTTGCCTTTGCTGTAGCTCCAGTAAATTCTATTGGGAATTTTCAAATTCATTCTGGCAGATCAGGACTTCTTACAGTTGTGGAATTGCTGAAGGGCTTCAAATATTATCAAGGAGATCCCAGCGTCCTAAACTGGGGCTGGAGCCAGGAGGGGAAATCTCATTGTGGGGTGAACAGAAGAGCCTGGATGTGGAAGTGAAGCCCTTCCATAGAGTGCTGAGCTGCCATCCTGTGCAGGAGCCCTGGAGCTGCTTCCCACATCGTGAGATTCACACAGATTCACTCAATAAGCCCAGCAGAGAAGCTGGCGTAGCACAGTAACCCGTTTCTCTCTCCCACAGCCATCCTTGGTGATTTTAGACTTCGGATGAAACTGGGAGTCTTCTCAGTCATCCTCTGAATCTGAATTTTCCTCTCCATTTGGTCCTTGCAGCTCCCTTTAATAAAGAAGAGGCAGTTAAAAGCATCCAGAGCCGTGACTTGAAAAGCTGTGCTCCCTCCAGGGGGCTCGCTACTGATCGGGTCGGAGTCACCAGCGCTGCCTCGGTGCGGAGGAGCCTCTGGCTGCAGTCCCTCTGGGTTGCTGTTACGCTTCCAACTGTGCTCCGAGGGAGAGGGGAATCTGCCCCACTTGTTTCAGACTCAGTTTTCACAGCTGGAGCTAGTTCCAGAAATTGCATGGGCACACCGTGGCAAAAACCCAGCTGCATCGAAGTCAGGGATGTCGCAGAAAATCAGGGTTTCCTCAGCGCTGCTTGGTTCAGCTGGAGAGAGCCTGGAATAACTCAGGCCATTTAGAAAACCTGTGCATTTACATTCTCCCTAGAAACTGTCCACACCAGCTAAAGAAAGAATTCCCTTCTTTCTCTCTGTCTTTCCTGTAAACTGACCACGAGGTGTTGGTTCCCCATTTGCACCCGCAGGGAAGCTGCTGGGGGCTCAGGGCACCAGATGCCACTGTCCCCGGCACCAGGCAACTGTGGCTGTGCCAGGCTTTTCCCTGGCAGGTTGTCCTGTTGCACCAGTACAGAGCAAAGAGAGATGCAAACTGGTCCTGCCCTGGGGCAGGGAGAGGCAGTGGCACCTCTCCCTACCGCTTCTCTCTCCCCCTGTCTGGGGGAGAGACGGGAGCTCTTTGAACCCGGGGGATGTTCTGTATTCCTGTTATTCCATATGCTTTCAGATCACCACAGATGCCTTTGTACCAGGGCAGCAATTTAAAACAGCCCTGAGTGGTTTTGTAGCTTGCCAGGTCCCAGCAACCGCTGAATATGGAAGAGCAAACGTTCCTTCATCCTTGAGCAGAGGATGAAATCTGCCCCTGAATAAAGTTTGCCTTGAACTCTGCTTCCCCTGTTTTATACTTCATCTGGGCTTTTGGCTCTTGGTTAGTTTCCTTTTTTTTTTTTCCCTATCTTCACCCACTAAATGTTTAATGAGTGCTCTAAGCATTTGGGCATCATGAAGTTTCAAAAGTTCTCATGTTCAATGCATTTAAAACGCAAATAAAATTAAAAAAAAAAAAAAAAAACAAAATTACTAATGGAAGGCAAATCCATTTTACTCCATCATAAATGGCCAGCAGGACATGCAGAACAAAGGGACTTGATGAGTGGAGCAGTTGAGAAAATAGCAGCAGGGAGATCTTATTTGTGGGCATCACAGATGGAAGAAATAATCTACATGTATTCTGATTAGCAGCAGTAACAAAAGCTCCACACGCAGGTTCTGTTGTGCCTGCCCTCCCATCCCTAAATACAGGAACTCCTGGTAATATTTCACTGCTTAGTCAGCAGATCCAAGAAACTACACCTTGGCCGACCTCCACATCAAGGACTTCAGACCAGAGAGTAACCCAAAGAGGGTGAATATGGCTGCAAACTTATACATCTTCCAATTTCTGGACCATGGAAGATTTATCTGAGTGAAGTTCCCTGCTCTATACATGAAGTGCATTGATGGCTAAATGTTCCTGCTGGACAAGAAAGTCACAGCTGAGATTTGGCTCACACAAGCCGCTCTGTCTCCCGGTAGAAAATACCTCTTTAAAAAGCTGAGGGATTGGATATAACACAGCACTGGGAGCAGCTGGAGCACTCGCTCCCAGACTGGTTTTCCCAGGGTTTGTCATAGTCCATAGTGATACAGCTCCTTGGGCAGACCTTGCTTTTATTTTCCTTCTCCCTTTCTCTCCCATGGACAGCAGTAGCTCTGCTCCACTGCATTTTCACAGCCATCTCTAGGACCAAGGTGGCCTCTGTTCATTCAGGATTATATATGGACCTTCGTGTCCCCCTGTGCCAAGTCCCACCTGTATGTGTCTTCACCTCTCCCAGCCTGAGCATCCTGTGCGATGTCCTTGCTTTACACAAGGCTTTGAGTACATTTGAAGAGTTGCTAAATGGAAAAAGCTGTCTGAGGGGAGAGGAGACCCTCCTCAGAAACACCCACTGATCGAGATGGGAGCCTAAACCCACTTGAGAATATGATCCTTGGCTCCAAGCAGCTTTTGTTGATGGTGGTCTTGTCACATGGACTCAGATCGGTGATCAGACACGCAGCTCTCACAGTTGGGGTAAATATTCTACATCTCTTTCTTCTCAGCAAGTGGAGCTTTGTCCTCAGGCTTGAGATCTCTACTGTTTGAGATACCTTTTTGTGGTTACACATCCCTCATTTGATGGGTATTTCTGGGTATTATTTCTGCTTGCCTTTTTAGCAATTTTTTTCATGGTTCTTTGCAAATAAAGACTGTATCTTTACATCCTAATAGCCTTGCTTGACTTGGGAGACTATTAAGAAGTGACATCCTCTTTCATTTTTGATCTCTTGCTCCTGTCAGAGAAGAAACAAGTGAGCTGGGAGGAAGTCCTTGAATTTCATGGTGCTGGTAGTCAGTAATGATTCTCCAGGTTATCTCCGATCGCTGAGCATCTCCCAGGAGGGCAGGTGGAGAGCGTGTCTGACGTGACGGAGACGAGTTCTGTGCTGCTGCAAAGACTTCTCTTTGCACAAGTTCAGACGTTTTACACCTGATGCATTTCTGCGTGCCCAAGATCGGCAGCAATTACAGTCTTTTTCCACTAAATCTTGGTTAGGTTTCTCTCTCCTCATTCCCTGTGATTAATCAAGGAACCATTATCTCCTTCCTTTCCTATGTCCATGCGTTTTGGAAGTTGTTGAGCAGCGAAGCACAGCCATTCAGGAAGGAGTGTACAGAATACCCCTGCTGATATCAGTGGGGGTTCCAGAGGACCCTTCCCTGCCCTTGCTGATATTGCTGCAAGTGATTCCCACTCCGACAGTCCGTGGGCTGTCAAAAGGCTTGAAAACTTTGGATCATGAATGCACCATGTCAAGGGTTCTGTGGCAGACACAGAGACGTGAAGAAGTTGTGGAGCTGGGCAAGCTGGCTCACGGCCTCCCCAGATCCTGGGGCTCTGCTGAGAGATGGGTGATGTGACCCCTGTACGTCCCCTCTGCCAGCAGCAGTGATTGACACCCAGAACAACAGCAGGGCTGCTTGCTTCAGAGGGTTGTTTTGGGCCATATTGTACAAAGTCCTTGAAGTCCAAACCTCTTTCCACTAAATCTGACAATGTTTTCACCCTCCCTTTTGTCTATGGTTTATCAGTGATGCTTTCTGCTTTTCTGCCTTCATACAGTTTGGAACAACAGACATATAGGAGAGGAATCCAGGAAAACTCTTCTAATGGCAATATTTCAGAAATTTCAATATACAAAATGGTTTGATAAAGCACTACCCAGAACATCAAGACGAACCGTCCATTTTGACACAGATTGTCCCATTGTGTGTTGGGTTCTCAGTATCAGTCTCTGCAATGAATGTAATACAAAGGTCAATGAATGAAATACAAAGTATTTCATTCATTGAAATAACATGAAATAACTTAAATATAGATAATACACCAGAAAACTATGAAATACCTTAAAAAGTACTCTGTATCCAAGCAATGCCTGTAGCTATGGCAGGTTCTGTAGGATCACCCCTATTCGATCACAGTGAGGAGACTCATAACTTGTTGTTTCTAGTGACAAGTCTGCTCAGCACAATTTTTATTGAATATCCACTTCTCTGGGCTTAGAAGGGACTGTCAGGATTGTGGTGCTTTGAGAAAGTTCTCAGTGAACTTAGGACAAACAAATACATACTTGGAGAGGAGCAGCCAGACTCTGAAGGCAGAGGAATGTGACCGAGGTGGCAGGATTGTCTCCGGGATGGCACCCTCTCATCCCCAGCAGAACCTATCAAAAGACACCGACAGCTTCGTCGTTAGAGCTTTGCTGAGAGAAATCGCTCCTCTCCCAGTTCTCGTGCTTCTTCATGGCAGCATAAAGCCAGGAGCAACTGGGGAGAAGGATCAACCTTTTCAAACACATTTTTACCTATGAGGCACTGAATGAAGAGAACATCCCTGCAGTCAAACTGTATCAAGGGCAGAATCAAGATAAAACAGCCTGCTGGCTCCACTCCCTTAAAGTCCACGCTGCTTTTTTGTCCCTCCTGGGTCAGACAAAGATAAAATCTTCCTCTTCACACCTTGTGGGGGTTTGAGCTGTTGTTCCAGACTGTGGCATGTCCTTACCTTTGCCCAGCTCCCACTTCCACAGACAGAGAGCCCCCAGGCTGCAGTGAGCCCTTCCATGTAATCTGGTTCCCAGTGCTGGTGATCGTGACCGTGACCACAGCCGGCTTTGGTTAGCCTGGGCATGGTCACTGGGCAAGGCAGCGTGAGGCTCAGCATCAGCTCATCCTCTTCTGTGCCTCAGGTTCAGGGTGAATCAGAAATCTTGCTAAGTTTGGAGATGTTCCAGCCTTACAATGTACCTCACCAAAGCAAGTCCAAAGAGTGCATGGGCACAACGGTATTGGCTTTAGTCATGATGGAGGGACTGCAGTGTAGATTTATTACAGGCAGTGCTTTCCTTGGGGCAAAGTAGAGGTGACTGCAGTGGGCAATGGCAAAGAGGAAGGTGGAGAACCTCAGACACTATTCAAAAAGGTAATTTAAAACATTTTTTTTTAACAGGGGATAGGGCAGAAAGATCCTCAGTCACCTTTTTGCTTTGTGTAATCTCAGGGGACAGGGCACAACCCTCCTCTGAGTACATTGCATTAAACCATGGACCGGTGCCTACAAAGCCACATTGTGATTTCCTTTATGTCTTTTTTCCTCCCTTCCTTAAATTAGAATTATCTAGAGAAGCTGTAACCTTAAGCAAAACTTAAGCATTTAAGTGCTTCATCAGACAGAAGGATGGTGTCTCAGAGGATGCCACAAGGAGAGAATTTTATTAAAGCAAATACCCTGTCCCTACCAGAGTGCTTGCTCTGTAGTAAATTCCTCTTCTAAGCACACTACAGCGCGTTCATGGTTGTTTCCTAATTATACAGCAGAAGCTTTCCCTATCTCACCTTCCAAAATACAATCTTGTCTTTCATTCATGATACACCCACAGCTTTTTAATCAAATGCTTGTCATTGTCTTTCTTTTTTTTTATTTTTTTTTATTTTTTTAAAGTCTTTAGGATGTATTTAGATTCCCTCCAACTTATTTTATAGCCTCAGGAACTAGAAATTTAATTTCTTCATTGCGCTATGCCTTGCATCTAATCACAGGCCTCTAGATCTGATGCTTTGATTGCTCACCAGCAATTACAGAGGAGGCAAGAACTGGTTGGTTTTTTTGTTAGTGCTGTTGATTAACCACGTGCTCCCTGCGTGTTAGTCCTGCCTTCTCTTCCTGGGTGACTCCTTAAAAAGGGCTCTTCTGAAGCCATGTCCCTTGTGATGCCTTGACCCATCCAAAGCCAGATACTGTGAAGTTGTACATCCCAGAGGGAATGTGGTTCAGCAGGTTCAGCCTCATGGGAGGCTGTCAGAATTGGTTCCCACCCCCTAGAATTTGGCTTATTTTTACCCTTGTTTGGATCATGCTGAGCAGAATTATAGAAACAATGTGAAAATCAGGCAGTCTTTATTCTACTCCATGCATTGAGCAGCAATAGCAACTTTCCCCGTTAACTCTTAAACCCTTGCTAACTTTTCAGAACAGCTTCTATATCTTTCAATCATTTTTCCAATTTTTCATTACTGTTTTGTCCCTCCTATAAAGAAGGATGAAAATTAAAACTCATAAAAACTTCAATTTCTGCAGTATGGATCTATTGGTAGATAAAAAGCTGCTACAAATCATTAATTCCAGATGCAGTTTGAGATGCTGCTGGGAAGATGCCGCGGTGACATTGAAGTGTAGAGACTCCGTGGGGTTTTCTGCCTGGCACAGATAACTGGGTACCAGCTCACCAGCCGTCGACCAGCCCTGGGTGTATCACGGGGCACCTGAAAACTCTGACTTTCCACTGGAGCTTCCATTCATGAAGTGTAGATGAGAGGAAATCCTGTTCAGAGGAATCTCTGAGGGCTCTTTGTCCCTCCAGCTAAATTCCCTCATCTTCTTCCCCGTCTGTAACCTGAACAGAAAGCTTCTGTTAGCACCTGGTTGCCCTTTTATTTGAGAATGCTTTGAAATCTCTAGCAGAATTGTTCTAAGGCTAAGCTTGTGTAGAAATCCATCCTCTGGGTGGTAAGGCTTGATAAAACCCAGAAAACTTGAATTTAGCTTGATTTTTTTTCCCCTTATACACATGCTTTTCTCAACATCAGTGCTGTACTGAAGTTCTTCAGTCTGTCTTCATCTCCCTGAACCTTTTCCCAGTATAACTTCTTTTCCTGGTCTGATTTGTATATAGAGGCTTTACCGGGGGAGGTAATGGCTCTTTTGAGACAGAAAAGAGGCATTTTATAATGATGGAACATGCGTTGCTGTGATTGGCAGGGTGAGTTTCAGTGTTTAGCAATGCTGGCTATAATCTCTTATTTGATTTCATCCTCCTCCTTCAGATAACAGAAAATCATAGAAACCACTTAGCTTTAACTGCAGAAGAACAGCCAGACATCTCTCCAATCAAGAAACACACGACCTGTGCCGGATGGCTTCCTTAACAGAGCGCTACACAAGATTTTAAAACGTGGGCTTTGTTGTGTTAATTACGCTGTTTATCTGAAATGGTCCATTAAAATGTACTTTTAAAAGCTTGTGTATATATATATCTCACCATGATAGTCATATTTAGAGAAAATGAATTAAGGAGAAAACACTCTACAGACCTGTGCTGCTGTGTAAACACTGTAATGAGCGTTACCAGCAGTAGCTGTGGATGAATCATACTTTGCAGCTCACAATTCACTAATTTGCAAAGGGCTGAAGCAAACCTGGAGAGGGGGGGTTACGCGTCCCCATTCCTGTTGAATGGCCTCTCTTTAGGCACAGCTTGGACAGGGCTCTCTGGGGGCCCACACTCCAGTGTCCCGGTGGGCAGAGGTAGAAGTGGGGGCTTTGCAGGGCAATACCAGAGGCTGCTTTGGAAGCAAAGGCAAGAGGCTGGGGGAGCCCTATTGAGTGTAAAACCGGTGGCACAGGCTGGCAGCAGCTGCTTCTACCCCCTGCTGCAGTGGGGCAGGTTTCACCCAAATAGAGCCCCTCGCCTACGGGGACAGGCTGAGAGAGTTGGGGGGGTTTAGCCTGGAGAAGAGAAGGCTCCACGGAGACCTTAAAGCCCCTTCCAGTCCCTCAAGGGTCTCCAGGAAAGCTGGGGAGGGACTCTGGATGAGGGAGGGGAGCCCTAGGAGGAGG
>JAOXJM010000009.1:5587695-5600969 GCA_026413425.1 Tringa solitaria | reverse complement strand
TGGTGTGGTGGGAGGTGTCCCTGCCCAGGGCAGGGGGTGGCACTGGGTGGTCTTTCAGGTCTCTTCCAACCCAAACCATTCTATGATTCTGTAATTTTAGTGTATGTTCTCACTTCCTACTCTGGAGAGAGCTGTGTGTGATGGATGAGATGTGACAGCAGGAATTGCTATATCAGTGTGTCCAAGCTACAGTTTGAGAACATGGATGGGAAGTCTGGTTTTGCGCTGTTATGTTCAGTATGGTCCTGAGGGGCAAACACTGGTTTTGTGTGCTCAGACTGGGTCCCCAGGAAGACCCCTCCTTGTGCCATGGAAGGGGAAGTCTCCAACCCAAAGAACACAGCAGCCACCTCTAGCACTCCTCTCAAAGCTGTTTCTATTCTAAACCACTGAATATGGAAAATAACCTGCTTCGACCTGACAATCGGGGAAAATAGACTTTTCCCTGAGGCTGTCTTAATTGCTTGCCTTGTTCTAATGATGGGGCAGCGAAGACCTCAATGGCTGGTCCTGCTGTGACATCAGTATCCGCCCTTTGTTTTCCATTCCCCAGTCCCTCTGTTCCCCCTGAGGCTGTGACTGTGATTAAATTACCTCCTTACAGCATACCTTTTTTTCTCTGAAGTCTTACTTTTCATATCATCTTAAAGACCCTGTTGCAGGTGACATGTTTCCCTTCTCTTCCTGCCTTCACATCCCAGCCTTCATGACAGCACTTCAGGGCAGCTTCTTTGGCCTTCATCACCCTGAGATATATCAGTCCCTGGAGCTGTGTGTTTCTTACAATCTGCTGCCGTAAATATGAGCTCATTCAGTCTTACACAAAGGTCTGTATTCATCTGCTCCAGCCTGAATGTCTGCAAGTTATTTAAGTCTACTCAGAGTCAACATAAACTAAACCCAATTCAGCCAGATTTAATCCGAAGCAGTGCTTTTTAGAGCAGATTTACCAAGTTCTTCTTCTTTTCAAGAGAAAAGAAAAACTTCAGGCTTAACTTCAGTTATTAAAGGACCTCAAGTTCCTGTAGAGAAGCCTGATTGCAGATGTAGTTTTGCATGAGTCAGTAATAGAGTTTGTATTTTTCTGAAAAATATTTTGTACGCAATGACCTTTACTCTTAATGGGAAGGAAAATACAGATCACCTCTGTAATGTGCTGCAATTTGAAACGTTTGTCTTTTCAAACTGGGACAAATGGTAAATTGGCATTTGGGACATTTAGGGATCCATTTGCTATGTGTCACAGCGGGACAGAATCTGCCAGAGGCTCCCAACTACCCACCCAAATTGAAAAGTTGAATGTCAAAATTAATTTTTACCATTCTCCAGCACAGAAGGCACTTTTAGCCCCCTGTACTTCCAACTTGCAAGGCAAGCAAATTGGATACCTCTTTATTTTATTTGGTAATTTTTAAAGATTATTTCTGCCCTTACTAGTTTTTTCACTCTTTCCTCTCAGGGGTGTAAAGTTTTATCCTGTGCTGCAAATAGGCTTCAGGCTGAGATAAAAAGCAGACCATTTCAATAGGAATGCATAAGGCAGAAAACAGAAATTTAGTGTTAAACAGTAAAAGCAAAGAGGGAGATTTTTATTTAATAACCCCTGAATGATTTATGTAAAAGCTCTGAAAACATTAATTATGGGTGGAAAAAGGCCACAGTTTTTGTCTTTAAAATGTCTGTTTAGCATAGTGGACACCTTTACAGAAAACCCGATTTTCCTGTAAGCTTTTATTCCAAAAACCAGCTTTCCCCATCAGGGTGTGGTGGTCCTGTGGTATATGCAATTATTCCTGTCCAGCAAAGGTGACTGTTCAGGATCTGGTTTTTCTTTACTGTCCTGTAAAATGTGCTTATAGAGAGGATGACCAAGTGCTGAGCTGGAGCCTGGATTTGGGTTGCTTTTCTTAAACTTGATGTCCTGGGTGGGTTTTGGCCAATGCAGCCAGTCAGTCCTTCAGGTGCTCCATGTTCCCAGGCATCTGTGGGAGCTGGGGAAGCCTAAATGCCTACGCAAGCACCCGATGCCTTTAGAGGATTCAGCTTTCTGTGCCCTGGGAAGCTGTACCTGTGTTCTCCAGTCTAATTTCACATCAAAATAAAATGGATTTGTCTTTTCTCCACATTTTGAGTTGTCCTTGACTGTCCTTGGGTCTGTTTGGCCCTCCTGTCAAAGGGATGTTATTCCTCAGATGAAGTGTATTACACTGCCTCACGTTTTCTGTTCTCTCTTTACAAGCCACAGCCTGGAGTTTTGAACCTTATTATTAACTATAAAACCCCATGATTAAATGCAGCAGGGCTTATTATTATTTAATCAGGACACTTGCTCCGTGCTCACAGTGAGATGAGACATTGCAGGAACTAAGCTCAACAGTAACAATTCTCCTTTTTCTGCTTATAACTTTACTTTTTGTCTAAATTGCAGGTCCTGCATCTTTTATGAGGGGAGAGTGAGGAACAGATGCAAAGAGTTTAGCAACTTGTTTCTATTATCTGTTTGCTGAAGAAGATTCTTCTCTTATGGCACAGTGGATAATGGTACCTGGGCTTTTGGTTCTCTGTGGAAGGGTTAATCTCATCCTTTTGTCCTCCTTGTTGGAAATGAAGTCATGGGTAGAGCTAATTTGATGAGTTTTTTGAATATTTATTTGAATAAGCTCCAGTCTCCTTACCAGGTAGGAATCCAGTTAAGGTTATCTGAATAAAAATGGTCTCATGCTGCCTTTGCTGTGCTTGGTCCTTTTCCCAACAGCCATCTCTGCATTACAGAAGAGTGATTCACATCCAGTTGTTTTGGTTGCCTCTGTCCTTCACAGAGGGGCCAAGGTAAAAACTGGGCCAAAATAATGTCCTTTTGCCACTTTAATCTTGGATTGGTGAGAAGCCCCAGGTGGGATCGATGTAGTCACTGTTCAGGCTGCACCAGGTGGTGGGAGCTGCAGCTCCCAGTCCAGACCTCCAGCAGCTACGGGGTCCCTCCTCTTACCCGTGTAGGACAGCAGCAAGTCCATACCTCTAATTCAGCACAGGCTCAGTTCTGGCTGTTAAAGCAACAGCATTGCCTCTGGATAGGTATGCATATCCTATTTTTAATAAGTAGTGATTTAACTTCCAGCTTGGCCTTCGCTAACACAAGGAGTGACCCTTCATCACAGTCTTCCTCTTGTTGGATATGACTCAGCTGGGAGAGGCATCTCTGCCTTTTGACCCTGCTGAAATAATCATGGGGAGAAAATTAAAGGCTTCTCAGTAAATTGAAGGCCACATCTCCGTTGCTAACTTGGAGGAGCTGCATCTCATGAATCTTTGTTAAAAGGCATAGTCATTTAAAAGTCCTAAAAGTGGGTCTTGATGCCAAAGATAGCTTTGCAGAAATGACAATGATGATGTGTGGAGGTCAAGACCAAAGCTAACGATGGAGAGGAGGAGGCTGCAGGGTCAAGGGGCTTTGGCTGGTGGACAAGGGACGGGTTTATTATTAATACTGATGATGCTATTCTGTGAAAGGTCTGAGTACCTTCAGCTTCTTTGATCTGAATGGTCAGAGTTTCTTATAATCTGTCCTAGTCTGAAGGGATCAGTCTTCCCAGCTCTTCTCTGAGGTGAGGGTGGGGGGGTTGGAGCTACAAAGCACTAGTATTGAGTTTTTGCCCTCAAAGGAGCTGCACCTGGGCTCCTTTTTGGAGTGCAGTTGGGCTTCTCAGCCTTAGCACCTTGTGCCCCTCTGTCTCTCCCACCCAACCTTTCAACTGTCCACCTTGTTCCTCTGGTGATGGGATTCCAATAAGCTCTGTAGCAACAGAGAGCCAAGAAGAGGGACCCAACATATTTTCCAGCTAAGAAAAGGGGGGTTGTAAGCTCACACCCCCACCTGAAACTCTGCATGAGCTCTATCTGCATCACCACTACAGGGACAAATCAAAATTGTTGTTCACACTTAAAACACGGAGAATCAACTAGCCCTGAGGAAATATCTGTAATGAACCAGCTTTGTCACTGCACTCCCCAAACACTTGCAGACCTGGCCTTACAGAAACCTGGAAGTTGTGAGATTTTTCTAAAGAGGATGTTGCTCCCCTCTTCCCCACTGCTGCGGCTTTTTAAACCCTAACATTAGAAACACTATTACATTTTGTCACTGTTTTATAAAAATGTCACAGGCTCGAACACTTACAGTGAGACATTGCGCTATTATTGCAGAAGTGTTTAAAATGTTCTGAGGTGCTTTTAGGTGCCAAAAAAATGTAGTTGACAAAATAATAATAAATCCAGATCTAGCTAACACTTTTAATGAACGTAAAAGATCTGACTGACGTTCCCTTTACCTCTCTGTTCGCCCCTGTGATGTCTATCTTTACTCACTGCTTTGTTCCATTCTAAAGCTGTAATTTATAAGATCTGAATCTCCATCACGGAAAACAAGGAGAGTTCATTTTTGGAGCTTTCTAAGACTTGTCCTTTTTAAATGAACTATGGTACAAAAAAACCCAATAAAAACTAGGTGTTTTAATTTATAGTAAAGTTCTTGCACACCAATGGGGATGTAAAGCAGTCCTGACATGATCATTAATTACCTCTGTAGTTCCTGTAAAATAGTCTCATCCTAAGAGAGACCTAGAGTTGAAGTCCTTTTTATTGCTGGGGAGGGAATCTGTGTAGATTGACTTTAAGCTGGATACAGTTCTCCCAACCCGGTCTCTGATCTCCTCATGGCTTTAACATCCAGGGGCCTCTCTTCAATATTTCCTGAGAAATAGAGAATATGTGATACAATGCAGAGTGGTCATGTCAGCGTTGTAGCAGAAGAAACTCATGTAAAGCATGTGAGTGTCATTACGGGCTTGTGAACCACAGGTCACCGCAGTCCAGCTCCAAAGGCATTTCACTGGGTGCATTAAAGGGCTCAGAATTACATCTTCAGAATTCAGAAGAACATACAGTTTTTTTATTTTTAGTTTACAGTGTGATAGGACTCTAGGAGCAAGTTTTTAAGCTTGATCTCCAGATCTAAGAATATAAAAAGGATTGATTTATTGTGGTTTCTTGAGCCAATTCTGCTGTCGGTGTGGTCCCTCAGTCCGTGAGGCTCAGTGCTGCTTCTGCTGGTCGTGTCCCTATAGCCCTTGGGGGAAAATATCAGCTCTTTGCAATCTTTGAGGATTTTAAAAACAATATGAGGAAAATCCCATTCACGCATATGGGAACTGTCAGTCAGCAGGCCTGTGAAATCCAGCTGCAGGCACAAGGACACCAGCTCTGACTTCTTAAAAAAAATTGTAAAAAAATCTTCCTTTTCTTGGAAAAAAGACAGAAAAAGCTATCTAGAGCCTAAATCACTGTCACTTGTTAAATCTGCTCAGGGCTGTGTCCTCAGCTGATGCCAGTTAAAGTCCTGTGCACCCAGATCAGTTGCAGTAATTCAAGAGGAGGATCTTTAATTAAGCAGAAAGTCATGATCATAAAACTCTGTTCCTAAATGTACCTGTTTTATCTTGGGCTCATCTGCACATGTGAGATGCCCTAGAAAGTCTGAGTTCCTAAAAAAAAAAAAAAACCAAAACTGCTTCCATTAGCTCTTTTAATGAGCTTTAAACACTGTTGTAAAAAATATCTTCGTCAATCAGCATCTTTTGTTCTCGGAAGTGGGAGACCTGAGGAAGGTGTCTGGTCCCTCTCCTGCTCCACTGTTATGTCCCCACCAGCCCCTGCAGCCCATGAAACTCTGCTGCATTTCCAAAAAACACATTTCAGTGGCCCCTGGCCCCAGCCTTCAGAAAATTTTCCAGTGTTTGAGTTGATTTTCTTTCTGCAGTCTCAGCATGTTCTTATTATTTCCACCATGGGCATCAGAAAAAAATCACCTTGCTCATATTAATGCTTCTAAGTTGGTGCTTTCATAATGTCGGAGAAATTCCCATTGTTTTCTCAGCTGGAGAGCAGCAACAGCTCCTGCTAAGCCCCAGCTTAGGGCCCAGGTGTGAACATGAGCAGGTCAGGACCAAAGCACCTCTAGATCTTGGTGAGAGGTGAAAGGCAATGGTCTCTTCCAGGTGTGAGTCTCTGCAGCTGTTCCTTTCTTCCTCTCGGCAGTACTTTGGTGGTAATTAAACAAATACATTGTTCCTCTCTGTCTCAGAGCAGTGTCCTTCCTCCACAGGCTTCCCCTTTCTAATTTTCCTTCAGTCCTTCATCATATTTAGCCTGGAGTGAACACCTCAGAGTCAATCATCTGAGCCTGTTGGGGTGCTGGGGCAAAGTCCTTCCTGCTCTAACAGAATAAATGCCATAAAACCAGTGGAGATAAACGAGGGGGCTCACCAGTGATGGCTACATATCACCCCTGCCTGGTGACCTGTACATCCCACCATGGTGGGGGATGATGCTGGAGCCAGCTCCATCTGCTGAAGGCTGATCCAGCCCAGGGTCAGGAGGGAGGAGTTCTGGAGACCCCAGATTTGGCAGGTCTCATGTTCTTCTTGCCCAGTTGCATCATCTCCTGGGACCTCCCTGTGGTGGAGGGTTCCCCTGCAGATAACAGGGTATGGGACACCATGGTCAGCAAATCAGGTGGGCATCCTGCTGAAATCAGAAGGATGTGGGCCTTGCTTAATGCTGGGCTGAACTTAGGGCCACCAGCACGGGGCCTCAAGGGCATTTCTCCTACCCTAAATAAAATTAGCACCAATACCCAGGAAGCTATTTGGAGGATGAAAAAAAAAGAATGGATAAAGCAATTACAGAAAAAGGCAAATTAAAGTATTAGAGCTTGATGGGCTCCTTATTTTCACTCCCACCCCCCTTCTTATCGTTGAATTACTTTTCATTTCATTCTTCATTTCCTGACATCAGATTGCAGCATGGTCACCTGCCAGCAAGTGACAATCGCGTTTGGGCACCTTGTCCCTGCTGCTGCCGCGCGGGTGGACACTGTCCGCGTGGCGGGGGCCATGGGGAGAGCTGTATTTCACCCCATTATCAGCAGCCTGTTTTAATTTTCCCAGCACATCGCTGTTAATCTGGAGGTAGGCAGGGGATTGCAAAAATATAAAACAAAATTAAAGCCTAAAAAGCTAGCCGTGTGTGATAATGAATGAGATACTCCTGACCCGTGGGCTTTCTTTCTCTTCTGGATAATTACAGAGGAATAACTGTATAAATCTTCCTTGGATTTCCTGCCCCCTTTTCTCTTGGAAATGGATGGCTCTGTTGTGTTTCTGTTCCCCAGGCTGGAGCATTGTTTTAATTTAAATGCAACTTTACGATGCTTTGCTGCTGTACCAAGTAGAATTTAAAAACAAACAAAAAACCCAACAAACTAACAACAAGAACAAAGAAAAGAGAATGAAGCTTTTAGTTAACTTGGTCGTTTATCACCCTGGCTGGTAACTGCTGGGCCTGTGTCGCAGCGGCAATTTGTTACCCCACCGAAATGCAGTTCCTCCTAAGCTCTTGCAAAAGGGCTTCGATTTTCTCTCTTCTTTGGTTTTCTCTGGGGCAAAAAGGAATATTCCCCAAACTGACTCTTTTGGGTGACTCACGAATTTGGGGATAAAGTTTGGTAGAATTGTCACGTTACGGCTTAGGGCATTTCTGTGTTCCGTTTTTCCCCTGAGTTTGAGAGATCCCAGGCAGCCCCCATCACCCAAGCGGGCAGAGACAGGACTTAGACCAAGGCTGGTGCAAACAGGGTTTTTTCTATAGTAATGTTAAAAGAAATGGTACTTGAGGGGCTTTTTTTATTCTTCCGGAATTTGGTAATTATCTTTGATTTTTTTTATTTTTTTTTTAATATCAGTGTTAAGCCAGTTAGGATCCAACACCTACTTTGTGCTGGTGTCTCTCACCCCATGTTTCATCACTGTATTAAATATAATATATTAATTATATTTTATTGTATTATGTGTTCTTTCATCCATTATTTTATCCCAGCTCTGCAAGTGATTGCAGCTACTCCTGACCTCAAGGTATCTCCCATAAACCTGTTAAAGAAAAACCTTTGGACTTCTTGCAATGTTCCTCATTAAAACTCAAGCTGACTGATGCTGCTCTGCAGCCCTTTCCCTCCTCTCGGCACACGAAGTGTTACCCAGAGAGACCTTTTCACCTGGACACCAGGGGATGACAAATACTGTCATCGGGGGCAGGATGAACCTGGGGTGTAAAACAGCCTGGCTTTATGCGAGATGTGTTATCGCAGAGAGCTGCTGCAGGCTCTGGTAATCCAATTGTTCCTTATTAGGGACTTCTGGGATGTTCTACTGTAAACTGCTAATTTTTAGTGAGGCTTAAAGCTAGGGAAGAGGCAGCACAGTGAGTGCAGCAGGGGCCTGAGAAGGCTTCGGGAAATGCAGAGGTGAAATGCAACTGGGACACTGGGAGGGGAGAACACAATGCCAGAAAACATGGGAGTTTGGTGAACACCAAATGGAGTTTGCCTGCAGGCTGGAGCCCAACTGAATGGGGAGGCTGGCCGAGGGGAACAGTTTCCAGCTGTACCTACCCCAGGGGGCTTGGACTATAGATGACCTTTAAGGGTCCCTTCCAACCCAAACTGCTCTGATTTTAGTTTCTCAGCAGTGTTTGTTTGCAGGACACCGTTGAGATGGAGCTGCCTTCAGGCTGTGGCGCCCAAGGCTGCCGCTCAAGGCAAGTCCATTATGTGTGTCCTGAATTCCCTGCTTCGGGATCAGGTTGGATTGTGTTAAATCCCAGCATAGGCACTCTTCAGAGTGGTCTAATTCAATGTATCTTCAGCTTCAGCATCAATTAAACTAAATCAAATCAGTGCTGTTCTAATCCTGAATAAGAAAGTGCCTATGAGGGGCCTTAATGCAGTCTGAGTAACCACTTTAAATTTACACCTTTAATTCATTTAAATTTTTAAGGTGCTTAAAAGCTTGTATATGCATAGTTTGTGAATACTTTTCTTATCTTGGATGCTATATCTGATGGAAAAAAGACTGGATATAGGTTGGGTAGGAGAGGTTGGATAAAGGTTTGGTTGTTCTTGTGGTGCTGTCAGGTTTTATTCTGAATCGCTTTAGGGTATTTTCTTGATTTTTGGAGTTTAAAGTTTCTCATTAAAACAAAATGAAGTGTTAGCATTTCTGGTCTAAGCAACTGCAGAGGAAAACTTTGTGTGTGTAGATATATACATATGAATGTGCGGTAAAATCTCTAAAAGCAGAATGTCACAATTTTTGAAGCGTTTGATTCTAAGCTTATTTCTTGATTGTGAGAAGCAGAACCATGTTTTCTGAACACAAGGAGGCCCCTAAACTGTGCTTTTTCCTTCTCATAAAGATGCAACTTCTGATATTTCCATGCACCAAAGGGGCTGGGAAAGTCTTTCTTAAAAACTCTTCATAATCTTTTCACAGGCTTCTGTTTACTGCAAAATTTCCCATCTAATCAGTGATACAGACAGATTCTACTTAATTAACAACATTTAACCAAACAGCCAGGATCATCCCAGGCTGCGAGGCAACTCTGTGGAGGAGCAAAGGGAGCTCGTGGTGACGGGAGGCGTTACAGCTCCCACTTCCACTCCTAAACAAACCCAACAAAGGCTGTAATTTCCCGTTTTCTAACGATATTCTGCTGCTGAAGGTCTGGCTGTGAAACATCCAAAACCTGTTCATTGCATTTAAAAGATAACTATTTGCCAGCATGTAGGATATAAGTCTGTGTGTTTGAATAAGGAAAAGCTACTTATAGAATCCATTAGCAAGCTGCTGGGCTGCTGTTTCACGGTAATAAGATAAAGAGCAAGCATGGAACACCTTTCCCACGGTATCTGCAAGTGCTCCCCTGTGTTCTTCCCTCTTAAATTATATTTGCTTGTTGCTGATGGAGAATAACACCCTATTAGTTAAGAAGACCTGAAGAAGCCATGGAAAGCAGGAATATCTGGGGCTGGGGACCTCAAAGAGCTGCACCTGGGCTCCTTTTTTGAGTGGAGTTAAAAAAAAAAAAGGGTATAAATTGCAGAGTCGAGGTGTAGGAACCCTTTCCTGGCCTGCTGCTAACCCTCTCCAGGAAAGAAACACTCTTTTCTGTGTCTTCTGACCCAGCAACCTGATTAGATCCAGAGCCTTCTCCAGAGCTGAAGACCTTCCCTCCTCTTCCCATTCATACAGGCAAATCTGTCAAGGTCCAGTCAATTATTTCTTTTCTTCCACTATTCTTTTTCTGGGGCTGTTGGTCTATTTAAAACTAAGTTGTTGTATTTACTACAGAATTGTCGTATTTACTACTGAAACAAGGACATTTCCTCTAAACCCAAATGCTACATGTGAAGGGAAGGAAGACCAAAGTCTGTCTAGTGGAAAACTCTTGCTTTGCCTCTCCATAAAGTCCTATATTTATTTTTAGTCCCTTAATTAGCTGCCTACTCCCCCAAAACATGGTACTGCTTCTGTAGGGAGTCTCTTGGCCAGGAACATAATCTTTAATTCAAGCAACAAGCCAGAGAATTGAGGAAGAGAGCATCTCTAGAAAATTAGTCTTCTTTTTCCTTGACCTAGACTCCAGTTGCATGCAACAAAGTTCAATGGACTCTTGAAGGCAGTGAAATGTTGCCTTTCCAGCTTTCTCTCACCCATCCCTAGAATGTGCTTTCTCTCACCCATTTTCCTAAAAATTTAGGAAAAATTTTGACACTGAAAGGGTTACTAAGTATTGGAATGGGCTGCCCAGGGAAGTGGTTGAGGCACTGTCCCTGGAGGTATTCAAAAGACGGTTGACATAGTGCTGAGGGACATGGTTTTTATCAGAGTGAGGTTCGTGGTTGGATTAGATGATCTTAAAGGTCCCTTCCAACCTAGAAAATTCCATGATTCTAATTCTATCCCCTCTCCCTAGCCTGGGTCCTTACCACCTTACTCAGTCTGGATCCAATTTGGCTTCCATTAAGCTGAGCCTGGAAGCAGTGCCCACAGCTTTAGAGCTGGGGATGCCCTTGAAGGTGACACCCTGGTACCTCCCCTAGGACAAGGGACTTCCTGGCCTCCTGTGGCCCTAAGAGTAGTTCTGGCTGTTGGACACTTCACAGTAAACCAGACACTCCATCCTTTTGGGGGTGCACACAGCCAGAGACCATCTATGGGGTATCGGGTAAAATTGCCCTTGGCTTTACGGAGCAGAAGAAAAATAAAGATTTGACTAGAAGTGAGAAATTTTTGCATGCTCTTATCTGCCTCAGTTTATTCATGGTTCTTCAGCAATTTGAGGGATTCTGTTTTTTTGTGGGACCATCCCAGCTATAGGGTTGCCTTTACTTCCCAGTCTATGACATCTCAGCAATCTAATGCCTCCAGTTCCCATAGCTTTACCCACAGGAGATGTTCCCCAACTGCTCCATCAAATTATCCTTTTTCTCTCCCCTCCTCACCTGACTGTAATTTAGTTTTAAAATGGATATTAACACCTGATTTCTTTGTTTGTTTTGGGGGATATTGTGGATTTATATCTTTCTGGTGGTGAGGTCCTTCCTACCCAACCACCCTCCTTGGTGGCAGCAGTGTTCTGCTGGGGCAGAGTCATTAAAAAGTTAATGTGTTTTCTATGATCCATAGCTTCCTTCAGGCAGGGCTTTTAACAGGGTCTCTCTGCCAGTCTGTGACTGACGTGTTGCTCCACGGAAGTTGGAGTAATGCACGGATTTCCTTAGAGCAGAGTGCCATCAGCCTGTCCCGTCCTTGGCTGCACATCTCAAGTGACATGAAGCTGCCAGGGAAACAATTTTCCTTCTGCTCTCCAGCAACAAGTGGAGACACAAAAAGCTCTTAGAGGTTGGAGATGGAAAGGTGCATCTGAGAGAAAGGACAGTTTCCAGGTAGTTTGAGCGTGGCATCGCTTTGTTAGAGGAGTTAATAGGAAGGGCAGAGCCTGAGCCATTGGTTATGGCCAAAGATGTGGCCTGGGGTGGACCAGAACCTGCTTCAGAAGGATAATTCAGGAAGGTGTGGGGAGAAATCCACCTGCTGCCAGGTTCTCTGTGGAAGTTTTTTACATCTCTCCCTACCAGACTTATCATCATCAGAGTCTGGTGATGAGGAAGGCAGATGAGACATAAAGGAAATAATTATTAAAAAAAAAAATATCAGGGAAACGCTTCCCTTTGGGAATCTGTCATACAATTGACAACTACATGATGCTACAGGTCAAGGTCCTGTAATTTCTGCTTCCCTGAGACAAACATATAAAGGCTGGAGCGGGTTTTGCCCCTGGTAGCTGAAGGGAAAGAAGGTTTCTGTTTCATCTCTCAGCATCCTTGAGTCCTCTTAGGTTAGATATAGTCCAATCCCCACTTTAAAGGCAGCTTTGGAAAACTTTCCCACAGATGCTTACAGCCAAGATTGCTTCAAATCCACTATGTCCCACTTCATTTCACATAATTAGGAGCTGTGACTTCCTTGACCTGACTCTTTGTGTCTTGAAATGAGATTTTTTCAAAGCAGCAACCCACCAAGGAGAAATTGAAAGCAAACTGATTATCCATGTGGGATGGCTCTGACCTCCTGGTATTAAAGGATTGACCAACTTCTTGCTAAATTCACTTAATCTCTCCTCCCCCCCCCCCCCCACCCCGCCTTTTAAAAAAAAAAAAAAAAGAGAGGTCTTATGCTTAAGGAGAAATACTAATCCACTTAGGTATTCAGTGCCCACCTTCCCTTTGCTTATTGTAATCACTTCTGCATCCTGTGATCCTGAGTCAGGTCTGAACCAGGAGGAAAGGGCAGAGCTGGGTATCAACCAGAGGTGCTTGAATCAGAGCAAAGAGACTCCCCCACGCTGCAGCAAAACCAGAAGTGAACTTATGGCAAGGAGAAAACTGAACAGAGTTTCCAATTGAAGGGAATCTGTGTGCAAAGGCATCCTCTCTGGAAACTAAAGAGAACAGCAGAGGCTCGAGCTTCTAGAGAGGGGGCAGTGGAGCAAAACCTTGTGGCTCAGGTACAGACCCAAGATGTAAGAAATGTGTGTTTTCTTTTGATCTGACCTATGGCAAATTGATTTTGCGGTTCTGCCTTCGTGTGAGATGTGGATGTTTGACCCTTTTCTCATGCTCCTCTGTTGCTTCACTGCAGCAGCCAGTATCTCCAGCCCTGGCAAGGCAGGGACCTCCTGGGGATACGTGGGGCTGTGAGCCTGGGTTAGTGCACCACAGCTGAAGATCTTAGAATTGTAGAATGGTTTGGGTGGGAAGGGACCTTTAAAGCCCATCCAGTGCCACCCCCTGCCCTGGGCAGGGACACCTCCCACCACAC
>JAOXJM010000009.1:5570159-5583060 GCA_026413425.1 Tringa solitaria | reverse complement strand
GGTTTTGGGGGGGCTGTAGGGTTGGTTTCCTTCCCCCCCCCCCCCCCCCCTTCCTATTTGTACCTAAGACTATTCCACCGGTGGTTGCTGCCCTCCTGTCTGAAGATGGCACTGCAGCATCTCGCAAGCCGAATCCCTGTTATTAACATCCACTGGCTCCTTCCAGCCCTAAAGGATGGGGACTGAGAGCTGAGCTGACAACGGCAGGGAGAGAAATGCGGGAGCGATCGGGGAACGAGGAGGGTGCTCAGACACGAGCCGAGCAAAATTTGCCATTGCGAGGAAGGGGGAAGGAGGAGAAATTGTGGATAAGGCTGGGGAATTGGGAATTCGGCTGCCGTGGTCCTTCATCCTCCCCCCAACCCTTCCCTGCTTGGCCGCGGGTGGGATGCCGAAGCGCCTGATCCCCGTACGAGGCCAAATTCATCACGGGTGCAAACTGGCTCCGTTCTCTGACTCCCGTCTGCTGGCTGAGGCTCCAGCTCTACTGACTCACTTAAGGGAGGTGCTGGTGAGAGAGGGAAAGAAAGGAAATTCCCATTGACTGAGGTGATTTAAAGGATCAGATGAAACCAGTGCAGATAATTCTGCGGCTTGGGGCAGCTGCTGGTTCCCTTTGTGGGTTTGGGGCTGTGCGGGCAGAGGGCAGCGCTTTTCAGCTGGGGGAAAGGAGACTGGGAAAATACAGGCAAATATTCAAAAAATAAAAGGAAAATAAGAAAACGGATGTAGGTGTTTATGGATCTGGGTTTTTATTAGAGTCTGGGGAGTGGGGCTCATGCTGTAGAGCTCATCTGCTGTTAGCGAGGGGAGGGCAGTGTCACAGGAGCGGCTGGCAGGATCCAGGATAAATCTGTGGAGAGATGGAAAAAAAGGCGAGGGAAGCTGCCGCTGTTCTTTGCACACACAGCTCTGAAATACCTTCATCTCCTCCCATCTGGTCTGGTACAAATAGCAGCTCCGTGGAGTCCTGCAGGGCCTGTTCTCCGGGCAGCGGGAGGGATGGGAGCTGGCTTTTCGCCACAGGCACATTGCTCTCCTGCTTGCTTTAGCCCACTGGTTCCCTATTAACTTTGGCTAGAAACCAGCCTGAGTGGACTAGCTGCAGTCCGTTCCAAGGACCTTCTGCCTCCTCCATCCCTCTGTGCATCCCTATTTATCACCTGGTGTGTGAGAGCTCATCTTTGGGGCTTTGGGGCCCATGCAGCCTTGCATGGCATTGCCCAAAGCTCCGGTAGCCAGCAGGAGTGCCAGGGCATGGCCAGAAGCACGTCCCCGGGGTTGCTGGGGCCACTTCTAAGCAGGCAGAGGGGACACGGGAGCCTGGAGGTTGAAATCCAGTACCCAGCACTGCTGCTGGAAAGCGTTCAGAAAGCTGCAATCTGAGCCAGGCTGAAATCCATTGCAGAGGTGGGTGAATGCAACAAAGGAGGCATTGAGTTCGTGTTTATTCCTTTTTTTTTTTTCTTTTTTCTTTTCCTTTTTTCCCCCACTCTGAAAGCTTTTGAATGTAGGCAGCTCACGGGGACTTCAGAGCCCCTTTGTTTCTCCAGACCTGCAGAAACCTTTCTGTGGCCCGTCAGGCTTTGCTGGGAGCAGCGGGTGGCCCCGGCAGCCCCCAGTAAGTGCGATGGCAGCTCACGCCGGCCCCACAGCAGCTCTCCTGCCTCTTGCAAAGGAGGGGGATGCAGGCAAGGAAATGCTTCTTCCCGATCCCTGCCCACGTGGAGAAGAGGCCACAGGAGAATATGATGCCCAGCTGCTTCAAAGATCCCAAGAAGATCAGTCTGCTGCTAAGTGTGATCCCTCTCGCCCCAGCACCAGCCAGGAATTGGGTGCAGGATCTGATTAATCAGGATTTTGTCGCTGTAGCGTTAGTGCTTGTTAACAGGGATTGCTGGTACAGAGGCCTTAGCATAATTAGCCAGAGATACTTGTGGTCACAGCACTGCTCCGAGGAAATGCCGAGGTGTGCAGCGCAGGGGAGAGGAATTCCCTGGCAGGATGTGGAACAAGCTGAGAAATCTGGGGGATACATCCAGAATCCACAAAACAAGGTCCTGCCTTCAGCTGACATAAGAGCCGTGGGAGATTCAAACCCAGCTTCTGGAGCTTTTAGCACTGACAGCACGTTGAAGCACGTCCAAGGGCTTAGCAAAGGTGTTGAGATGGAGACAGTTGGGCAAGTCCCCGTCCCCAGCTCCCCGCAGTGTCCTATCACTCGCGTGATGAGCCTTGGTCGAGTCCCAGACGTTGTCTCAATGTCTCAGTGCTTGCCGGGGGCCTTTCCAGCACCAGACATGTGAGACCCATCTCTCCCGTCTGCTCACCATCCCCGTGCAAGCTGCTGCTGCTGGTAATCCTCTCTGCCATCTCCTTTCATCACTGCCTGAGACCTTTCCCATCCGTTACCCTGTGCAGCGCCGAAACAGCAGGTAATCTATATGTACAGTAAATTGACTTTAGCTTTTGCCTTGAGCAGCTAAAAATGAAACAAGAAAAGAAAAGAGGGCAAACACTGATTAAAAACAAGTTATAACCTCTGTTGCAAAAGGGACAGCCTGTCATCAGAGCATCTTCTGCCGTGCTCTGCTTCTCCACCGCAGAGTAAACAATTTTGTCCTCACTTTGGAATCGAAACACCTGAACTGTGTGGCCTCAGCTTTGAAAAAATTGCAGGATCATTCTGGGGAGGAACGGGCAATTTTCCTCTGAGAGAAAATTGTTAAATGTCAGTCATCCTCATGTGGCATCCACAGAAGCGGCGTGGTTTCTGAAGGTCTGGGCATATGTTTCGGCAGCGTAATGGACTGGAATGGCAACGCTTAATTTATAAACCAGCCCGGCCCCTGTGGGAGAGGTGGTGGCTGGATGGTGGTGTAGGGGCAACAGGAGAGAGGAATTTGAAGGGATTTGGGTTGATGGGAGGCTGGGAGATGGGGCTGTCAACGGGGATGGTGCTGCTCAGCGGGTGCAGAGTGACCAAGCTGGATTTAATGGGATTTCTTGTGGGTCTGTCCCAGCCTGACACCTCCCTCCCTTGATATAGATGCTGTTAACTCTTTTCCAGGTCTGCTCTGGGGGAGGCAAATTTTATTTAGCAAGTAGTGGATTCATTTACTGCAGGGAGCTGTGGGACAGCGTTTCTCCTCTCACATCCATCCATCCTTCTCATCAGGCTGCCCATCCCCAGCCATGCCGGTCAGCAGCGAGGGACCGCTGGCCTTCTCATTTCAGTGGAGATGCACTTGCAATCAGACCTGCTGTCTCTGAAGTGATTAGGGAGAATTATCCTAGATTTGTTTGTTTTATTCACTGTAGACCTCCGTGTTTCTCTTTCCTTTCCAGCCATTGATTTGAACTCCAGACGTTACGTAGTGGTGAAATCTAAATTCTTCTCCAGGCTCCACTGTTCTTGTGTTTAGCCATGTCATAGACATCCTTCTCATTGTCTGTTACTAGGAATTTAGCCTTGAAGTCTTTTAGAGAGATGTCAGCCCTGGGGGGGGAAGTATGGCCTCAAGTGACCGAGTTAGAGCCGCAAAGAGATTTTCCACTGACAAGGGGACAAAGTCTAAATTCTACATCCTTCAAAACACAGCTCGGCTCACACCAAACCCTGTTTAACAGGCGCCTCCATCCCATCGCAGCTGTTTGTCTCCAGGAGAAAATGGGTTAGTATTTTGCTTTAGACAGAGAAGGTTAGAAATTCACCTTCAAGAAATCATTGCAGGCTGTAAATCTGAAGCAGAGAAATTAGCTCCTGCTTGTGCTAAGCCAGCACCTAAATCCTGGAGGCAGGATTTGCCGAGAACCTCAGCCGGGACAGGTCTGTGGGTCTGATCCACACTCTCATATCAGCAACATGGGGAAACCACAGCATTTGAGTCCCTGTGGCTCTAGTGCTAGGAATTTATTTGGCCTCAAAGAAAGAGGATTTGAATGAGGGTCCCACAACAGACTTAAAGCAAGAAAAACATCTTTTAGTTCAGGTTCTGATTCCTTTGATGCATAGCTACCTCTGGGGGAATTCCCCACTGTCACCAGAAACTCAAATAAATCAAAGAGTGGGAATAAAGGATGGATGGAGATATTTTTTTTCTTTTCCTTGTTTTGCACTGTTAAAGAAAACAAACACCTCTGAAGCATTCTTTAATGTTTTTGAATGGGAGATCTGTTCTTGGCTTGGGTTTGAGTTTTTTTTGAGTAAACAAGCAAGTGTGTTCACTTGCCCTATAGCTTCAGGTTCTAACATCATGCACTGATGGAAATGTGTTTTTCAATTCAAAATGACATATTGCTGACAAGTCAGGTTTGGGTATCTCGTTCTGGGATGTGCTATATTCTCCTGCTGTGGGAGTTCTCATGCAAATAACAGGGTTTTGACCCGGACTGTGACTGCTCCTGGGGAAGGTGCCAGGACAGGGCTATGAGGGAGCCTGGATCCCCTGCTGGGTCAATCCAAGTCCTTCCGGAGCTCAGGGAATGCTCAGCTTGGAGCTTTCTCTGAAATGGGTAAGTTCCTGCAAAAGGGGACTGACCGCTTTTGACAAATAGTCTCTTTCCAGCAATCATCTATATTATTTTGAAAGAATTAATTAGGAAAGTATCTAATAAATGATGTCTCAATCTCATGAGCCGTCTCAGAGCAGTTGTGCTTTGATTTCTCCCGGCCTGGAGGAGCTCTCCTTTGCCTCCTGTGCAGTGGCCAAGCCTTTCCCTGCTCCTTCCCATTTATCTTTGCCGCAGACAGGGCGGAATCATCAGTCAGCGCACAGAGCTCAGCCGTGATTGATACCAACAGGCCATTGATTGTGTTTAACAGGCAGGAATTTCTGTCACTGGCTTCCCTCCCCTCAGGTTTTAAAGTCATTTCTGCATTTTGCTCAGTCTCTTGCCCCTGCCTCCTCACCATTAATGCCACATTCGCTCTGTCTGACCATCTCACTCTCCTTAAAGCAGGCATGTCGCTGCCTGACTGAAAAATATATCACTAGCTCAAGGGGGAAAATAAAAATTAAAAAGGGGGAAGGATGGGCCACGAGCCTGTGCCCTGGCCTCTGTGGAGTCAGGAGACTTCTTTATCTGTCCCTTCCCCCAAGCCCCCTGCCTATTGCTGCATGGTTGGTTTGTTTGTCCCTCTATCGCGTGTTTTCTCTCTCTTTCTTTCCATATCTGTGTCTTATTCATAATAGCCAAGGCATAGGCATATAGGCATCATATTTTCCTACTGCTCTGATACAATCTGCCAGAACAGAAATGTTCTAGGTGAGAAAGTTCCTGAGAAGCTCAGCACTAATATCAGAAGCAGCAGCTTGATAGAGCAGCCGAAATAAAATTGCTTTTTCTGGGAAGAAACATTCTTCTGCGAAAGAGAGTGTGCTTGAGTTGATGCATCCGGGAATAAGATTAGATTGTTGTCAGGGGACTTGACATATTTTGTTGATCACAACGAAGGCAAAGGCAACCAAGAGTCAGCAGAGGAGCGACTAGGACCTGAAGAGCTCAGCGTGCCTTATGTATGACTACCACCAGTACGGAGATGATCCAGTATGGAGATGTTCTTGTGGGGGCTATGGGTGGTGGGATGGCCCCCTCAGAAGAAGATGTTTGAGGAGGGAAGAGCAGATGAACCTTATGAAAACCTTGTGCTGCATCGCAGAGTGCACAGTTCCAGGGGGAGCTTCAAGTCTAAGTCTGAGGAGGAGCTGAAGTACCATGACACGGGGCGTTTGCTCTGAACGTGCCGTTCAGACCCAGAGCAGCAGAAGTCACAGGGGGGATAAAGGACTCAGTTCAGCGGGCTCGAATGAGGAGGGTTTTTTAGCGAGACTTGAGAGAGCTGGCTCAAAAAGAATCCTCCTTTAGCCAAGGAAAATCTGAGAAACCTCACAAAATCTGATGAGATGCAAAAGCTGCTTCTTGCAAGGTTTGCTGATTTTGCTGCAAATATTTCACAGAGCTGCAAGAGGGTAAAACTCACCTCTTAAATCTAATTTTTAAGGTTGAAAGCCTTTTCTCTCTCTACCACTTCTCATGAATATGAGGGTTAAATGAGCAGTGATCTGTCTTTGGTTTGGCTTTGGCCAGCTCGGAATAGACCAGAAGATTTTCTGTCTTCAGGGTAAGGATGTTTTTTTTTTTTTTCCTTGTGAATTTAACACACAGTGGAGATCTTAGAGAAAGGGGAGGGTATCAGTAACTTTGCAATACAATGTTGTTGGGATGATGAGATTTCCTCCTACATCCCAGCTCAAGATCAGCTGAGACCCTAAAAGAAGATCAGTCAGCGTTTATTCTAGCTTGTGTCCCTCAAAAAAATACCTCTGTGAAAGGCTTGAATGCATTCTGCGTTCAAATGCAGGTGATGCCTAAAATCTCTTCTATAAAAACACAAGGTCAAGTAATTTTTAATTATAAAATTATAGATTTTTCTTAGCTTTCCAATTTGCAAAGGGAAGGTTTAGCAGGTGATCCCCAAGTCATCAGCGGAGCTCTGAGTGGCTGGGTGGACAGCTTGAAAAATAGTTCTGAGAGGGAGAAATGTCCCTGTTCATCAGAAGGATGAGTTAATGCTGAAACATTAACTCCTGGAGAGCGAGGGCACTTCACCTCTCACACCCTGCAGCAGGAGGGTGAGGACAGGGCTCTAGGACAAGGTATTTTTCTCCAGGATCTGAGAATAATCCACCCTCTCAGAGCAGCATGCTGTTTGCTGGCTGTCTTAGACTTAAATACTCTGACTAAAAACCTCAAAGGTGAATCTATTTACGGAGATGATGTGACCAATGCAGTCTGGAAGCAAAGAAAGAACCAACTCTGAGGCGGCTAAATATGAAATGTAAAAAAGCTATTAAATATCCACTTTAAACACGGTGGAATAGGCTGGTGAGAACGATGTGTCTCCTGACAGCTCCGATAGGAAACGGTTCCTGAGGTCAGTGAGCTGTGAAAGACTCATGTTTCCTCCCATTTAATTGCTCTGTAAAAATATGAAGCGAATAGTGCACTTTCTAAAGGTCACCCAAAAAATAGTAAGATCAACAAAATCCTTCCAGCTGGGATTCGTGCCCAAACTCCTCGGAACAGGCATAGACAGATGTGTGAAGGGCAGAGTCCTCACCCTCTCCCAGGTTGGTGGAGCTGCCCCATTGCTCTCTGCCCTCCTGACCTGGTTTATGTGGCTTGAGGCTGCAGGTGGGACCCAGAGAAAGGTTCTGGAGCTGCCATGGGGTGTCTGGCTCTGCAGATCAGAGTGACATCCCCATGGAAATCACCCAAAGGCTGAGAAATGAAAACGGGCATCGCTGTGAAATGCACCATTGGCTCATCCCTCAGCCCTGGGGAAGGACCATGGGGGATGGGCTGCCAGGGGGTTGGAAAGAGTTTGTCTTCTCATCAGAGGTGGTTTGTGCCCACACAAGTGTAGGGGGATGTATGGACTCACACGTGTGCAGGGGTGGGGAAGAGCCTCCTGAGGGGCTCTGCTGTAACCAGAGGTGGGATATTAAGCCCCAATCTGAGCATCTGCCAAAAACAACCCCACAGCTGGGCTGGGAAGTGGTACGTGAGGGATATTGGCCAGATGAGCTGCTCCCCTGGGTGCTGTTGGGTGTGCTTTCCCCACAAGTAGCGTATTTAGGGAACGGGACTGATGGAGCCCTATCCAGGGCTGTGACAGTGTGTCTTGTGCCCAGCTGGTCACACTTTCTGCTCTCTAAACTGTGCTGTCACCCGATTTCTCCTCATGTGCTCCTTATCTCAGACTTCCTGCAAGCTGAGCTCTCGGGTACTTCTGTTCTGCTGTTATTTCCCACCCTGACCGATTCATGGGCACAGCCTTATTTATTGTTTTTTTTCTTAATGGAAAGCTGATCACCTCCTCTACCCACTGCAAAGGATAGACCTTACCCCTCATCAATCGTGCGCTAGTAAAGGAGCAATATAAGGGGAGGTGGAGGTGCAGGTTTGCCCTGGGAGGTGTAAGAGGATGACAAGAAGCCTGGGAATAGAGCTCGGGGACCTAAAGTCTTAGTTGAGTCAAATCTCTGCTGTATCCCTTTTCCTGCTCCTTTTCATTTGTTATTTCACTACATCATTGTGCCATAAAGTCAGAAGCATCTGAAGCCTCCTCTGCTGTTCAGATGTACTTAATCTTGCAACAGGAATGCAGGGAAAATCCATGAGCTGTTACTTCTGAGGCATGAAAATAGAAGAAAATTACCATTGAATTGCCTGGAGTTGTTACAGAATGAATATTACAGGGGCCATGTAAAAAATCCAGACAGGTTTTCAGGTGGATTTGTGAGGTATTTGCAGAGTCAGTAGACTGAGTGTTTCCTAGGATGTGTGGCTAAATAAAATTATACATAACTTAATGGGTATGACCATGTGGAAGATATCCCTAGTTGGAAGCATTGAGAATGATTTTTCTCTGTTACAAGACTAATTTCTTTCATCTTTTTCTTAGCCAATTAACACAAACCTCCACCATTAATATTACCAATATAAGCCTGGAAGGTCCTCTACTTAGTAAAGAGATGATCAGGAGAAAATGGTGCTGTTAATGATATTTCAAAGGGCACCAGATGCTCAAAAACTCAGCAACTGAGAGCATATACTTGTGTTTTGGTTTTGAAATTATTGCATGCAATTTTAGAACAATTTGTAGTATAATTAGAACTGGTTAATTAAAGCGTGACTTGCTTTCAACATCAAACTGCGTTTGTGCTTTGGGTTTGGAATCTGGGCGCTGCGTGGGTGGGCTCGTGCCCAGTAGCTGTTTGCAGGAGCAGTCGGCATCCTCCAGTGCCAGGGTGAAATCAAGTCCTCCAGAAAGTCCCCAGGGAAACCTGCTGTGAAAAGAGGCGGCCGCATTTTCTGATGGCTTCTGAATTATTCCATTTAATTTTGGGGGAGATGATGCTCGGGTCCTGGGAGTCTTTCCCCCCTTCATACGCGCATCAAAGCTTTCCCTGCCTGGTTGGCGATGCCAGCGCTGGTTTTTGTTCTAGCAATAACCCTGGTGGGCAAAGGTCCAGACCTTCACTGCTAATTCAAGAAGGGATCTGCTGTAATGTTCCTTTTATATGTGATTTTAATGTGAGTGAGGCTTTCTTTTCTGTGCTTGTGTGCTTATTGCAGTAACGTGTCTGTTCAGTGGCTCTGTATGAGCATCGTCCCTCTGGTGTGGACAAAGACCCAGCTCAAGCCCCTCTTGGCTGATTTGGGCCACCTGGTCAAGGCATCCCAGGGTCATACAGCCAGTCTGGCTGGATCTTTGCTTCACAGCCTGTTTCCCCTCGAAATATGGTTAAATAGGATAACCACGGTCAAGGATAAAGCAGACTCTGGGACTCTAGGAACTTCATGTAATGTCTCTAATTGAAAAGCTTGTCAGATGTCTCATTAGGCATGCAAGCATTGAGATTAGCAGCAATGCAATTATATTAATCCACATCTTAATATAAGAGGCAAAATGTGGGAACTTTTTTTGGTATTTATAAAAGAATTTATTATTTTTCATTCTGGGGAGCCTTTATAAGCTCTTACTGAAAAGTGACGTGCTTAGTCCAAAACTAGCTCTGCCTTGACTGTGAGCTTTAGTGCTGCACTTTCAGCATCGACGGCAGACAATAACGATATTCCAGCCTCAACGTTTCCTTAATTTGGGTCTTCACCTCACACTACCTCCCTTTCCCTCAGCAAATAAGATCTGTAACTTCAGTAACCAGTTGCTCATAGGAGAGAATGAATATTGAGCATATTTTCCCACTCATCGTTTGCTTAGCAATTAGGAGTGATGAATAAAGTCAGCAAAGTCACATCTTGTCTCCGTATATCTCCCTCGACTCTGTAAACTGCTTGAATCAACCGCCTGTTAGCAAATTGTTGGGACATTTACCAGAGCAGCAGATGTAGCTGGGACGTAGCTGGAGGAGTCATCAGCAGGTGCATCCATCCCATCTTCTCATTCCAAAATGTTCAACTTTCTAATGTGCTCGGGTGCTCCAGCCCAGGTGTGGGCTCCCTGCGTGCCCGGGGAGTACGTGGCAAAGTGGCTGGAATATTTCTGAGTGCGGGTTCCGGCACAGCTAACCCTTGCTGGCCCCCATGGACTGCATCTGACTCCCAGGGACCCACAGGCTCCCGCACCTGAAAGAGAAATGCAGTCAGGTCCGTTGGGTTTTGTGTGGTCTCCTGGTTGTAACGGCACACCTGAGGTTGCTGTACAGTGTGTAGGGAAAGTCAAGTCCTTGAGAACCCCCCAAGGCAGAAGGAATGCTGACTTTCATGGCTGCGGGGATTTGTGATTGTGTGCGTGCCCAACACCATCAGTGTGACATCTGGAGAACCTTACTGATGGAGGCTAAACTGCTGTGAGAATTTAGGCAAGATTGGGGAAGAGTTTAGAGAATTTCATTTGGAATTTTAGCATCTTGCATGGCAAGGATTCACTTCAACTGATGTGAGATATTAGCAGTATGAATATCTACAGTTGAGCGAGACACCATGGGGTCCCTCTAGAGACAATGGAAGGAAGTGGGGAGGTAGAGGAGGAGATTGACCTCACCACTTTGACACAGATGTTTGAACAACATGATGAGTTCCACTGTCGGTTCCACTGTCTGTATTTCCTCTGGTTATATCAGATACAGCTACTTAAATTCCTGTGAATTCTGCCTGACTCCAGGAAAGAGTTCACTGCATGGATGTTCATCAGATGAGGTTTTAGGCATTTAATTGAGGGACACCTCCAGAGAGCAGGTCAGCCTGCCAATCACCTGAGCTGAGTCATGCTCTGGAAGTATCTGTCTGTATCCATTGACTACAAAGGGAACATCGGGCAACTGTGCTCCGGACTTCATCTCAAATAGATTACATGGAATAAATCCAGACACCTGTAGTTTTGGCTCTCTATCTAGCCATGAATGTTTCATTTCTCCATCATTTTGTCCACCTTGTTGCTTGAAGATGTGGTACACGCATATCATGAATGAGGTGCCCTAACGTTGGCAGTGACATTCCTTAGACTGTAAAGGGAGAGGGAAAATTATCTTATAGCTGGTAATCATCTAATCTGTAACCTCCTCATTCAAGCTTCCCTATCTGGCCATGGTGTGATGCCAGTGGCCTCCTGGTGCTCAGAGAGGTGTCTGATTTAGGCAGGATGGGTCAGGCTCTGGAATTGTCCCTCTGCCTGCACTGACACTGAGCCAGGGCTGCAGAAGGAGAGGAGAGGTTTGATTTTCAAGCAAGGAATCTGAGTACAGTAAAGCCCCCATTTGCCTTTTCGATTGCAGATGATCTTTTTGTTGTACACTGGTATCTTGCCTGGCACAGCAGGACTCTGGTACATGAGTAGACCTCCTGTTTCTTAACATAATACAAATGATAGCAATAATGTAGTAGTTACACTAAACTCCAGACATGGTGTGTAACACAGCGGGTGTGCAGATCATGGCTGTATCCCTAGTGTTCATTAGTCATGCAATTAAACCTTCTTTTCCCTCCTTCTTCTTTGAGATTGCACAAGGTTAACTTTAAAATAGCCAATGAGCTGATCGAAAATGAGTACACAAGTTGGTCCTGAAGCCAAACGTCCAGCTGTTTCCTTCAGCCCGTGCTGTAAATGAGCCTGCATGTTCTTGGAGAAAATGCCACCTATACAACCTTAACTTATCGAGTCGCAAATGTCAGTGCTGTAACAACTGAATTTAACGTAGGGAGATGTTGAACAGCAGGTTACTGCAAGTTCAGCTCAAAAAGAAACCCTTCACTGCTATTAACAATTTTACTGTTCCGTGAAAAAAGAAGAAGAACGGGATCAAATAGTCATTATCTGAATTGGCCAGCAAATGCGAGACTAGAGACCAGGCAGTTTTTAGTAGGTCAGCTATCTATTTAAAGTAATTTGAATTATCTAAGGATAATTGAAATCCAGTGTTCATCCATTACTTTCACTTTCTGGTCTTAAATGATCATATCCATAGCTCTGCCTCACATTTATTTGGTGACCTATGAGACCTTCAGCTTTCCTGCCTGTAATAGGTCACAGTATTATTTTCCATCAAATTATAACACGTGTAGGCACAGGTTCTTCAAATGCAATTGGCTTGGCTGCGTGACAGCTGGGAGGAAAGCTACTGCCTCAGTCTTATCTGGGGCTATTTATATTCAGCTCTGCAACTTAACACTCCTCCTTTTATTGGTGTTGCTCTGCTTACCAGGAAAAAAAAAAAACAAAACATGGGAGTAGTGGTTGTTTCTTTTCCAATACGAGACACCAGCACCAGCAGCTTCCTGAGAAAATGTGCAGTGTTGTAATGTATGTGTTATAAAAAACAAGGTAAGCCAGTTCTTACGCTGTCCACAGAAGATTTTTTTTTTCCTAATGAGAGATCTGAAAGCATTTAGCATTTGATTTAGCCCACAGCAGACGATTAATGCAATAAACTGCATTCAGCTTTTATTGCCACCTCTTAAAAGGGAGCTGTTAAGGAAGAGAAAGAAAATCGGTTTGCGTCCCAATCAGCCACAGCTGTACAATGGGCACATTTCCCTGCAGAGCTGGCTGTAATACAGGTTATGGAGCGTTTTACTTTGGTCCCATGAATGGCATTCACAGCCACCTGCATCATGGATGTTTCTCTTTGCGTTACTGAGTTAATCTCCTCTTTGTGGTAGGTTGCACATTGAAGGTGTAGCTTTGGGAATGGGGTATTGTTAGAGAGTCTTAAGTCCATGCTAAGGTGGAAAATCTCTGATGCTGCTCCACTCCAGCTAGATTGTCTCTTCCCTGTAAGGGTTCAAGGCCAGATTGGAGGGGGCTTTGAGAAACCTGGCCTGGTGGGAGATGTCCCTGCCCAGGGCAAGGGGTGGGACTGGATGGTCTTTAAGG
>JAOXJM010000009.1:5537840-5549838 GCA_026413425.1 Tringa solitaria | reverse complement strand
GGGGGGTCGGGCGGTTGGGATGGATGGATGGATGGATGGATGGATGGATGGATGGATGGCTGAACAGACGAATGGATGGACAGACAGGCACTGGGCTAGGATGACAAGAGGGCTGAAGGGCAAGCCTTGAAGAGACAAGATGGTGCAGACAACTCGGCAGTGGTGTGGCAGAAGGCTCAGCAGGCTCCTGTGGCTCGGATGCTTTTTCACACTGACTTTTTGCATTCTGTTCATGTTCCTTTCTATTTCTACACCTGGATCATGGCCAGAATGAGAAACAAGAAGGGGAGATAGAAAACTTAGTGCTTTTCAATTAAACAAGAAGCACTTTGCCATTGTAAGCGAGCTTATTTAGACATTAAATCAAATTCAAATGCTTGCACTATCAGTGCTACTTACAGTCTGATAATTAATGATGGCTTTCCCCAGCGAAAACTCTTCTGTGTTCTGTCAGCACCACTGTACATCTTTGATCAAAAGCTTTTTAAGTAGTTTCAGAAGCTGGATCCGTAAAATAAAAATAACACGTAGTGGTAATTCTCTGCCCAAGAAATAAATAATAAAGGCTTGTAACATTTAAGTGTTGGATGTCAGCTAATCAACAATTTCAGCATCATTGCGCGGTGGCGAGCTGAGAAATGGGAGAATGAAGGGGTTTCTTTGCAGTTATGTGGAAACTCTTTCACATCCCTCTGACAGTGTGAAGGAGTTTTAAAGCAGATGTAAATTATTTTCGCCTTGTTTTCAGGACCGTCTCCATAACCTATATGGTGGAAAGGGATCTTAGTGCTAATGAAAATCCAGCTCAGTTCTTGTAGAAATAGAAACCGTCCCAGTCGCATTTGCCCTTCCCCCTGGTTGGTGTTGGAAGAGCATAAAAGCGGAAAGGGAGGTAAAACTGCGTGCATTAAACTCTGCATTAGTCTTTGCTTAGCAGAAGTCCGTCCCCAAGGTCGCGTCCCATCAGGGGCTCTCAGCAGCCAGAAGGTAACCTGGACACCTCTGGAGCTGGAATCAGGAGCTGCTGGGAGGAGGAGCTGACTGCAGGGCAGCAGGAAGGTCAGAAATCTCAAATTGGGCTGTGGCTGGCAGGTCTCACCTCCTCACCCATTCCTCACCCTTCTCACAGGCTTTGGACTGGTCTCCATTCACAGACACACCCTTCCTTTCATGCCTTTCCCCCCCAGCTCCCTTCAGGAGCAGGTCGGAGAGCTGTCTCCTTCCTCACCCTTCCATTTGGAGGTAGAGAGAGGTCCCACCTGATGCTCTTGGGCAACATGTGGCCCCCCCTGTCTGTGCTCAGCCCCCTCGGGGGGTGTCAGGACAGCATCCCTCACCCTGCCCTCTCCCAACCTGTCTGGAAGGAGTCTTCTTCTCCCATCGATGTGCTCAGCAGAGTAGGCAGCTGCCAAGAGCAATAATTAGGCCTCACCTCACTCCGCCTAGCACTGCCAGCTGCTGGTACAATTAAGCTGCATTATTACTTTCTAAATTGAGAAGCGCTTCCCCTCCCTCCTCCCTTTGCTCCCCCCTTCCGTCTCCCCCTCCCACGCTGTGCCATTCACCAGGATGCAGCTTCAGCTCATCCCAGCCCAGCCAGGACGCTTGGGACCAGGTAGGGTTTGAGCTCAGCCAGGACCTGCCCCTCCATCTGGGTGAGAAGATAAATGGGTTTCTGCCCCACGTTGGGGAGAGGTGTGAGGAGGGAGGAGATGGAGCAGTGAGTAACCATCGAGTCTTCCTTGTAACCTCTGTATCCTCTTACCACCTTCAAGAGGAGCTGACCAGACTAAAACTCTTCCCGTACATCCTCTTCTGCCTCCCTCAGCCCCTACAGGGCTGTTGTCCCCATCAACACCCCGTATAGGAGGGAAGGGTCTGTCCAGTTTGCTGGCACAGCTGTTTACGTGATCACCCCATAGAGTCAACCTAAGCCAGAGTCAGGTTAGACAGTAGATCTTTGTGATTTTGGTTCATCTGAACTGAGTTTGAGCTCCCGTAGAAGATTGGCATCCTTCCAGTATCTAATGGGGGCCTACAGGAGATATGGGGAATGACTCTTGATCAGAGAGTGGAGTGATAGGACAAGTGGTAATGGTTTTAAACTGAAAGAAGGGAGTTTTAGATTGGATCTCGGGAAGAAATTCTTTACTCTGAGGGTGGTGAGAGTCTGACCCAGGTTGCCCAGAGAAGCTGTGGCTGCCCCATCCCTGGAGGGGTTGAAGGCCAGGTTGGAGGGGGCTTGGAGCAACCTGGTGTGGTGGGAGGTGTCCCTGCTCAGGGCAGGGGTTGGCACTGGATGATCTTTAAGGTCCCTTCCAACCCAAACCATTCCACGATTCTATGAAAGTTTCACTGATAATGAGAGCAGCAGTGACTTGGAAGAGGTGGTGGGAGCTGGGGGATATGCTGAGCCCCAGCAGCTGGAGGAGTGCATTGGACCTTAAACCTCAGGGAATAACCAGGACTAAAAGCAGAAGGAAAAAACATGGGTTTCCCCTTCATTTGTCTGCTGGTGTGCAGAAGGCAGAAGGAGGGCACACTTTCTGTTAGTGACAATGGTGTGTTTCAGTTTGTGGCTGGAGGCAGACCCTTTGTGCAATAAGGGTGGTTTCATGTTGTTCAAGTGGGAGACACTTCTCTTCTGCTCTGGAGGACAGGCCATAGAGGGTGGGCTCCACCATCTCCAGAAGAAGCCACCCGGCCTGCCTTGCCCAGAGGTGCAGGGCTCCAAGGGCAGGCACTGGGAATAGTTATAAAGAATGATTTGTCATTTGGCAGCCGTTACATCCCAGGCTAGAAGAGCCCAACATGACATGAAGCTACAGTAAGGAAATTCTTCTCGCTGTGGTTAGATTTGTTGATTCGTTTAGTTTCCTTTTTTGGTTCAAATTGGGTTGAATTAATTGGAAATCATTAAAAAAGCATGTTGGAGCCATCTGCACGGGACACGGCGTGAGCAGTGTGTCGTATTTCCCCCGACTGCATGAGAGAGCTGCTGGGGGAATCCGAAGCACTGGACTCTAGAAGTGTCTAGAAGTGTCTAGAGCTTGTGTGCTCCTCACTTCTTGTCCTTGGCCTGTGATTTACCCACTCAACAAATCTGGTGTCTGGATTAACGAATTCTTTACAGTGGGGGTTATTTGGCGGAACGGAGGGACAATAGGTCTGATTTTGTCATCTGAGGGGGTTGTAATCACAGTAATTAACGGTATTTGTAGATTTTAGCCTGGCTGGCAATAAAATTTTACATGGTGTATCTTCTGCAGAACGATTTCTATTACTTCGAGCAGATAAAAACTGACATAGGTTCAGAATGACTTGGAAAATCAATAAGCAATAAAACTTAGCATGAAAACAAATAAATTATCCCAATCAGAGAAAACACTGAGAGACCGTCAAACTAGTTAGACAGATGAAGTCAAATGTCACTCTGAGAGCTGAGCAGTTGTTAAGGCAGAGATGCCAGGCTCCCTTTCAAAATATTTTCTCAACCTCTTTCTCTCTTTAGGACTGGGCTTGCTTCCATCTGCCAAACTCAGTCTGAATCAAGCAGAAAAAGATAGACAGCTTATAAAATACCTCATCTTCCTAGAAGGTGTTTTCCTTTGAATTATTTTTCCATAGTGAATTTAACAGTGGCTAAAAAAGCCCTTTGGGAGCTGGCCATACTGAGGTCATCACAGCGTACATCACTGCTGACAGCGGCTCAGCAGAGGGAATGGTGGGGCTCAGGGTGGTGGGTCTGGACCCACTGGAGACTTAGTGCTGGAGGGGAAACCGGGGTTCACCCCAGCATGTGGGGCAGAGCTGGGCTGGAGGCTGAGTTGGAACTGGAGGGGTGTGGGGACCCGTGCCCGGTGGAGTGTCACACCAAGAGCTGTTCTCCGCACCAGGAGTGCTCCTGGAACGAGCCCCCCTGCCTGGGCTGGGAATGGGAAAGCAACTTGTAGGAGCGATTAACTAATTAAAATGCACTAGAACAATTGCAATTGAGTGTCTGGCTATAACCTTCAGCTCTGGCTTAATTAGTACATAAACCTTGCTTTGCGCCCTGCACGAAGGAGTGAATTTAATGTGCTTGGGCTCATCTGCTCAACCTAAGGAGGGTCCCAACATCTCACTCCGTGGCCGATCCCTCCCTGTGTGCTACCGGGCTGGGATCATCCTTTTCCTTCTCACGGTGCACCGGCTGCGTTTAAAACTAATGATTTACATCAATATGGACTGAGCTGGGAACGATGCTGGCCCCAGACACTGGCAGGAGTTGCTATTATACAGGGAAACAGCCTCAGACAGTTTCCAGCAGCAAAAGAAATAACTTTTTATTGCTCATAATTATATGTTTTTAGCTAAATTAATCACTGGATTAGATCTAGTATTTGGTTCAACAGAATTGCACTCATTCTGAATTTGACCCCCTGGCTCCCTGCGAGTTAAGTCAATGGGCATTAATTATGGTGGGAGGAATGAATAATCCAGTGGTTAAAGTCCAGCTGAGTGCTCTGGGGCAGAGCTGGCTGGGCTGCTGCTCTCGGTGGCTACTGCAAAACAGTCTGGGGTTGACTTGATACGAAATGTGTTTTCTCCAGCTTTTTTAGCAAAAAAGAAAGTGTATAAGGACTCGTTCCGGCTTGAACAAAACATTTGCTTCATTGGGGGGAGATTGTGAAGTCTTTGTTGTTCAATTGTCTAGAAAGATGTTGGTTGAGTAATAAAATCCCATTTCAAAATAAAACATCACAATGTTTTGATCAGGGAATTTGAAGTGGGGGAAGGGACCAGCAGTCTGAAGTGAATGAACTCAGTGCTGGTTTATGATGTATCCCGAGTTTACCAGAATCTGGGATTTTTCAACCTAAACCAGCTGAGCCCAGCTGTATTTGGAGGCGTAACCTCAAGTCCTTGCCTGTCACAGGTCCTTGATGGACCTCGGGGCACCCACTTTGCCCATTAGACCTCAGTGAAGGGCAGTTTCAAGAGAAGTTCCAGGGAAAAAAGTAAAAATCTGTGTTTTTCCCAAATGGGTAATCCATACAGTGATTATGTCTAATCTAAAAGTTTTATTTAGATCAGTTCTTTTTGATTTTGACCTTTTCATCCTTAATTGTTTTCTCTCTTTGTAAGTTAATTTACATCTTCAATTGGAAAATCAGCCTAAACAGAAAACCAGAGCTTCTAATTAGGAAAATGTCGAAACAGGATGTTTCAGATTTCCAAACATTTTTTTGACTACTTAAAATTACAGAAGGGTCAAGATGGACCTTTTCCTTTGAAAAGCACATCAACGTTTCTTCATGGGGGAAAAGATGAGGGAATTTCTTGGGAAATCTCTGAATATTTCTGGTACCTGCAGCAGCTTTTAAAAACCCTTTCACATACTTTCACTTTTACCCTCCCACACACACTGCTGAGAAATAAATCCTTTGGAAATGGAAATCAGGCTTGAAGTAAACAGATTAGTAATGGTTATTTGGTAACACTTTATTAATTAAATGTCCTAAATACATTTAAACCTAGGCATTTAATTTAGATTTATAAGGATAATTTAGATTTATAAGAATCGTTATTATACATTAAGTACAGTAAATGCCAATTGATTTTTATAGACAATATTTACTGAGGTGTAACCACACTGCAAAATTTAATTATCTTCATACTTAGTTAAAAGGACAGTACAAAGGTTTCAGAACAAGGACCTTGCATAAAGGCTGGCAAGGAGGGGAGCTGCTTCTGCTCATCTCACCTTAGAAAGCCAGCCTTCGCCCTGCCCCGTGTCTTCTGGAGTCATTTCTATAAATGCCAAGTTAAAAAGCTCAACATGCACTTTTCAGTGGGAAAATCTTTCTCCTTGTCATTCCCTGGCTCTTGGCTGCAGCCGGGCAAGGGGCAGCTGGGGGGCTGGATGCTGAAGCTGGAGTTAGTCCCCTCCAGCATCCTTTTGGTAGAGAAAAGTGATGCCACCAATATTTCCTGCCAATATGGTGCATCACTTGGCTCCATTCCCGCTCCCCAGGAGGAGAATTTAATACCTTGTAGCATCTCTCATCATAAAAAGGGCCAAGGTGAATGGAAAACCATGGGGGGGAATTCAGTGGAGTCAGTGGTTATGGGCAGAAGAGGACATTGGTGACTTCTGCCATGGAGAAGCAGTAATTTGTCGTGCTGGTGGGAAAGGAGCCACGTCAACACATCTCCATATTGGGAGAAAAATGTTAAGATTTTCAAGTTATTGTCTGTGGTTTTGAAAATAGAAAGTGTTAATCCTTTAGTTCAAAAGGACTTTTTATTTTGCCATTATTTATGTTCTTTGTATAAAGATACCTTTTGCCATCCGAGCAGCTTTCATTTCCTTGTTAGCCTGTGTTGGGACTCATTCATAAACCAGGTCAGAGGTATATCATCCCCTTGGTGACACAACCCAGAAGTTAATGCCTGTGGACACTGGCCGGACCCAGGCAGAGGGACAAGAGCAGCCAGTGCTCCAGGGGTAGGAAAGCAGGGACCGCAATTCCTGAGCCCTGCTGATAAAACCACAGGGAGAACCAGCATCTGCAGCAAGGTAAAACACAGCTTGAATCAGCAAAGTCTGCGGTTGCCGGGCCTTCAGTGGTGGGAACCTGCAGCAAAATGATTTCTACTGCTGTCTTCCAGGATGGAAACATCATCGGCGCAGCGACAGTCTGTGCGGGATCTCTCGCTGTTTCATCTTGCAAAAATTTTTACAAAACATTTGATTCATTGGCAGTTTTAGAAGGTTCATGTTCCGTAAGCTTCGCTTTGAGATTTGAGTGAGAACGAGCCCAGAATCTCAAGCAGAGGCCAATGAGTCTCACCTGTGTTCACGTCAGCCCCATAAATCAGCCCAGATGCTCAAACAAGTTCATGAACCTTCGGGAAACTTTAAACAAACCTGGGCTGACTCTACAGGCTGGATGCACAGTTCTCGTAGGAAATAATGCACAACATGCAGCTCGGAGGGCAAGATAATGATTTCTAAAGCAGAAATAACATAAGGCATAGATATTATATGGGATAAATACATTTTTAATGCACTCATTGCTGTTGGAATCTTGGAATGTGAATTTGCTGCTGTCTTTCCCCACATTTTTCTCTCTCTCAAACATGACAAGAACTGAAACCCGACAATTCTCATCCAAAATAACAGTAACCCAAAGAGCTTTAAAACCTCTGCAAGATCCAGCCCATGCTGTATATTCTGTATTCTATCTCTTTAAGATGTGGTATTGCACATTTTCCAGATGAAAAGGGATCCAGTGCTGCACGGGGTAATTTCACAGCTAAATTGCTCAGTGGTCGTAAGGAATAAGGGCTCAGCTGCGAGCCAGCGCGTTGGGCAGGGGATGAGCATATGGCAGAGAGGGCGCCTTGAGTGGAAAGATATTGTGCACGGGGAATCTAACGAGCAAATGAGATGATCCTGTTGAATCTGTAATTGAGATAATTACTTGGAAGATGGATATTGAGCCCGTGGAGGAGGAGCTTCTGGGTGTGTGCTGGTGCGTCTGTTCATGTATTTGTGTGGATATACGAATATTTGAGCTGACTCGTTGGTTGCAGTTCGGGACCAGCTGAACTCAGTGATGATGCTCTTAAGGAGGCCAGGCTTTTATTCCTAAAAATCTCTGTCGTTGTATGTAGTGTTGGAGAGAGAGCGACCATTAAGGTGGACTTTGGGAAGGAGCAGTGGGAACAAGAATCGCAGTCTAAAATGCTTCCTCCTGCATGTGCTCGGGCCATGAAGTTGAAAACTTTTTCTGAAGTTTTTGGAAATTCAGAGGGATTTGGGTTTTAGATTGCAGCTGTGCTTTCATGTGTTTGTGTAGTACACTCTGGGTGGAGGCAGCAAAATCTGGCTCTGCTCCAGGGAGGACAAAAGCCCCAGCACTGTGCCCGTGCCATGCTGTGCCCGTGCCACACTGTGCCCGTGCCCTTCAGCGGGTGGTCTCAGTGCCTGGAGCACCCAGCTTTGCAGGGACATACCCTCGACATGCACCAGGACCCAATGTGGCCAACCCTTCATGGCAGCTGACCAGAGGAAGGAGAGCAGGAACCCATCTCTCAAAAATGCATCTTCACCCTCTGCCATTCTGGTGCAATTCTGAACGGAAACTGTTCCCCATGGGCTTCTTTGACTTTACTTTCCAGAGCGTCCCCAAAATTCAAACCTTGGCCCAGGATGTGCAGGCACAGCAGGAGGTGGGTTAGACCTTGGTGGCTTTTCACCAAGAGCATCGGGCGCTGGTCTGATGGACCAACCTTATGCTGAGAGCAATTCACTGCCCCCACCATCCTCTGGGTATAAACAAGCAAAAATGATACCTGGAGAGGGCAGCAGCCCCAGAAGTGAGGATTTTCTTTCTGTTGGCCTTGCAGAGAATGACCAGACGGAGAAATAAAAAGAGGGATAAATCTACTCACGCACACAAATATTGTGATGAAAATGAAGACAGTTCTGTTGTGTGAACGTTTCGAGGAGCACAGAGCACTGTGGGAACATGTTCCAAATGTCAAATGGATTATACTCCAGCGCCCTTATTGTTTCATATAATTCTCATCTAATGTCACCCCTGGCAACAATAATACAAGTCTCAATATTCGCTTTGATGTAGCCTCCCTGAATATTTTTAAGCAATGAGGAAATTGCCAGGGGGAGTGAGAGAAGGAGGGGCAGGCGGGGCGGGGGCTGCTCTTGCACCCAACACAGGGGTGACAAAACAGATCCCTGAATAAAATCCATCAGAAAGATTGAGTTTCCAATTTCAGGGTCCCCGACGCCTGCACTGCCAAAGCCTGGATAGGCTCGCGGTTGAGTTTTAATCATGAGGTTTGTCTCCGTTGGAATACAATTAGAGAGCCCTGAGCTTGAAGCAAACAGATCGGAGGAGCACAGCGAAGGCAAACGCAGTAACATGAAGGGGGACAAATCATCTTAATTTCACTGGGCTGAACAGAGCTGTCACATTACAAGGTCAGGCTGAAGTGAGCTGATTTTGTGGAAAGGAAGGATAAAATGACTAGAAAGGTGGAAAGTGCAAAGAGGCAGCACGGGCTTGTCCTCTGTTATTTTATTACTCTTATGACCCCAAAGGTTTTCATAAAGTTGATTAGCAGATATAGCAGCCAACCCCCAAGGCCATAATACAGCCATTGCTCCATCCTTCTTCCAGGCACACTCCAGCTGTTGCCTGCAGGGCATCTGCAGAGTCCATCACCATCACCAAGAGCAGGTCCGTGTCCCCCTTGCACCCAGCAAGACACAGGGTGTAGGAAGGGAGCAGGGGAGGGCACAGCCCCCCCTCTTCTGCCCAGCACCCCGGGATCTGCTGAGCAGCATCTCTTCTTGCCTGCCTGAGGGCAGTGACAGCTCTCCCCACGTCTACATCCATCCATGGAAGGAAATGTTTCCCAGATGATCCAGTTGCCTCCTCTCCCATGCTCACACAACGGTGGTGGAAGACTCATAGAATGGTCTGGGTTGGAAGGGATCATTCAGATCATCAAATCCAAACATCAACCCAACACTGACAAAACCCACCACTAACCCATGTCCCTCAGCACTATGTTGGCCCAGCTATTAAATACCTCTGGGGATGGTGACTCCACCACTGCCCTGGGAAGCCTGTTCCGATGCTTGATACCCCTTTCAGTGTAAAAATTTCTCCCTATCCATTTCCATCCATCCTAAAACTCCCCTGGTGCAACTTGAGGCCATTTCCTCTTATCCCATCAACGGTTCCTTGGGAGAAGAGACCAACCCCCACAGGGCTACACCTTCCTTTCAGGGAGTTGTAGAATGTGAGAAGGTCTTCCCTCAGCCCCCTTTTCTCCAGGCAGAACACCCCCAGCTGATCCTCACAAGACTTGTGGCTTGGCCCCCTCACCAGCTCCATTGCCCTTCTCTGGACCGACTCCAGCACCCCAATGTGCTTCTTCTGGTGAGGAAGAGCCCAACCTATATCCACCTCCTGGAAGCTCTGGTTCTGTATTTCTCTTTGCATGTGGTATGGGAGAGGGGACAATATTCTGCTTAAATGCTTTGAGAGGCTGCTGAAAAACACAGTAAAACTTGGGTTTAGGTCTACTGGGAGTTACAAATGATGCATTTCTCCTCCTGCAGGACCTCACCTGAGAGGCACGTGGGTGTCCAGGCACTACACATAGGACCAGGACAGTTGTCCCCTTTTCCATCCAAAACTTCCCTGGCCAGGGAGCCACTCAGCTCAGGGTGAGAGCAGGTTAGACCTACATGTGAAGAAATAAGTGGGAATTAGGAGCATTCAAGCTTTACTCAATGCAGGCTCTACTTACCCTTCAGAGCATGAACAAAATCTCATTAAAGTCAGCCACAAAGTTTACGTCCTGTTGACCTGAAAGTAGGGTGGCTCAGACGAAATCCTTATACAGGAATAATGGAAAACGTTTCAAAGCAATTAAATCAGAGAAAGATGCTTTTCCTTTCACTGTATTCTCTGAGGAGCCTCCCAGAGGAGATGCTCCTGTCTGCTTCAGATTGGTGCCTTCATGTCAGATGCCCAGACCTGGGAATGGACAATTTTGGGTCCATAGTATTTATAATCTCACTGTGTGGCCTCTCTTTTGTGTCCTGCTGTCTAAACTGATTGTACAGTGTTTGTCTTATTCCAAGAGCCATCATATGTGACATGGGCATAATGTCTCACTCCTTATTTCTCCCTTAAATTATAGGAGTTTCACTGTGATTTGTGTGGTGGGTATTACAGACATCAATCACAGCTTGCCTTTTTCCCTCCCATCTCTAATGCCACAAGATTTCTTCCCTTCACCGCTCTCCATCCTACACAGACCTGGTGTGAATTAAAGAGGATGTAGCTTGTGGAGGAGCTGGAAGGACATAGCAAGATGAAATGGTTAGAGGTCTGGTGTCAAATGGGTGCGCAAAAGAGCAAAGTATTGACAGCCTGTGTGGTTTTAATCTGAATGTCATCATATGGTTGTCTTCTCTTTCACTAGAGCGGCCATATGACAGGGATTCAGGAGATGTGGTCGATGCCTGATGGGCTCTGCCCTTCTGTGGGCTCCAGCACGTCATAACCCCACTCGTGGTGTTACTTGCCCCATCCCCTTTATTCCCTCTCTGTGGTTACAATTCTTGGACCAAGTTTCTCTCTGATCATAAATGGTTGGGAGTATATGTTCTGTGTAGGGTCTCTTTGTAGTGAAAGGAGACGCAGACAGGATCTGCGCAACCATCTCAGACTTGGGTACCACATCATGGAGGGAGATAAATCCCACCCGATATTCCCTCATCAGCCACCAAAAACAGAAGGATGCCCTACAGAAGCCAACTTGGGTCCTCAAATCATCTCACGGTGCCTGAAGATATCCACCTCTTGCTATTGACTCCAGAGGCCAGCTGGCCTGACTTGCTTCTTAATTGAGACGGTTCAGTTAATTGCCAAAGCCACATCGTGAAGAGCGGGGTGTGCTGCAGGGCGTATGGATTATATCCTGCAAAAAGGCCTTTGATTGGAGCTGGGATCCCCAAACAGTACCACAACACTGATTTTCATCATCATAAGCATGTACCAGATCAAGCTAATGGAGAATTAGGATATCAGAAATCTAGTATTTTCTTTAGAGGGCAATTTCCGCCTTATTCTCCCTGCTGAAATACAGCTGCTAGCTTTGGACCCAGATCTTCTGCCCACAATAGCTAATTGAATAGATAACTCTGTTGGAATCTCTCTTGGAATATTGTCCCTTTCTGGGGAGCAGGACAAGATGATTTAGCTTAGAGTAATCCAGTGCCAGTGCCCAAAGAGATGTCCTTTCTTTGCCCTTGGTTCTCCCATTCCGCTGAAAGGCAATAGCAGGCAGCCACCTGTAAGTTTTTCTGATGCTGCTGATATTTCTGATTCTCTTTGCCGTTGCCTGAGGGTATGCACCAATCTCTTAATACATATATAAATATTATCCTTGTTAATCCCTCGGAGAA
>JAOXJM010000009.1:5516627-5527595 GCA_026413425.1 Tringa solitaria | reverse complement strand
TAGAAAAAAAAAGGCAACTCGTCAACATGCCTTGCATGCTAAGGCTCCCGTTGTTCCAGCAGGCTGCTCTAGGAGATTATAAAGCCAGCTTGATTTCACAGCAGGATGCGGGGGGACATGGAAGGGGAAAAAAACCTACCTGTGCCATTCCAATTAACATAAATTAGCAGGGTCTGCACTCCAGAAATAAACAAACACACACAGCATTGGTGGGAACAAGGGCAGTGCAGGGCCAGATTGCTTCTTGTCCCCATTGTTGAAATGGGGAGGGTGTCCAAGGGGAGGAGGAGAGGAGCTACTGAATCCAGGCAGAGAAATGCTTCCAAAGCTCTTCAGAAGTTCCATGGATTGTCAGGCGTAGGGGAAAGGGGTGTTGGGTGCCACATTTGAGCTCCCTGGGTCAGCCCCAGAGCATGAGGAGTCAGCAGAGGTTGGATCCATCCCACCTGGATCCAGCTCTCCAAAACCAGGCTTCCAGATTAGAGCTGGGCAATTTCAGCTTCTTCAATGGTCACAGAAGGAGCCCAGTGCCTCTGGGAGGTGACATCTCACCAGTCCCCTGCCAAATGCTAATCAAATCTCAGCCTTAGGCTCTGATTTCTGCGGCTCTTGAAGCTCCTGTAGCTCCAGCCGTAGGCAAGATGATGGACCAGGCACATTAGACATCCTGAATATAACAGCAGACAGCTGTTTGCATCTGTAGGTGCCTCAGCACCTTGACAAACCTTGAACTTTGTCATTGGAATCATAAAATGGTCTAGGTTGGAAGGGGTCTTTCAGATTATCGAGTACAACCATCAACTCAACACTGACCAACCCACCACTAACCCATGTTCCTCAGCACCACATCTGCCTGGCTTTTAAATACCTCCAGGTATGGTGACTCCACCACTTCCCTGGGCAGCCTGTTCCAATGCTTGACAACCCTTTCAGTGTTAAAATTGTTCCTAATATCTAATCTAAACCTCCCCTGGTTTTGATGCTCCAAGAGACTGATTCCTGACTGGAAAGTGGACGGTGGCACTGCAGGAAAGGTGGCAAAGCACATTGGCAACACAGCCCTGAAGCTGGAGGGATGGGGTTTGGGTGCCGCTACGAGCCGGCACAGCAGGGGAGACTGGGCATGAATTGATGCTGGGGTGCACACAGGCAGATGCAAACATCTGCCCTGGTTTTGGAAAGGGAAGGGGACCAAAGCTGGAGTTGGGATAGGAGGTGGCTTCTGGGACAGGCTCATCCTGTGCACTGTGCCTTGCCTGGAGCTGGGGCTCCCGATGGGCTCTAAGCAGCAGAGCTTTGGAGGATTTGAGAAAATAGACATTTCTAGTCTGGTGGTCTAAAGATAAGCAGAAGAGGTTCATATTCAGTTCCTAAAAACTCCTAAAATTTGTGGTCAGATGGCCTCATGCCAGCCTTCACTCCAAAGGAACAAAATCCCATGGATCTCATTTTCTGCCCAGTTCCGATCCCAGCCCCAGCTTCACTCCCCTAAAATCTGTGGCTTTCAGTAGCTTTATAGACAGAGCCCCCAAAATCAGGAGTAATTCATATAGTGTGCTGTTTTTCAGCCCTTGATTCATATCCTCAGATGGAGACCTCAACAGCACTTTATTGATTTACAACCAGCAGGATCAGGTCTCCTTTTCATGCGTAAAATATAAAAATTACTGCTTTCGCTACCGCTTGCGTTATCTCCAATTAGCTGCACTGACATGATTTGTTCTCCCATAGTCTTTGTTGCATAACTAATCGCAGCCAATAAATATAAACACAAAAAATAATTAGCCTAAATCAGCTGGCCATACGCACCAAGCACATCCATTCAATAACAGAGAGGACACGCGAATTTCCTGAGATTATTCCATTTTATTTTTATTTCCATTTGGTTTTGGTTTGGGGTTTGTTTTTTTTTTTGCTTTGGGTAAAGTTAGGGGGGTGGAGGTGCATCTGCAAGGGCTGTAGCTATAGTAACGTGCACCCAAATAAGCGGTATTGGCTCTCTCGAGGTAATTCAGTGTTTAATTCCATGTCAGTTGTGTTTATCGCTTCACTCCAGAAGATCCTAACATTTTGACATTCCCAGAGCATATGTCTGAGAATTAATGAAATATTGAAAGAAGTCTCCAATAAGGGTTTTCGCTTGCGAGGGGGGAAGATGAGCAGGGACCCTGATGCTGCTGCTTATTCTTAATAGCACTAAAGATGCCACCCCAAGGACCAGATCGCTGGCACTAACCTAATAGTGGTAACTGATGGGGACTTAATATTGTTGGTGTGAGATGCTGGGAAACAGAACTGAGATGAGCTGGCTCAGGAGGGCTGGGAAGGGAAGCGATGGCAGCTTGTATCCAGTTCCCAGCTGGTGCAGGGTTGGTGGCTCGGGAGGGCAGGATGGGGAGGATGAGGATGGGCTGGTGGCCCAGTAGTCACTGAGCCTGGCAGGGGCTGGGGCTGAGCGCTGAGTGTCCGAGGCAGAAGAGGTACCGGGTGTCCCAGTCCTCAGGCCAGGTCTCCACGATCATCCCAGCACCTTCCCCTGTGCGTTTCTTGGAGGCGTTAGCAGGAGCAGCACACAAGTTCTGGACTGTCACAGCTTGTCTGAACGTGGAGGCACAGGCTTTGCTTTTTTTTTTTTTAACTCCACAGTTATCCTTGTGGCAATTCCTGTCACCACCATGTGATGGGAAAGTATATTTATTACCTATAAGTTCCTCAGCTGCTGCGCTCACCTACTCGAGCACAAGGCTATCCAGCCGCAAAGGCGACGCGAAGCGCTGCCAGCACTTACCATTCAAGCAGACTTGGCTTTTATTTAAAAATAAACTGGACCTTTCCAGCCTTTGTAAAGAAAAGCCTGAAAATGTGAGCAGCTATACAGTGGGCTGAGCGTCTGAGGCAGCAGATAAAGAGAGCCCTCTGTTTATTATCTCTGCTGGTCTTTCAGCAGCTCTGAGGACTTGGAAGGTAGACACGAAGTTTTTGAACGTGTGGGATTAGCGACGCTGCCCGTGAGATATTGTCTCTATGAGAGCTATCCTTTTACATTTAATTTTTAAATTTGCTGTGTTTGTGGTTATTGCCTCTTACATCACGTCTTTATTTCATTTGCTTTATTTCCCTAGCTAGCAAAGTGTCCACCTGCAGGAAAAACACAGCAGGAGCCAGGGAGTGACTCCACTGAGGCTCTTTCTGAGACAGGTGAAGATTATTGGAACCCCCCAACTTTCTAAAACTGCCTTTAATTCGTGCTAACATCCATAAATCCGGGTGCTTCTCTGGACTGTCCAGACTCTCTGACTCCAAATGTAGGACTAGAAACCTCAAAAGAAAGGGCCTTTCTCAGTAGAACCTTTGCACTTTGTGTGCTCCTCAACGGCGAGGTGAAGGGAAGTGTAACGAGCCTTGGCCACAAGCTCCTCCACAGGGATTGATCCAAGGCTCCTTCACATTGACTTCAGCTGCTGCTGAGCTCAGGGCTAAATGAGCAGGGGTTTAGAGGGAAGGGGCAGTACGAGGATGGAGATACTGAGGTTGGCAGGGCTACCACGTGCTTTACTCTGCAAGGTATTCCCAGTTAGGCTTCAGAGGAGTTACAGCAATATCCAGCAATTAGTGGGAGGTGTTTTTGAGTGGATTTCAGGTATGTGCTTTGTCCTGGTGTAGTTGTGGGAAAGGGTTTTCCCTCGCAGAGCAGCAGAGATCTCCCCAGATCTGCAGCGTCTTGCTGTGTTCAGGCAAATTCATTCTAGCTGGAAAGCTGTGGATCTGCAGGACGTTCTGAGCATGTGCTTTTGCCCCTGATTATTTATGTTCTGCTTGGAATTAGGAGTTTTTCTGATGCAGAATTGAAGCATTGTGCAAATATGCCAATTCACACATCATTTTCTATGGCAAGTTGAATCGTTTGATTTCAGTGATGTCGTTTCATTTCAGCGGTGTCCTAAATCTGTTGTCTCAAGACAGTAAATCTGCATTTTTTTTCTATGTTATTGTTATGCTTCATTTCTTTTGATCAATTTTATTATATCATAATTCACATTGTCTCATACTTCAGATTTCATATTGCAATCTTTAGGATCGTCTAAACAACACTTTTGCCTTATTAGAATGATAAGTTTTGAAATTATTGAACTTGGATGATGTAGCTGGGTTGAAACAAGTCACCGCGTGATATTCAGTATAGAAAATGTTCAGAATTCCTGCTTCACTGTTGGGGTTTTTGTCATTATTATTATTCAGATGTTTTGTTTTTTTTCTGGACCGGAATGAAGTTCTATGGGAAGTGGCACCATTTCTCAAAAAACTGAAATCCCATTTTCAAACCAGTTGCAGTTTTATCCCACAGTTTGTCTCACAAAGTCCCTGGGATTTTGCAGGGTAGAATTTCCCTTTCGGTATCAGTAAGGTTTGTGAATGAATCCTTGGGCTCTCACAACACGTTCCCCTTTCCCCGGATATCAGCCCCGTCACGCGTGGGCGGGTGGATGATCACGCCATTGCCAAGGTGAAGCACTTCGCAGGTTTTGACAGCACTCCTTTGCTTTTTTCTTTCTGCTGTAGCAACTTCATTTTCCATAATTTTACCATCTGGCACTAAGAAATGAGGTAAACCATCCTTAGACACGGGGAGAGCTCAGGGAGGGGGGCTGTTGATCACAATGTGGGGGCTCTCAAAGGACCTGCTTGTGAATCGTTCCAAAATCCAGCCCTCTGGGCAGGGGCCAGGGCAGACAAGGAGCCCCCCTTCCTCCTGGACTGGGGCGATGCTCGCACGTGGAACCGAAACCAGGCTATCAAGTTCCTGGTCCTTGAGATTATGGGCAGACTTAAAAATATGAAGTCTTCAGAGCTTTTAAATTTTTTTTTTTTATATTAGCAACTTGCATGCAAATACATGCAAATAGATGTAAATAGACAGACACTTTCTGCAGCCCAGGTTATTAAAGGAGCTGCTGCTCATAAGAGGATTTTCATAATAAGGCTAAGGATCCCACAACATCTATTAAAACAGAGTTACTGTAAATTACACTAAATACGGGGTTGTTATCCTTGACAGCTTTCCAAAGGGAAGGAGCAGGGAATGAAGCTGTTTCTCCCCCATCATCTTCTTTCTCTTCTCCCTTTCTGGCAGTAGCTGGTAGGGCAATGCAGTGCAGAGGAGAAAACGGTTCCTGTGGCTGCAATATCCCTGGGGACAGGGCCAGCTCCAAAGGAGGAAAAGAAAAAAGCCACTGGCTGGTTCCCACAGAAACCCTCGGAGGACCTGGTGCCCTGCTGGGAGGTCTGGTGGCCTCTGGGCAGGAGCCCCAGGAGAGTGGGCAGAGCGGGATGGCCTCAGCTGGGCCCCAGCAGCCATGGCCCTTGCAGCATTATTGCAGCCTCCGTGCTCTTTTACAGCCCGTTCCCTCCACTCTTTAGCCCTGAACAGGAACATCCTCCAGCCCCATCACACATTCCATCACCAATTCCTCTCTTCCTGCCTTCCTCCAACCTTCCCACACCTCTCGGGGTGTATGTCTGTGGGACTCCCCTCACACTAAGGGACTGGTCATACGTAGACAAGGAAGCAAATCCCTTGACAGATCTTAACGTAGCCCAGAAACCCCTTCCCTTGCCCAGCCTGGGACCACTTGTTGCACTGTGCCAGGACTGAGAAGACACACCGGCTCCAGCCCAGGTCCTCCCAGCACCCACTGGAGCAAACAACTATCTTTTCTACTTTTTGTGTAATAATCCTCCCCGAAATTGGACTACATGGCCCTGGCAGGGCTCCAGGCTGACTTTCCCCACAGTTCCTCAGGGGAAAGCCTGCAAAACAACAACTTTGAAACAAAGCACAAGTTTTTCATCCCTCCAACGTGCAGAGGAATCAAGAGAGACCCCACATGTGCTTTCCCTGGGCCAAGTTTAACCCCTCCAACCTGAGCTCAGATGGGTCCCATTTGTTCCACCTCCCCGAGCCATGAGGAACAGCTTGTGTTTCACGTAATGTTTGCTTTTTCTCCCTTGGAATAGCATCTTCCTGCTCTGTCAGGTCTCTTTGTAAGGTACCGTGGGCTGTTCCTCTCTCCAGCCTCCTACCCCCTGTTGCCTTTTTTACTGGGGGCTACGCACTGCGTGGGGAGAGAAAGATCCTTTGATGTGAAGGGGGGTAGGACACATGGTCCAGGTGGAGCTGGCCCTGAATCCTCCCCTCCTCACCGGTCCAGCCGTTGTTCTCGGCGCTCCTTTGAAGCTTTGTACCCGAGGCTGTTTTATCTGTGTCTGCTTTGCCTTTCTTGCTAATTCTTCAGGAAATGTTTTGCAGTTTTCTCGGATTTAACCCTGACTGGGCTGGCAGGAACTGTTTTGAAAACTAAGTAGGAAATCAGGTCCCTGGGGATAAAAATGAAGGTGTGTCCCCAGTTTGCGGTGGCTGTGAATAGCTGGGAGCTCCCTGGGGCATGCAGGGCACTCCAGGCATCTCTCAGAGATGGCAAAATCGGGGAGTTCACCACCCCAGGCTGCTTCTGTGGTCAAGGGGAAGAAAGAGGTGTCTCCAGAGGGTTATCAGAGCACTCGCTTTGACATCCTCCTTGGAACTGAGCTGTGGGTCCTACAGGTGGCTGAAGGCTTGTGTGGATCCTGTCCTACCCAGCGAGCCACAATGAGAAGCTGCTATAAACTGTGCATGTCCTGTGCGTGTGGTCATGGTGCTCGCATCAAACCAAGAGCTCCAAAACCCTCATTCTTCCTAGAGCAATGTTGGGGGACCACACACACTACATCCTCGCTGTCCCCTGGGCTGGCAGACATCTCAGGCTCAAACTTTAGAGAGGGAGAAAAAAAGAGGCTCTTTTCTTACCTGGCATCCCTATTAAATTACCTGTTTCCTAAAGAAGAGTCCAAATCCTGGGACTTGGGTGAGGATGGAGACACGAGGTGACAGAAGAGATGAGTCCATGAGGAGAAAAAGGAGGAGAGGGGAAGGAGAGGAGGAGACAGCAGGTCTTAAAGTGACATTTAGTTCATTAGCTTTTATTACTGTGAGGCTTTGTAATGAGAAATAAGAAGCAGAACACACTTGGCCATGGGACCCCAACTGCAGGCTCTGCCCTGAGCTCCCTGCATGGCCATGGGGTAAAACTACACAGAACCGGCTTTTCTGTGGCAGATTGTCCTGGTTTGAATGGCACAGGAGTAATTTCTCTTCTACTGGTAGGGAAAACTGCACTTTTGGAGGACTCTAGTGTCTGAATTTGTGAAAATTAGATTTACTGTATAGCCAGCTCTGGTGTGTGGGTTTCAAGGCCTCAGTGTTTTCGAGCTCACCGGGTGCAGGGATAAGGAGAAATGAGACTCAGGTACTTGACCCAAGCTGCCAACAGAGTTATTTCATACCATGCACATCACAGTCAATATAAGTTAGAAAGTTTGCTGATGAGTTCTGTCTCTCTCCCTTGATGGCTGCCACCCTGAGAACTCCTTGCCCTGGGGCTGGAGCCCTGAGCCCTTCCCTTCCTCCCGAAGCCCCAGAGCTCGCAGGGTCCCACATCGGCTGTCCCTGGGGGGAGTGCACGGCTTCTGCTGGGGAATGGGCTGGGAATAGTCCCTGGATATTTTATACTGGCGTTGGGATTGATACTGATTCTTTAGTGTTATTTATGTTAATTATTTAGTCTTATTCTATTCAATCTGTTTGTATTTCAATCCTCAGGGTTCCTTGTTTTTTCCCGATTCCCCTTCCTCAGTGGGGAGGGGTCATCAGGTGATAGAATAATTGTCCAAATGACAATAAGTTTTTGTGGGTTCTTCGAACTGTAATACAGATGTTTTCTCCTCTGAACCTGCCCGATCAGTTATGCAAATAAGGACTAATCCCAGCAGTGCCCTACTGGGGCACTGCAAGGTGATTTTAGGAGGCAGCGTGGAGCATTGGCATCAGGAGTCCTCCTGTGCCACAGAGCTGTGGTGGCACCGGGCTTGTTTGGCAGGTCCTGGCCACTATCAGCATCAGCCAGTTGCTGGTATGGCCAAGTGGCTTATGGTTTATTCATGCCCATGAGCTCCTCTGGCAAGAAGGGCTCTTCTGTCCTTCAGTGCAACAGCACTGAATGGATTAGAGAGGGACAGGGAGGTTTCCAGGACCTCACACGCTCAAGGAGCAAAGTCGGAAGAATTTGTGTGTTGGCTTTGTGCTCGTGAGGGAATTCATCTCCTCTAGAGCAACTTGACAGGCCAGGTCCCAGCGTGTGTGGCAAGAAGGTGACCTCCCACCTTGGCGTGCTCCTGAGGCACAATAGGAAGAGCCACTTGTCTTGCACCTTTCCCTCATCGTTTAAAAACCAGCTGTTAGTGAAAGGGAGCGTTAACAGGCTGTTGAAAGAGAGCTGAAGGAGCATCTGCTTAGGAAATTGTTGGATCACAGTCAGGCCCAGAAGTAGCCTAACAGCCAGGGCTGGGTTTATGGTGTGAACCAGAACCTGTGATTACAGGACAGCTGCCAAGGAGATTTGCTTATCTGAACCCCAACCCCTTCTGCACAGGGTCAAAGAATAGAGGAGTTTTTCTCCATCCCCTCAAAATAATTCTTTTTTTTTTTTTTCATAGAGAAAATTGAGCATTGAAAAATGATCAGCCTAAATGTTTCTACATAGAAATGCACTTCAGTGTCCTGGAGCACTGTCAGTATCTCTGCCACCCTCCTACTACTGAGACTACCCACCCCAGTCCACCCTGGGCATCCAGGCATGCTCTTGAAGACTTAGAGTGGAGTTCGTGTCATTTGGCTTTAGCTGTCTAGAAGTTAGGTGTTTTAGTTGGTCATTTGAGACTTCCCCCTGAGCTGAAGGAAGCAAAAAGAATCACAGAATCATCATTGTTGGAAAGGACCTCTGAGATCACCGAGTCCAACCACACACACACACAAAAAACTCCTACAATCCCAGGCCCTAGAGCATGCCCTGAAGTGCCACATCTACACGTTTCTTAACAACCTCCAGGGATGGCAACTCCACCACCTCCCTGGGCAGGCTGTTCCAGTGCCTGACCACCCTCTCAGGAAGGTAATTCTTCCCAATATCTAATCTAAATACCACCTCCCCTGCCCCAACTTCAGACCATTTCTCATTCATCCTCCATATGCTGGACATCTACCTGAGGATGGAAGAAATCACCCTTTGGAGATGCTTTCATCTGATGGCTAACTGATTTAGCTAGTTGACCCTCATAAGGTAAAGCCGGGTAGATCCAACCTGGGCAGATAACTCTGGGGAATTATACCCATGGAGTGGATAAAAGGGATGGGATACAATACCCACATTCCCCATCCCATAAAGTGTTGCTGTGGTAGAAGCAAACACATATGTTTTAATGCCTCAGTCAGCACTGCAGGCGGATCCCACACCCTTATATAGAAGTCCCTTCAGCCGTTCCATAGGCCGCCTCTTCGCCAGGACAGATGTAGCAGTAAATTTAAAAGTGTGTCAATTCATATATTTGTTGTGTACAAGCAGTAGGTGAATGCAATATAGCTGATATTAGAAGTGGCTAAATTCTGTTTATAGATGTTTGCCCTTGAGTCTTCTCCTCGTAACAGAGTCCTGAGCTTCCGTACCTTCCTAAAAGCTGTAGGATTCAAAGACACACACTGGCTTAACATGATTATCCCGACTTCCATTCCTCTTCTTTAATCACTAGACCTCACTCCCAGGGGCTATTTGTAATTCGTGGTTGGAGTTTATGCACTTTCTTTGAACAAAGAAATTAGATTTTTTTTTTCTTTTAGTTTCCTCTTAAAACCGGACAGGTTAAAAAAAAGCAAAACTAAACCAACAAAAAAAACCCAACAACAACAAAAAAGCAACGAAAAACTAATGTTTTCATGAGAAGCTGAGATTTCTCGCGGAAAAATAGATGCTTCTGGCAAACTGAACAGAATAATTATATGAAAGCTGAAGGGAAAATAAATCTTTGACCTTTTTTTGTAATTGTTGTTAATTCACTGTTGTTGTTGTTGCCCTCACTGTCTGAGACAGAGCTCCGTTGCAGCGGGCGCTGCACAATCACAGCACGTCAGCCAAAGTAAAATCATTTAATGCAGTGTATGCATTTGGCAGCAAAATTAGGAAAACCTTTCTTTTTCTTTTTTTTTTTTTATTCAAGCACTTGAGTGCATACCAAAATTTCTATTTCCAGTGAAAAACGTTCAAAGCTAAACCCCCAAAAATTTGGACAAGACATCAGGAAAAAAAAGAGAGCCTTTCCTGTTTCTCCAAACCTGCCAATGAAGTGTGCCCCTTTGAAGTTAACTGTTTCTGAAAGCATTTACAGAAAAATTCCTAACACGGTATTAAAACTGTGCCACAAACTCCAGTCACGGGGCTGGTTTTGCCGACCTGCTCCTCTCCCCTCCCCAAGCCCCGCTTGGCTCTGGTGGAGATTCAGCTGCAGCTGGGTGACATTTCCAAAAAGTTAAAATGCTGTTTTCCAAACAAGGCACATTTTTCAAACTCGTGTTCCTTGTTTATTCCAGCAGGTCAAGATTTGGATTTAATTCAGCTTTGATTACACTGCTGATTTAAGGTGTTGGGAGGGTATTTCAGCTTTATGCTACCCAGAAGCACTGAGTGAACCATCTGGCCTACCAAAAGTACCTGTCCTAAGAGGAGATGAATTGCTCTCAGAGCTGCCTGCCTCTCTCCATCGCCTGTACAGATAGCTTGCCTTGACGTGGGTTTAGATAACCGAATTAGGACCAATAAATCTCACCTTTAGTGATGCTAACTCAACCTTCTGGCTGAGACACTTCTGCTTTACTCAACCTTACTACCAGGTTGGTGGGTGCCCTTGGGCAAATTCATCATCTCTCTTCCCTTCTGCTCCTCATTGCTCCTGGTAGAGCCTCCCTGGGGCTCCAGTGCTGAGGGCACATTTTAGAATCATAGAATGGTTAGAGTTGGAAGGGACCTTAAAGATCATCCAGTTCCA
>JAOXJM010000009.1:5500449-5516004 GCA_026413425.1 Tringa solitaria | reverse complement strand
CACTTCCTGACAAAGAGTCCCTCCCAGCTCTCCTGTAGCTCCCTTCAGATATTGGGGGGCTGCTCTAAGGTCTCCCCAGAACCTTCTATTCTCCAGGCTGAACAAACCCAAGTCTTGGGTCCCTTCATTCTGTAGTCATAGTTATAGCAAAAAGCTGGGGAAAAAACCCAACTTGTTTAGACTGTTGGTAGCTGAAATGTCTTTGTCCTCACCACTCATGGGTGGTTATTGCTCAGGAGTGCAAAGACATGGGCTGCAGTAGGACAGCGCCAGGTAATCCATGCTCAAATTCAGCTTTGCCTCCAAGATAGCCTGATGGCTCCCAAGAGCACCCTTAAGCGTTGGTACCTACACTGGAATGTTTAGGCTGCCTTCTTTTCATATAAAGGGTGTGATATATTATACAGGCTGTAGCAGAGATTCATATATATCGGGTATTACTCACAAGGTTGTTTGGAAGTCGTAGGGGAGGCTGGTGCCATTTTACTGGTAAAACGGGGCCCTGCAGAGTGGAGGACCAGAGCCATGGAGCAAACTCTGGGTAGGGTGCAGCATCGCTGCAGCAGTTTCGGACCTGGTCCCGGAGCCTTGCTGGAGGGCTGAGGTTAAGTTATCTGCTCCAAGAGGGAAAAATATTTTTAATTGCCGCATCCGATGAGGCTGCTTGGCCTTTGATGGCTTCTCTGAAAGATGGATTTCAGTGGCTGCAGCTCCAGCAACGAAATACATATCTAAATACAAATGATACATTTCAGTTTGTAATCGTGCATTAATTAAGGTAGCCAAGCAATGCCCACATCTTGTCAGCGACGAGAAAATATAACAAGCCTCTCAGATAATGAGTTTCACTCACATGTACAGCAGTTCTCTGAAATAATGAGCTTTTGGAAACAATCTGTAGGTGCTGACTAGATATTGATGTTATGAACTCGATGACCCGGTTCCAGGCAGGTTGTGTTTTTCACACAGCATCTTCCCTACAGGTGCAAGCTTCCTCTCATCAGGGTAGTAATTCAAACACTGCAGTACGCCAACACGAACGGAGACATCCTGCTTTGCTGTCGTGCCGTACAGCCAGGACCAGAACCTTCCCCCCAAGCCTTCAGCCTTGCAGGATAAATCACAGCCTGGTACTCAGTCCCTCCCTCCCTCCCCTGTGAGTTTTCACTGCCCAGATTAAACTCAATCATTGAGCAAAGCCAGAATTTAGAGAGCCCCCCGCTGTGCTGCAAGGTGGGATCACACTTCTGCGCTTCCTTTGGTCACTTGGGAAATGATGCTTCAGATAAAGGTGGCTTCTCCTCCCCCCAGGTTCGTGCCTGCCTCTTATGGGGGGACTTTACTGTGTGTGTTGGTCCCTCGGTACCTTCAGCTCTTCAGGCTACATTGCACCAAAGGAGCTTTCCTGCCTATTTGGCTTAACAGCATGCAGTCCAGGGGAAAGACTGGAAAAGTCTCTTTTGCCCATTTCCCACCACGTTTCAACAGAAGCAACTCCTGAGAGCCACCGTAAGAAACCTTTAGGAGGTGAAAACGTCTGCTGGAATCACCAAGAGTGATTTGATATTTTCCCCCACGAGGAAATTCCAATCAAGACGCTTTAGAGTCAGACGCGTCGCCTGCCTCCCAGCTAAAATAGAGTCAGCTGAAGAGTTTGGGAACCTGTGGTAGCTCTGCCGGATTTGCTTTGATTTACTGCAAGTAGCTGCTGGCAGGAGCCCAGCCTTTGCTGCCATCTTTCCTGGCATGAGCTGATGCCGCTCTGCACGTGCAAGGGAAAAAGAGCATCTAAGCTTTGTTTTGCTTGACCTTGGGAGGACGGATGACTCTTTGATCGTCTGTGAGCTGGGTTTCACCCAGTGTCCTCGCTTCTTCCCTCAGCCGGAGGAAGGTGCTGAGCTTTGGAAGCAAGAAGGGAACATGAAAAATGTCACTCACAGCAGCCGGCAGCAGGGCTGGAACCCGGGAATTCTGTAATGGGATTACACGAGGCAGGAGCAGATGGAAGCTCCTGGAAAACAAAACCACGCAACCTAGGCTGAGCCTGTGCGTGCTCCCACGGAGAGGAGACGCGGGCGGTGGAGAGCACAAGGGCTCTGATCTAATATATGAAGGCAGCTGGAACCAATTCAGGGCTCCTGACCCAGCGCCCAGCCGTGAGCAAGCAATATTTTTCGAGGGGCCTCTCTAACTTGTTCCCACCGTGTGTGTGTACCGGAGATAAGAGGGAGTGAGACTGGGATCCGTTTATTTAACTGTGTAAACAACTCAGCTGACAGCTAAAATTACAAGCTGCTGGTGAAAGCCTTGCCTTGCGTGTTGATCTGCCATATACCCGTCCCTATCTGCTCTCCGGCTGTGCACACAACAAACTTAAATAAAGCAAGAGGTAACGTCCAACCAGCCTTCCTTACAAAGGCCTACCTTCACCACAGAGACAGGACTTGATTACAAATGCTCTCAAAAGATAAAATATACTTTTAATTATAATTTTCTCCCTTTCCCGCACCACTCTAATCCACAGAGGCACCCTCGGCTTGGATAAGCTGCCTGTTGCTTTCTCTCCAGCACTCTCTCTCTTTCTCTCACAGTAGGCAAAATAAACCTTTTCCAGCAACATTGCAGAGGATTATGTTAATGTAGAGACTTAGGGACTGCATTCCCTGCTGGTGTTAGCAGAAATAACTCTGCTGCCAGTAGAGCCAGTGTTCCCCAGTTTAAGACCCAGTTTGCAACGGTTTCCACCTGTGCAAAGCCAGTCTAATGGGAAACCACCACCACCGGTCCCCCAGTATATCCAAGGGCTCCTGCCTACCTTACTTGGCACCAGGGTCAAAAATTATAGCAGAGGAATATCTGGTTTTTATCTAGTAGGAGAGAGATGGACAAAGTTGAAGATGAAAAATGCAACATTTCTTTAGATTTTCACCAGTTCAGCTCAGTTTTACTTATTTTTTCCAGGTCTTTCCCAACCTTGGTATTCTGTGAAAAGCTGCTTAAGAGTTAGTCCACACTTTATCCCAAAGTGGCAACTGGTGTGTGTGTGTATAAGTATATATATACACATATATATATACCATTTGCAACAAAAGATTGCTTAACCTCCCTGTAAATCCCACCAATGATGGAAATTTCACTTCCCCCAGACCGCCTGCTCCTGCTGTTAACAAGTTGTTCATTTCCATCATGAATTTCAATCCACTTTTGTTTGTTTTGTCAAAGATGGACAAAGAGATTAGATTGTTTCCTTCTTCTATGGAAGCCTAGTTAGATGAAACAAATCAAATTCAACTAATTCTGAATCCACACTTTTTATGGGGGAGGGGTACGCCGTTCTGCATTTGGATTCTTTAGGGGAAAAAAAAGAGATTATGTTTTTTCACCAAAACAATGAACATTTTTGTCATAGTTAGTGAGCACTTCCAAAAGGAAAATAAGGCGTTTTCTGACAATGTCTCTGCCTTTATTCATCAGAGTTGCCAATCCACAAGCTCTCTAACAGCAAAACGCTTAGGGGAGAACAAAAGGCGAGCCCTGTTTTACACAACACCCAACTGGGTTCTGATTCTCCAGCAATGGGACTTTTGTTTGAAAAAAAGGTGGAAAATGAATACGGGGCTTGTGGCAGCGCCTGTGGTCTGGGCTGGGAGGCAGCCGGCAACAGAAGCCCATTCTCCTCCTCCTGTGAACGTGGCTAAATAGGTCATGTCTCCAACAGCCCCAAGTTCATCGTTGAACAATGAAAGTAGAGAGTTGAAAGAGGGAATTTAATGAGGAAAGAAGGGTAGAATGAATTCAGATGAGTGAAGAGAGACAGGAGCAGCTGGTGTGTTACAGCTGTTTGAGAAAAAGTGTTTTCTGACTCAAAAAAACCCCTCAGTACGCAGATATCTTTTTGACAACAATTTTTTATTTATTTTTTTTTTCAAAGCTTAAAATAAGCGAAAAACCCCCCACCCAACCGAAATACCATGCCTTCTTTTCCCACTGGACTAAAGCCAAGCAAGAGGGAGGAAGAAAAGGAGAAGGATATGCAAAGAATCAAAATGTTCAGTGATCAAAATTGGAGATATTTTAACCCAAACAACAGCTTTCTGCTAAAATTCTCACTTTGGTTATAAAGCTGTTCTGTACTTAAATATACACAGAGTAGGAGAGAGAGGGATTTTAACTAAAATTATTTTAACCAGTCCAGTATGTTTCCTCCTGCTGGCATCTTCCATACTTCAAGAATTTGGAGAAAGATTTAAAAAAAGCCTCAACTCCAAAGAAATGTGGAGATCAGATGAACTGGGTGTATTTGTCATTATTTGCCTTTATTGTGAAATATCAAGAAACAATGCTATCTGGGAACCACCCACAACATATAATGCCACAAAGAACTGACAGAGTATAGAAAGTCCCCTGTGTCCCTCTGTAACCCAGCAAAAAACATTAGTGGGAGCTTTAACTTGCCCTGCCACAGCTTTATGTCTCCTAATCATATCAACTCCCGAGCTTTGTTGGCCGTTTTGGAAACATGATTTATCTTGGGATTAAACTATAGTCATCCTCCTTCTACTCTAATTTTTAAAAAGCACCTCCTATGAACTAATAGCAAGAAGCCATTCTTACAGTTCAATTTCCCAGCCATTATTATATTAAGAAATATCATCTCAGTTCAAATGGCTTCAATTTTCTAATCCTGAATAACCTAAAGGATGAGGAGTGACCTTGCTTTATATCAAATCAAATGTGATGCAATGGCGGAATTTAAATCCCAGACAGTTCATCAGCCAACTCCAACATCTCCACATTTATTAGTGAAATGAATGGCTAAAATGGTCCAAAATTTGGTAGTTGGGTGGCAAAGTCATTATTACACTTTTATCAGCTGAGGCCTGGCAGTGGTGCAGACGTGCCTAAGGTGGACACATCAACGTGTGCCATGTGGAGCCCATGATGAGCATCCATCTGGTGCTCCAGGGCACAGGGCAGAGATCCTTTGGCTGCTGTCAGACCCTGCTCTGGGACTGGAAGAAAAGTAAAAAGTTTGTTGTTGCACTGAGATGTCACAGCTGCCCTGCCATTGTGGGCTAATGTGACCCACCGCCACCCTGAGCTGGCTCTGTCACTCTTGATGAGGACTCATCACTGCGGTCCCCATGTGAACAAGGATGAGGATCTTGGGTTTTGTGAGACCTATAGTCTCCCTATGAACCTGCATAGGCCTATAGTTACCCTCTGTGAGATGTCACACGCTGACAGACAGAGGTGTCTTACTCTTGGGTGAGTTCAATAGCCATGGATCAAGCCAGCGATCAACCCATGAGACCTGCACACCAGATCCTGAAGGACAAGTGCACGCGTACAGGACACCAACAGCCCATATGCAGATCTGTGAAGGGAAGAAGAGAAACTCTTCAGGGAGGCATTGAATAAAGATGAAGCAAACCACCAAAAGAGTCTTCAGTTCCACGGAAGTAGCTGGAATGAGCATTGGAAAGCACAGGTTTTGGGTGGGCATGGCCTGGAGCGGGAAAGTGCTCTGACAAGACCCCAAGAAAAATTCCTGTTTGATTATCCCTGGTGTGCGCTCAGAGCAGTAGGGATTGGCATCACTTGGACTGCGTTACCCTCCGTCAAATCCAAATGGGCTCCCCTTCAAGAGTGCAGGAGGCCCTGAGGGCCAGTGGCTCCATCGCAGACCGGTCAGTAGAAGCTTGATTTATAATAATTTCTATTTCACTACGGCTCTTCCTCCAGCTCCAGAGTTTCTGCCTGACATATTTGCATTGCAAATCGTTTGGTCTAAAATCTGACGTTAAGGATGCATTTGCCCAGCACCCACTCCAGCAGCAACCTCGGTATCTGACCATCCATCGTGTATCTCTAATGCGAGGGCCCAGTCTTTAATTTATAGATTTGTAGAAAGGCCCTGATGTAAGCTTCTAGGCAGTAATGGCGACATAAATCACAGCAACAATAAGCTTATTGCCAACAAGATTTTCCTGATATTCAGCCTGAATTTTCTCCTTCTTAATTTAATCCCATAACTCTTCAAAATGCTCCAATGACCTGCCCCAGTTAATCCTAAACCTCCTTTGGGTTTGTGTCGTACCATTCAGAGTTGCCCAGAAAACGGGTATTCCATCTAACTATATACTTAGCTTCAAAATGCATTTTCATGATGTGTTTGAACAGAAGGGAGACCGTCTAAACTCGGTATTGAAGAACTGAGGCAGGGAGAGTTATTGTCCAGGGTTCAGCTCAGGGTGCTAAATTAAACAGTCAGGACTTAGACTTCTCCCACCCACTTTTCTCCCAGATCATCCATCTAAGACTCCTGGCCCCAGCGCCAGCCTCATTGGTTCCCTTTCTCCAAAAGACCTGCTGATACAAAAAACACTTTTTTGGGGGGTTAAAAGTGCTTTTTGCAAGAAGAGCAGATTTATTAAAACAAATATATTTCCTGTAACATTTCCACTTGAAAAACTTCTCTTTCTACTGTAGAAATAAATATTTCCTCAACAGTCGCCCGCCAGTGCCACCTCATTTTTTCCTAATGCTCTTCCTGCCCTACCCCCATGACATCCAAGAAAGCTTTTGCATAGGCACTCTTATATTTTCCCTTTCAATTCCCATGATATTTTTTTTGGCTTAAAAATAAAAAGAAATCCCCAAAGCGTTTCCATCAGCAATATTGTGTTTTGTTCTGGGCATTGCATTAGGCAGAAAAAGAGCAGAAATGGCAAAACGCTATTACCAGCCTCCAGAGTGATGAATTACCTATATTTTTCTAGATGCTTATTCAAAGTACGCCTGGGTTCTCACACGTTTGCTGGATGTTTGCTCTCTCCTTATGCATTTCAAGCATCATGCAATGTTGTACACGTACAATGAGAGGCAAGGCCAAGACCTGAATGTTTTACTGTAAAAATCACTTAGCCGGGAATTTGATTTCCTTCCATTTTCTGATTTTATTTTTTTTTCCCCACTAGGGAGCAACAACCGTATTGTAACTGAACTGACAATCATAGTGTCTTACTTAAAATGAAATTGTCAAAATATTGTGTCAGGAAACCTGTATAAAGTGATTTCTTTGGCTGTCACTCATACTTGCCATCCTAAAGAGTCTGGTTACTATTAACAAAGATACTCAACATATAAATAATCTCAAAAATTAGATACAGCTAAAGTTAGGAACACCCAGAAATATCAATAGCAGCAATAATCTAACCTTTGAGAAGAAAAAAATATATATGAAAGCAAGAAAACTCAAATGAAAGAATGATGTAAAAGCCAAATCTTTTGAAACATGTGAAATTCAATATTAGCAGTTAGCCAATGCCATTAATGCTGTCCTCATATGCCATCTAATTATATGTTTGTGCTGTGCAAATAATGATAACGATGCATCGTGCTCCAATTTATGCCCATTTTTACGGTGTATAATATCATTACAAGAGCTGTAGCATTTTAGCCAAATGAGATCTTCCATGTCTGTGTCAATAGCTGAAGAGCTGCTCTGGTACCCATAATGCAAAATTGCAGTTAAGGAGATACTTGCTTTCACATGGGCCTGACCTCAGGTTCTCCTGAACCTCTCTCAAAGCTTTGATCTGAGCAATAATGGGGTTACGAGAAAGGGTTGCATGAAAACATGCTTCATCTCAACATGAGGTAAAATTTCTTTACTTTGAGGGTGATGGAACAGGCTGCCCAGAGAGGGGTGGAGTCTCCTTCTCTAGAGACATTCATAGAGACATTCTAGAGACATTCCTATCTGGACATGTTCTTGTCCAACCTGCTCTGGGTGACCCTGCTCTGGCAGGGGGTTGCACTAGATGATCTCCAGAGGTCCCTTCCAACCCCCACCATCTCTGATTCTGTGAAAAAAAGAACTAGAACTACAGGAACTTGGTTTGGTTTTGTAAGGTACTACCTTGTGTACTAAAGGCTTTGTGAGAAACCACCGTTGGCAGGTGGAGCGCTCTGCTCTGCACTGGGTGATGTTACACATTGAATTGACTAGTGCCACTGCTGATTTGTGTGGTCTAAGGATGAAATTTAGAAACGTTTGGAGATGTGCAGCCCACTGTGGCCGCTCTCTGCTGTGTGTTTGAGGTATGAGAGAGAAGCTTGGCTTTCTAGATCCAACTGATGCTTCCATGAGCTCCAGTCCCAAGGACAGTGCCCACTGTAGCTGCAAAATGAGACTTTCTCCCATGCAAATCAACGACAAAAGATGTCAAAACACAGGGAGAGGGTAGCCTCTACCTTCCCCACGTGCCTGGACTTCCGAGTTACTACACCCACAACATTGTCCTATAAAGCCAACGAGATTTTCCCATCAGCTGCCAAGCTGACCTTTTTTGGTCACCTTTCACCCTGGCGGCCAGTGCAATTTTGCTGCCTCCCTGCCCAAGTGGTGTAATAATCGTGCAATGTGATTTAAGTAATAAAGAAATTGCTGTACATGCTGTTTGGTTTCTGGAGAGCTGGGAATAGCAAAGGCTCAAGTTGCAGACAAGTGCATTAATCTTTTCAGCTTTTCCTGGAATGAAACATCGGAAGCTTTAACCTCTTCTTTATTGCTATTCCAATGCCCTGGATGGTACTTTTAAAAATAAACTCCTGAAAGAAGGCAGGAGGGAAAGGAGAGAGATCCTGAAAGCTGTTCATTAACATACTGTAAAATCCTCAACCTCTGAAAAATAGAGGAAAATATATTTCTGACTGTTTGATTAAGAGGCTGCCAATATTCAATATTCTTTTGGAAGCTCCCACTCCCAGAGTCAGGGGTAATAATAAGAGATCACGGCTTCTTATTTTAAAGAAAAGATAATGTTTGGGACTCATGGGAATGAAGAGTGAGACCCAGCACCACATGAAGGGCAAGGAACCCACTGGAAAGACAAAACTGTACCTCACTATCGATTTGTATTTATGAAATCTCATTATTTTTAAAGCACATTACCCTCGTGATTTGGAGGCCTGCCTGAAGGTATTAAACAGATCGGTGTTTCTGAGAAAACTCTGCCAGGACAGAAACCTAATATACAATTTTCTCATTATTTTAGCTGTGTTTACCACTATTGCGCACCCTGTTAGTACCAATGGAGATCATATAAAATATACTTCTAGGTCCATGAAGGAAAAAGGGATTTATCTCTATGATATAACTAACTCTGTGAGCTTCTGTCAATTTTATGGTCACTAGTGGGATTAAAATTTCAAACTTTCTGTTATAAAATCCTTGGCTTGAACCACCAGCATTGAAGGAGGGCTGTCGGTGGCCGAGCTAATATTAGTCCTGCGTGATCTGGTGTGTATGAGGTGGTGGAAGTGGCAGTTCAGTTCCTTGGAGTGGGACAAGGTCTGTTCAGGGGATGTCAGGAGAACATAGGCAAGATTTTGCCATCTGATAGGAAAGGCTTGTTACTCTTTGGAGGTGGTGAAGGGCAGAAGGTGGAAGTTCAGCAGCTCCATCTCTTCTGCTTGTGCTCACCTCCTACCACCACAAAACTGGCAAACCCTTGGGAATTGTGGCCAGGCAGGAGGGGTTTCAGGGAAGGGAGGCATAGCACAGGAGTTAAACATTTCCTTTTTTAACGAAAAATGAAAAAAATATGTGTTGGAGGGAAGCAAGAATGAATATTCCTGAGCTTGTTAAAATTCCAGTCCTCATCTTTCAAAGGCCTCAGTTACTGATTCAAGCATCCATCTCTCGCTCGGAATTGGGAGCTATCGTAGCTGGATGTAATTGCAGAGATGTGAGTTACAGCAATTACAGCACCTGGTGCACCCTCATCCAGGCAGGTGGAAGAATTGATGATGAGTGGTTTTGGGTTTTCCGGCATCCTGGAGAGGCTTTGGAGAGGTTTGCTTCCACCAGGTCATAGGGACTGTGTTCGGCTGTGCCATGCGGATCGTGCAGTTATTGTGGAGTCTCCTTCTCTGGAGACGTTCAAGCCTATCTGGACATTCAACCCCTCCTGAACACGTTCCTGTACGACCTGGTCTGGCTGACCCTGCTCTGGCAGGGAGTTGGAGGAGATGATTTCCAGAGGTCCCTTCCAACCCCTGCCGGTCTGAGATTCCGTGATTCTGTGGTTTTGTGAAGTTGGATGAACTAGCTGCCTTCTGGAACTGCCTGTTTCTCACCTGGGCACTGTGAAAGTTCAGACGGAAAAACTTAAATACTTAACTTTAAGGACAGATTAATACCTTCCCTGTAGTTCTAAGTCACAAGTCCTGCAAGGGGTGAAGCTCCTACAGATTGCTTACAACAAAGCACATACTTAAGTCTTTTTCAACCAGGATGAAAAGAGTTAAATAACTTAAGTCTTTGCTTTCACCATCTCCCAGGTGAAGCTAAAGGTACCTTAGATGCCTGTTGTAATGGAGAGCGATTATGGGAAGTGAAATTTGCAATGGAATTATGGTAATTGTATCTTCTGTTCCAACAGGTATTTTGAGGAAGCCAGCGGTTTAGATAATTAGTGTTATTTTGTGCAAATAGCTGAGGGGATGCAGGAGGAAGGAAGGTGCTTCTCCGGCAGGAGACACGTGTTCGCGAACATTGTGGGTTTGACTGAACCTACGTAAAAATTCCCCTTTAGAAGAAGGAGTGAACTGGCCCACGGCAGCCCCTTTGCCAGGCGGGGAACAGGGAGGGTGATTCAGGTGTTTGATTTAACTAACATCTACTGGAGCCTGCTTTTTTCTCCCCCCATTCAAAGCCTCTCAGTCTGACATTTTAGCTGCCTCAGGCCTTCTCCATCTCAGGCTCTTGTTCAAATGTTCAACTGGAACAATTAAATACAATGGGAATGGCATTTTTACTGGTGTTTCTGCCCTTACAGTGTTGAGAATAAAAGAGACACTCTGAAAATAAAGGCAAAATAAAAGTAAAGGATTATTTTCATCTCTGAATCTCTAGTGAGGTTTGAATTGTGTTTTCAATAAGATTCCAGTCTGAACAAATCCTGCTCTTCCTACTTGATGCTGCCTTTCTCTGTAATATCATTTCACACTTCAGTTCTGTGACCTTGACTTCGCGGAGGGTAAAAGGGCCTGTGTGAACCACATGGCTTGGATAAGCCAATGGAAGGGAAGATGCAGCTTTTTCCAGGACATTTTGTATCCACAAAAGGTGAAATTCAGCTTCATACAGAGAACAAATGAACTTTAGATAGACTCTAGCTGACACATCCCTGAAAGCTGTTGAGCCATCACAGGTCAAGGCATTGCCTTTCATCAGCTGAGCTGCACAGGAGCTCTAAGCCACCCCAAGAACTGCTGCCTTGACTACATTTCATGGAGGTCATGCATTTTCTTTGCAACAGGATGGACAAAGAAGATCCAAACAGCTCGTTATTATGTCTGTCTCGGTAGTCAGTAACCCATTAAGAGGGTAACACAAGGGCTTTGACCCATAGCCACCATGCCTTCTGCAGGGAAAGGGCAGGGAATTCCAGCCAGTTCCTTCCCACCCAAAGCAGTGAACAGACCAGTCCAGCAGTCACGCTTTGATTCCTGTTTGAACTTCCCGTCTGGCAACATCAAGTTTTCTACAAACAGGAAAAAAGGCTCAGTCACTATCTTTAATGCAGGTAGAAGATAAATAAATGAGCAGGAAACACAAGTGGGACCGTGAACCATGCAACATCTGGCAGCAGAAACAGGCTTTGTGGGTTGAAGTGGTGTCACTTTTATGTTATAAATCTCTTACACACACACGTAGAAAAAGGAACAAAACATCTCTCCCTCAAGTCCTCCAGATTTTTGAAAGATATTGTTTCCAAACAGGGCTTTAATCTGGTGCAGAGAACCCGGTCCTCATATGTACACACCAGAGAGCCTCCAGAGCTACAGCTGTTTTCTTAGAGCCCACCTCCCCTGTGCTTCCCAATGGTATGGTCCATGCAGCTGGCATCGGTAGGTCTCCTACAGACTTTGATTGTCTTGAGCACTGTGCCACTCGTTTCAATGGGAGTTTGTAGGATCTGAGGGTCTGCATCAGTGCAGCCCAGGAACCACCATCTCAAGGGCTGTGCAAAACTGGTAATTGCTGTCCCATGGGAAATTTTAGTATCTTTCCTACTTTTCTCAGCAGCTTGGTCATTGAGATCCTTCAGGGTATCCATCTCCAAGAGCTCTGTCATGCCTAGAAAAGCCTAAACTTTATCTCTTTCTATATTCCATGGAGCTGTACTGATGGCTCACTGAGCCCTGCACCTTGTGGTGCTTTTCTCTCCACGTGCTCATGGTGAGAAAGCCTATGGAGATTGGACACCTCATTTAGATCCTGCAGCTGAATATATAATGTTACAGGCCATGAATCTGGGCAGAAATGCAGAACCTCAGCCCCTGAGAAGGAGGTCCAGTGGGTTTAAGAGAATTTCTGCCTCTTGTCTCACACAAAAGTCATACTGAAATGCCTAAAATTCCTGAGAACGTGACATCTCTACACTCTCCTTTCACGGGTGCAGACAGAAGCAATAGGGGTTGAGCAGATAGGAACCACAAATACCTTAAAAATAAAGTGAAGACCTTGATATGCTTTCATTCCCGGGCATGTGTCACTGTAGTTAACAACACACCAATTGGCTGGAGCTCACCCAAAGAGAGATACATCTTTTAAGTCAAATATTTGTCATGCCCGTGAGAAATTAATTGCTAGTTTTACATAATTAGCTTCCTAGCAGCGTGCATCTCTAAAAACAAAATGACCTGAGGGATAGTGGCAAACTCTAAAATTTTAAGTAAATAAGTCATTCCAGTTAAAGAGATCAATGAGATGAAGTGATTCATTAAGGACCTATTTTGCAGATTTTTGAGGAACACTTGCTGGAAAAACCCAAGCAATTAGTTTTGCTTTTTTTTTCTAATTTGGGATTGGATGGTAGCAAATGCCTAAAGCTCTGCAGAACCAATCTCCACATCCACCACTGGGTCCTACAGAGGCCTGTGCCATCTCTCCCGCACAGGTATGAGACATGGGGAGGAGGTTGGGGAGCAGGAGAGACAACCACATCCATGGAGCCTTTCTTGAGGGTGGTCAGGGGAGGGACACAAAGAAGAGCTGAGCTGATGAGGAGTAAAAGAACGGGTCATGACAGTAGCAGAGCTCCCCAACTGGCATGTGAGCTTCACTTTCACTGTGTGAATCTTGGGATTTTCTACCCCAGATCATCAGCAGAGGTTGAGGGTTGATTATTTTAGACCATGGGAGTCAGAGGAGCAACTCCATCCCCTGGCAGCGGCCAGTGACACCCCTGGGAATGGGCCCCAGCACCACGCAGGGCATGGCCCATGTTTTGCATCATTAAGATAAGCACAAATAATAAAGGGATTTTTCATTTGATGTGCTCAAAGGTATCAACAGAAGTATAAACGGTTTGTATGGAGCCACTTGGTGTAATTGTGGAGCCAGTTTTGATAGGCATGAAAACTTTAGGTGCATGTATGCAGTTTTCATGTTTATAAGGGTAATTAATATTTTTGTAATTATCAGTTCATGCAAATTTTTTTGTGTGTGTTATGGACTTAGTCACACAGACCCACTAATGTACACGTGCAGGCAGACACACACACACATATTTTTATAGATATAAAAATATTACATATTTATATGTATTTATGTGTATTTATATAGACGTATTTATGCACAAGGAGCTTGAAACGCACTGGCAGAGATCTTGGAGCTGTGTATGCACTGCATGTAAATGTTGTATCGCTACCACCCTCCTGCCGCGTACATCCAGAACGTGGCTATAGCTCTGCGAAGAAGACCATGGTGTGTCAATTCCCAGCGGATCTTCTCTGTCTTTATCTTTAAATCGCATCGACTGACTTTAAAGGTAGTTTGGCTTTTAGCCCTACATAGCTGAACCTGGCAGAGAGCAACCGAGATGATACCCCACTGTGCTGCTGCCTAAATTTTATCTATCAATCGCAGGGGTTTTCAAAAGCGTCAAGTGACTTAGGAACTGGGCTTAACAAAATCTTTCAGAAGGCTTGCTTGTAAGACACCGTCTACTGATAACGAAGCCTAGGACTTAAAAAGCAGAGCTGGGTTTTTCCTTTTTTGATCCCATGAAGGAGAATTTGCGGTCCTAGAAATTAGGAAAGCAATATTCTGACCTTAAAAAGCAGTGCACGACTCCAAAATCATAGAGGGAAAATTAAATAGAGAGCCCTAGGATGCCAAGTTTACGGTCACTTGTTTTGGCTATGTGCCTAAATTTGAAACAGATATATTCCAAGAATATCCTTTAATTAACTGCCTAAAGAGCTCAAAGCTAACAAACAAAGGAAAAATAGTTTTCTCAAAGCTTTGTAGCAGTTCCTTTTATGTGTCCTGTTAAACATTAACATCTGTTTGCAGAGCCACAAGGCTTCCTCCCTCCCCTCAGACACGATCCCTTCTACATTCACAGCGAAACCTCCCCCCCAGCCCTTTTCTCACTCAATCCCTATTTCCAGGGAAGCTCCACTTTTCTACCCAAACTCCATCTTTTATTTGCTGGGATCACCTGGTAGGCGCCGGCTCCCAGGTTCAGTCTGGCCTTCCTCCAGCAAGCAGGAGGATTAATAACTGGGATGGAGATGTATCTCTTCTGCTTATGTAGTAAAGAATAAAACAAAAACTAATGGTTATTTTCAGATAGCCTGACAGTGATTAATTGCCGTTCCAGCAGACGCTCCAAATAAAATATGCTTTAGCATCCCTGATTTATACTGGGTGGAGAGAGACTAAGAGGAAACACACTGTGGGGGGACAGCACCTACCTCCTGCCAGAGCCAGGAGCCCACATGCCAGAGGGATAAACCTCTGCTAGTGAAAATAAAAGGGAAAAGTGCAGATGACTGACCGTTGTATCATCCCCCCGGAGAGGGGGCAGAGGGGCCGGCAGAAGAGGGAGAAGGTCTCGGTCTGGTTGATGGGAATGCAGAAATGAGAACAGGGGGGAGGAAGGCAGGGAGGAGACGGGGAGCGTTTTATGGCAGCATCAGTCGTGTAATAACATGATGGTTTTTTATGTTTGCAGATGGGAAGAGATAACAATGTGGTTTATGAACGGGGAGAATCAGTCAGACATTGCCACTGTCGTATTAAGACTGTGGACTGTTTGCTTGATATAGTGTATGATTAAGCGACACGACAGGGATATCTAGAAACCATCATCTGGGCAGCTAACCATCCATCTTCTTGACTCGTGTGAGGAGCAAATTAAAAAGCCCAGGTTTTTCCTTTGTGTGTGGTTTTGCAAAAGCTCTCAAGCTGGGTGTGTTAGACTCTGAGGTCTGATTTGGCAACAACCCTTTGGGCAACTGCTGCTGGAGCAGGATGATATTCATGGCCAGGTAATGCCATCAGAGCCTGAAGGCCTGTTGGGACAGGTTCAGAGGAAGCCATAGAGATGCTGGGAGGGCTGGAGCCCCTCTGCTGTGAGGACATGCTGAGAGAGTTGGGGGGGTTCAGCCTGGAGAAGAGAAGGCTCCGGGGAGAGCTTCGAGCCCCTTCCAGTCCCTCAAGGGGCTCCAGGAAAGCTGGGGAGGGACTCT
>JAOXJM010000009.1:5488127-5500349 GCA_026413425.1 Tringa solitaria | reverse complement strand
GTGGTGGGAGGTGTCCCTGCCCAGGGCAGGGGGTTGGAATGAGATGGTCTTTAAGTTCCCTTCCAACCCAAACCTTCGTCTATGACTGTGGGCATGTCCATGTGGTGTCCCTGACAGAACTTGTCTCTGCTGGCCAAAGTGATGTCTGGACGTGGAAGTGCTCTTGCCATAGTGCATCAGTGAAGGTGATTCCTGTTTTGACTGTTCACAAAATGACTTTACGTCCCAATTCGCCTACCCATTTGCTTACTGCATAGAAAAGGCAGGGAGCTGAATTGTGTGTGTGCCCTGGGACATAGCGTGGTTCTGCCACATGTGGGCCTTATCCAGTGCCCAGTGATGCCAAGAAGAAGTTTTCCTTGTGCCTTAGGCATCTCTGTATGGATTCTTACTGAACCAGACAAAGACATGTATCACATGTCTCCTTTCTCCAAGGCAGCTTTGCTTTTCTAACTATCTGTTTTATTTAAAAGTCATCCAGATTCTCCTTTTCCTCCACTACGGGTTTCTTATGATTGCAGGAGATAAACTATGGGGAGCAAATTCCCTATTTGATCATTGGAGCATTCCTAGGCTCTTCCATGAACATTTGTGAAAGTCTTTTAAAAAGATCTTTCTGCCTTTGGAGCTATTTTCTGAGACCTGAAGGTTAAAGGAAAAAAAAAAACCCAACAAAAAACAAACCTATGAATGTCTCACAAGCACGCTCAAGGCCCCTATTAACTTTTCCACTTTCCCTGCAGTAATTGGTTCTGTCTATTTTAATTTCACCTTGGCTGAGAGGAGCTCAGATGCTGCTGCAGACGGAGGCAGGGAGTTGCCACAGGCACCGCTCAGCTCAAACCCTTGCAGGATTTTCTGCACCGGCCCGTAGAGGTGCCGGGGGTGGAGTGTGGATGCTGCAAATCAGCCTGATACCCTGTTTTGAAAGTGTATTTTGAAGAGTCAACAGCAGAGATTGACTCAAAATCCAGCTGCCAGCTGTTCAGATTTTGGCCCTGTGATGAGTTTATTGTGTTTGGGGCAATTCACTTTAGCAGCCCCATGCCAGGCTCCAGGGACACAGAGATTCTTGGGGAATCCAAGAAACCAACCCTGTTTATCCATCTGAAGTTCAGGGCATGGACCACGTCTCACAGGGCATACGGAGAGCTCCTCATGCCACGGGACACTGATCCCAGCTGGGGCACTAATCCCACAACACAAATAACGTGGTAATGATTATTCTTTGGGAGGTGGCAAAGCAAAACCTGCCAAGTGCTGATGTTACGTAAAACTGAAATCTGCACTAGTGCTGAGGGAGCTGCCTAATTACACCAATATAATTAGATAGGTGGATGGATAGATTTCCTCTGAACATTGCCTGGCAGGGTAGGACCTTGCAGCCTTGTATGTTCCTGCCTGCGGAGCCTGCTCAAGGATGGATGTGCAGACACTGAAAGAGGGGAGATTGCATACTCCAGAGCTGCCACGAGGGAACACGGTCACCGTTTCCCTGCCTTCCCACACTCCTGCAGCCCAGAGCACAACCACCCCTGCTGTCCTGGGACTCCTTTCTCAGCTTCACGCTGACGAAACCAGGGTTCACCCATCTCCCACAGCCCATCTATTACAGAATCATGGAGTCACGGTCTGGGAAGGGTCGGAAGGGACCTCTGGAGATCTTCCAGTCCAACCCCCTGCCAGCACAAGTCCACCCAGAGCAGGTCACATAGGAATGTGTCCAGGTGGGTTTGAATCTCTCCAGAGAAGGAGACTCCACCATCTCTCTGGGCAGTCTGCTCCAGGGCTCCATCACCCTCACAGGAAAGAAGTTTTCCCTCATGTTCAGACAGACTTTCCCCTGTTCCAGTTTGTGCCTGTTGCCATTTGTCCTGTCACCGGGCACCACTGAAGAGTCTGGACCCATCCTCTTGCCACCCGCCCTTTAGATGTTGCTCAGCATCAATGTGATTCCCTCTCAGTCTGCTCTTCTCCAGCTGAACAGCCCCAGGACTCTCAGCCTTTGCTCATCAGAGAGATGCTCCATTCCTTTGATCATCTTTGTAGCCTCTGGTGGACTCTCTCCAGCAGTTCCTTGTCTTTCCTGAACTGGGGAGCCCCAAACTGGACACAGCACCCACAGAGAGAACCAGGGCAGAGAAGTGATGGGAATCTGGATGCCTGAGACTCCTAAACCATTCCATCTGCTCAGCACCTTTCTCTTGCAAAGATGGTGATGACAATAATAATAATTCTCATATATTTACTATCACTTTTACTATGCTGACTTAACTCCTCTGTCACTTGTATCTATTTAAGGTGGAAAGAACAGGGAGCAGAGCCCCTGCTGCAGGTTGAGCCCCTGGGTGGGGAGGCCCCTTTTCCAGCTGTAGAAGACACCAGCAGATGCTGAGCATCCTCCACCCGTCATGGGGCTGAGCACACCCCACATGATGGGAATCTCATCTCCACGGAGGCCCCGGGGCACAGCAGTAATGTGAATAATAACAATAACTTTTAGACAGGTTTTTAATGGTAAAGCAAACCCCTCTCCCTCTGAAGAATCCTTTAAATGTTGCCTCGCTCTTTATCTTTTGCTTCCTTTAAACTGTGATTGAATTTAGGACTAATGAAAATGTGAGTCTGAGAGCATTTACTGGAAGCCAGCTGCTCTTCCTTTTTCATCTCACTCTCGTCTCTGCTGGCCTGTCTCATGAGCTGCCTTTCCTGCGTCCACGCGGTGAAAATGAACAAACACATTTCTTCAGGGGAACCTGGTGGATAATCAGGGTTTGAGCAGGTTTGGGTCATTCATCTTCATGTGGACAACAAGGTCACGAAGTGGGCACCGCTCGCTTATTTTCCTTCCTAATATCTTTTTTCAACAGCGAGTGGCATCTTAATAAAATGGAAGCTTTCTTTTCTGCCTTTATTTTTTTTTTGGAGGGGAAAAAGAAAAGGTTGTTGGAAAATCAAAGCCTGAATGTGTTTTGCTTTTTCTGCACCAGCCAATCGGGATTTGGCTCTTTTTGACTGTGGATGAAAACGGAGACTAAACATCGCTCAAAGCTCTGATTCTGGTTTGGGTTGCTACGCCCTTGAAGAGCTGGTCAAATATGGGGAAAATATTAAATCAATTTTTCACAGTGGAGGAAGAATGTCATCCTTGGCAATCTGTCAGAAATCCGTTGTTATAAAAGCTCCTTCATGAGGGTAGCCACAAGTCAACCTGTGCTGGTTGGTAGAACTTGTTTTGTTGCTCTTTCTGGATTTCTTCACTTTGGTAACATCGGACAGAAGTGCCAGAACAGTAATGGAGATCTGAGAGCTCTGCAATCCCATCACACGTCCCAGGAATATGAGTCATCCCAGCTGGTGCTAGCGCAGGGAATAGAAACCTTTCCCCTTGGCACCTGGGCAAGATTCAGTTAATAGTTCTTGCAGATGTTGCTCCCTTTGGCACAGGGGACCTGGGCACTGCTCCGGCAGCTTTCCCGCACATGGGCACCTGGCACCGTAAGGCAGGCGGTGGCCAGATGCCCACCCAAACCCCTACCAACATCATCCTCTGTGCTGAGCTGTGCCATCGAGCAGACATGCTATTATTGCACTTCCCTTCTGGAAATTGTAAAAGACTGAACAGAAGAGCCTCTTACAATCACAAAATAATACAGATGGGCACTTGTATTTCTCATCGAACCTCTTCCTCTTCTGCCCTTCCTTTCATGCACTCTACTTTAAAAAGAAAAAAAAAAAAAGTGATGCAGAAAACTTTTAGACTAGAAGGTCAGATCACACTGAAGTCCCCAAGAAATTTCCTATCAGGCTGTTTATTTTGCCCATATTAGAGCTAACGAGTTTGGCAACTGGCTTCTGTGGGAGCAGAATCGCGGCAAAACCACAGCACATCTTTTTGGTCAGGGTTTGCACATCACCAAGCACAGGTGGGGCACAAGCCCTGACCTGTGTTAGGCTCTCTAATGCCACCACCTCCATTAAATACAGAACAGACAAGAAAAAGGGACCAAGGGAATAAGCACATAAATGACTTTGCTGTAGGTGGAAGGACTGGGGTGCTGAAGGGGCAGGAGGGGCAGGAGGGCAGTGCTACCCCTTCGGCACGGAGCAAGAGGTAACATTTACAGAGCAGAGTCTATTTTGGGAACAGGAGTGAACTGCTTGGTGATCCACTTGCCTGGGAAAAATTCATCACTTCTCCTTTTTTTTTTCTTCTTTTTGTTTTGTTTGTTTGTTTGAGGTTTGGGTTTTTTTCGGCATTGTTTTGTTTTCGAAACACCAGGTACATGAGAGGGGGGAGTGAAAAGATTGGAGTTTAAATGAAGGGTAATGCCAGATCCTGACAAAATAAACTTGACATGAAATTAGAGCACAGGTTATAGGAAAGGCGAGTCCCTTTTTAATAATATGAAAAAGATCTATATTGTGAATCTACATTAGAAAGAGCCAGAGCAATTACAATTTCAGGCTGCCAAAGAACAGGCTCACAGTAAAATAGGAATGTAATGTGCTGGGTCTTTTTATTAAAGACAAATTGTCAAATAGCTTGTGATGGAAACCTACCCTGTCTGAGAGTGATCAGAGAGGAGCCGGTGAAGTACCTGCTGCTCTGCTGTGAGAGACTGACATTAGAGCAGATGGGAACAGGAGCAGTTTGAGGCTCTGCTCGCAAAGAGCTCTGAGAGGGTGTGCTTTTTCCTCCCTTCTGTGTACTGTGTAAATGAAGAAGTTATTTGGAGGCAGACGTGGAGGCTGAAGCCCCAGTTTCCTCTCTCTCGCTATGTCTGTGCACCTGGGCTCACTTCCCCTGTGGTTTTAAGCGTCACTGATTTCCAGAGATGGGGTTCCCATCTGGGTTTCCCAGATTCACCAGCTAAACCCCAGTCTCCTTCATCCTGTTGGCTCGTGGGGCTACACCTGCCAGACCCACCAAGGCTTGGAGGAGGAACAGCAAGGCCAAGAAGAGTTTCCTTCATGCACGACAACTTCCAAGCTGCAGTCCCAAATCCTCCTTTCCGTGTTTGGATCCATCACCCAAACAGTACCCTCCACCACCCCATCCAGAGAGCCCCCGAGACTAGGGAGGGGTGAGTTGCTTGCTCCTGAAGGTTGGTTTCTGATCCTACCTACAGAATAGTGCACCTGGGGTGCATCAAGAAGAGCATAGCCAGCAGGTCGAGGGAGGTCATCCTCCCGCTCTGCTCTGCCCTGGTGAGGCCACATCTGGAGCACTGGGTCCAGTTCTGGGCTCCCCAGTTCAAGAAGGAGAGGGAACTGCTGGAGAGAGTCCAGCGGAGGCTATGAAGAAGATCAGGGTCTCTCTGCAGAGGAAAGGCTGACGGACCTGCCTGGGCTCAGGAAAGGGTGACCCTGCTTTGGCAGGAGGTTGGAGGAGATGATCTCCAGAGGTCCCTTCTAACCCCTCCCAGTCCATGATTCTGTGGGTATGGGGACGGGGCAGGTCACTGTCTTTCTGGTTGCTCTCACTTGATTTCTCTGCACTGAGGATGAAAGCCTCTGAGATGGGGACTCTGTGCAGCAGTTCCCAGCTTTGGCTGAGTTTCTGAGCACAGTGAGTCTCTTCAAAGCAGGGTAACCTCTGGGCTCCTGGGAGGTGCTGCAGAGTCCCACTGTCCAAATTGCTGACAGGTTGGAAACTCTGCCTGGCCCAAGAGCCCTACAGGTCACTAAAGCAGCTCCTAATTGTTTTTAAGTCTAGCCCCCAGGATTAAAACTGCAGCCCCTGATCAGACAGTGAATTCGTGGCAGAACAGAAATGCTAAGCTCCTTGTGTCTGGCTGGATTCTCAGCACAGGAGCCTCCCACTCCAGAGGAGATCTCCAGAGGAACCCTCCTGATCCTTGATATACAATAGCCCACCCCAGCTCCAGTCTCAGCCCAGCATCGCTCAGCTCAGCCACATGAGTCATGCTGTGGTGGGGTCACACTCTTCACCAGCACAGGTCTGTGTCTTACCTCAAATCAAATTCTAGTCCCACAGCCTATGGTAGAAGAGAGGCATCCTAAAGCTCATGGCATGCCCTGACACCCCTACAACCCAACATGACCAGCACTGAGGTTGCAATGATAGATCTAACTGGTCACCAAGAGTGGTGGGATGGTCAAACATGTGCCTGATACATCAGTCCCACTGCCTGTTGGCATTTCTGTAGTTTCCAAGGAAACCTAGTTCTTCCAAGAGCCGGATGGATGGGTAGTGTTTGACAAAGGAGGCTTCAGTTTTTAATGACAGTTGTTGTTACCTCCTTGGCCTTTGCCCCTTTGAACGTGAGACGTTGCTGCTTGGCATAGATGGGGCTTCCATAAGAAAGAGTGGGAAAATCCCTGTGCTCTCACGTGCCATGGCTGCCCTTCCTTTCCCGCTCTCTGCAGATGAGACAAACAAAACAAAACAAAGAAACCGTGGCGGCTGGGGCTGCTTCTAATTTAAATGAGGTTTCACCTTCAAAGGAGCATCCGTCGCCGAGCGGCGGAGAGCAGCGTGCACCGTGCAGAAGCACTTTCACGGGGACGCACAAAGAATCCTGCCTCTGAACCTCTGACAGCTTTCAGTGCTCACAGCAGAGATCAGCTGAGAAGATTTATTAGCCAGCTTCAAAGCCCGAATTGCTCAGGAAGCTTTTGCTCTTGCCTTATTACTGGAGAACTCTCCAGGTCAGAAAACTTTATTGGGAGAGAAGGGGGTGGGTTTTTTTGGTTGTTTTCTTCTACTGGTTCTGGATGTGCTAATCTAATGACATGACTAATGTCTTCCAGCCTGACAGACGTCAGTGAAAATAGATAAGGGAGTATTCAGGGATGTCTGGGCTGACATTTGTCTTGGAAATGGAGGACGGACTTAGTCCCTAGATGGGAGAGTGAAGACCATATGAGGTGCAGAGTGCATCCCTTTCTCATTTGCTGCATGGAAATGTGTGGGTCAGTCCCAGCTGCCTTGGAGGTGAGTGCCAGCAAGGTGCTGGCTGATGTATTTCCGTGCAGACAGGGCAGAGAAGGTGTCCGCAGCGACACCAGGAAAAACAGTTCCTGGAGTAGCATGGAAGCGGCAAAAATGCCTCAGACACATCCCAGTTTCTGTTGCAGGTCTGTCTGAGACTGCCAGTGGTCCAAGTTGGCTGGTGGTCAGTGGGGTACCACGCCAGCATGTCCTTCTTTTCCACAGAAGGGAAACGGCATGAATATAAATAACACTTTACCTTCTAATTTTCTGGTTTTCTTTGTTCCTGATTTTCCTTCAAAAGAAATTTTCCAAAGTGACTTAGAAGCCCCTCTTCTACCCTTTTCTAGGGGTCTTAGGAACATCAATCACAAAGGAATAGTGGCACATGCCACCAGTTGCCAGCTTCTTTGGTCATTGAGACAACTGTGATGTTGAGGCCTTGGGAATCCAGCCCTTGGATTCCTTTGAAGAGGGGACTTTAGCTCATCAGCCATTTGGGGTTTTTGAAGCCCTTATTCTGTAATGAGAAATAACTGCTGGAGAGTAACCTGGCATCGTTCTACTTTTATCTTTGTGGTTAGTGTCTGTGATTGGACTCCAGCTGCATTTATCGGTCCCTCTTTGCAGCCTCACTCTTTCTCGTTGGGTCTAATGGACAATATTAAATGGAAATTTATTCTGTAAACACAAGCCTATTAGTCCTGGAGCCTTGGGGATCAGAGCAGGCTGTAATTACAGAGGGATACCTTTAGGTGTGAGTTACCATGTGCTGAATTAGCAGATAACAGCCCTTAGCAAGGAAGGTGAGCCCATGCCTGTCCCCTAACGTCAGGGATCTGAGGAAGGCTGGGTCTTCTTATCACATCATTGCACATCTCTGGCTTATCAAAGACAGCCCCTCCGAGCCAGGGAGGATTAGAGAATGTCTCTCTGGAGATAGGGGTTTGTCAGATGGCTCTTGAAAATCAGCCAGGAACGGTGGGCTTGCAAGAAAGGTGTGATCATGGGAATCACCACCACCACACTATCTGATGGGACCAGAGCCACAGCTTTCATAAGAAAGTGCAGAAGCCCTTGGGCAAACCACGGTCACTGGGATAAATCTGTTCAGTCCTGCTTGGGTTAAGGCTCTCTTTGCTCTGATAACAAACAATTGGTATCTCCAAAAAGCCTTAGTCCTTTCTGGGGCAAAGTAGCTTTCTTTATCCATGCAGCCCCAGAGGAAGTGCTCCACCACCCCTGCTCTCAGCAAGGGACCCTGGCGGTGAATTCCACTCTTACATTGTGGCTGCTTACAATCCTTGACCTGTAAAATAGGGTAAAAGGGAAAGAAATAGTTGTGATCTGAAATTTAAAAGCCTGAAGTGTGCAAGTTAACTTCCAGAATCGAGAGAGTTATGTTCCAGAAGCCACAGAGTTTCACTGATCAAAGTCCAAAATCATCATTGTTTTCCAAGGGCAGCTCTTAGGAACTTCACAGGTTTCTCTCCTCTGAAAGCAACAAAACCCACTCAGAGTGCCATCACCCTCAAACTAGCTCTTAGTCCTCTGAACACTTCCTGGACACTGTGCCTCTCAGTAATTTCACTATAGCAAATTGGTCAAAGCTTCCTTTTCCAAGGAAGCCTGGGATCCTTCGATGTTCTCTGCAGGGTGCAGAGGTAACATCTTTCCCATACACCTGTTCTGGGGTCCAGGGGGAGAAATGTCCTTCAGAATCAACACTTCTAATGTCACTGTGGTTTATGCATCAACCTCCAAAGTCCTCCTTGTGGTTTCTCCATCTTCTAACCATTGTTCACCCCAGGGCTTGGATGGTGCATCTCACCCAGCATGAGATATCGCACCTCAGGGTCTCTTCACAGCAGGTCAAGCCCTGTGATAAACAGTATTAAGATGAGGCCTTTTGACTCCACAAACCTCCCGGAGATTTATGATACACCTCTGCTGTGTCAGCCAGCACCTGTAGGGTATTTTTTCAGCCAGCATTAAATGAATGGGGAGGTTCAGACTGGATATTAGGAAAAATTTTGACACTTCAGTGTAAGGGTTATTAAGCCTTGGAATGGGCTGCCCAGAGAAGTGGTTGAGACACCATCCCTGGAGGTATTCAAAAGACGGGTTGACGTTGCGCTTGGTGACATGGTTTAGTGATGTTTTTTTTATCAAGAGTTAGGTTGATGGTTGCAGTCAATGATCTTAAAGGTCCCTTCCAACCTAGACAATTTTGTGATTCTATGAATTTTGCCTCTTCACCTCAAGCACTGTGGGATGTTGGAGCTCTGCAGATCGGTGCCCCAGAGCCAGCAAACCACACCACAACTGCTCAGGTAGCAGGCTTTGACGAGAACTAGAAATTTTGACTTGATATCATGAAGTGTGTGCATCTCTTGGGGAAGAGAGGCAAATGCACACACCATGTCCTGACTTTAAATGCATGAGTAACTTATCAGAGGCGATAAGTGGGGATTTGAATTCAGAGATGTAACTTATCTCTAAATACACATCTTCCCATTTAGCTGGGTTTACATCCACCCATATCTCACTGGCTGCACTGTGCCTTATTATATCGCAGTGCTTACCTTTGATGTGCTGAAAGGCTGTTTGTGCTAGAGATGAGAAAAGCACGGTAGAAGCAGGCTTTCCAGTGCTAGAGTTTTCTGTTGCATTCTCCTTTTGACTGTCTTTCATTTAATGTGTCTAATAAATGGTAGTTTGCTGGAATCAAAGAATTCAAAGCTTCTGTTCTTGGTGATGAATACAAGGAATAAGAGGCTTTTATATGCTGTGAAATCTACAGAAAGACTGAGATATGGGGACAGCTTTCCTATACATGTCTCGTAAGTGAGTGCTTATCCTGAGATAGATGCAGTGATCTCTGCAAGAAAAATCAACATTTCCAAGCAAGCTCGGTGCTGTCGCTGAAGCTGAGTCAAAGTGGAAGTGTTGCAGGATCTCAGAGTCTGAAAAGCTGATCTAAAAAGCCAGTGCCATTGGGATGGGGTTTTTTAGGGGTGCCTAAGGGTAGCACAGATCTGACTGGTATGTTTTTATTGATCACAGTTGGGTGTTTAATGTAATGGGGTCTTGACAGTCCAGCCCTCCCCACCCCCTCTTGGCCCTATTAGAGTGAGATATCCAAAGCCGAGGAGGGAAGGGACATCAGAGCCACTTTGGGGAAAGCAGTGATCTGGAGTCAGTCCTAGTGGTGGGAGCTGCTTAGGGTGACCTAAGACTCTGGAAACCTTAATTTGCTTAGTGTAGCTTCAGCCTGAGCTCAGCTGCGTAACTCACAGCCAGTTTTGGGACATATCAGATCACAGTACGATCACTCCTCTCATTTGAGATCAAAGCTCATCATGCAACTAAACAACAAAAGAGAAGGTTGGAAGAACAGAATTATTATCCTTCTCATTTCACATGGAGAGGCTGGGGGTCAGGGTTAGTGTCCTGATCGTAGAAGGGTGCTGTTCCCAACCTGCTCAGGTCTTTTTTCCATTCATCTTCGGATGCATTGGTTCCATTGGCAGAGACAGCCTGTAATTGGTCCTACATACTTGGAGATGACCCAAGTTTCATCCTGTAGAAGTGCTCACAGTCACCCCCATCTCCAACACCTGACCTCCAGCTCTTCTGGATCGTGTGCTGGCCTGGGCTGCTGAGCTACTCTGCCATGGCAAAAACCGTCCCAAGAAACAACTACTAATATTAGTGCATGAATTCAGGGATTCAGCATGTATCTCAACTGAGGCAGGGGGAGAAAAGTTGATTTATTCACCTCGTTTAGTTGATTTAGTCTAGAGCTGAAGAGCCAGACTTTGGCACATTGATGCCTACCCTGTAGGAAACCCATCTGCCATCAGGGCAGACATGGGGCCAGCAATGCTCAATTCAGAGGTAATTCCTTCCTGATCAGTCTTGCTATAATAGAGACTGTCTGACCAAATGTCTGCAAAACACACTAAAACATTACTGATGGGGACGGGAGTTTGTGGCGTTCCAGTATTTCTCATTCCCTACAGAATTAACTTTGATTCATTTATCCTAAATTTAATTTTACAATAGTAAAATAGTTGGGTTTCTCAATAGAAAGATGAATGGCTAAATGGTATTTTTTATGGGCCTTCTCTGTGAAACATGCTTTATAAATTATTTCCTGGAGAAACAGAATTTGCAGATTTAAAACAAAAAGAAGGAGCTAAAGAATTAGTGTTGGCTCCTTTGCAGCTCTTGTTTGTGTTCATGCACTGAGGGCTTTGTCTATCTGTTGTACTTTCCAGTGGCTCCAGATTACTGCCTCAAAGCACAAAAGCATTAACACGGCAAGACTCCTTCTTAATAACTCTGCAGAATCGTTCTGCAAATGAACAGAGATAATGTGGTCCTGACAGGTTGCGATTGGGCGGTTGATGAAGTCTGAGAAGAGAGATTCCTCCGATAAGTCCCAGCATCAATCTGAGAGAGCAGCTGGAAAAAAAGTAATAAATGTATTTTCTCCTTTTACATGTTGCAAGTTATAAATATGAAGCTTCAGACTCTTTGCATTACAGCATGAATCGAGTCGCTTATCCTGAAACTATCTTGTTCTAAGCTTCTGACGACTGTAGTTATTCAGTTGGGGAGCATCACACTGCACCACAGATGTCAGTCGGAGCCGTATTTTATGACTACCCTCATTTCTAGGGTAGAGTTTCTTTCCAGAGCCTGTGAACACTCCGCTCAACCACTCGTTTTCCTTTGGTGGTGTTTTTTGTGGCTGGGATTCAAAGGGAGTTTTGACTTGGACAAACAGACTGTGTCACAAACTAAATGATCAAAACGGAAGGAAAAGGAAAAGAAAACTCAGGCTTTTGAAGTAACTGGTGCCGTGGTCTGTTTTCTCAAGCCTAAAGCTTTTATTTACACTGGCAGAAAGTCAGGGAAAACATTTGCTTGGAGTTACAGCAAATCAGAGGCCAAACTGCTGTTTCCTCCAGCAGCAGAGAGGCAAGAGCTGAGTAAAGTCCTCATCTGTGAGGAGCATTGGGGATCACAGAATGATAGAATGGTTAGAGTTGGAAGGGACCTTAAAGATCATCCAGTTGCAATCCCCCTGCCCTGGGCAGGGACACCTCCCGCCAGACCAGGGTGCTCAAAGCCCCTTCCAGCCTGGCCTTGAACCCCTCCAGGGCAGCCACAACTTCCCTTGGCAACCTGTTCCAGTGCTTCACCACCCTCACAGGAAAGAACTTCTTTCTGGTATCTAATCTAAATCTCCCCTC
>JAOXJM010000009.1:5477140-5488027 GCA_026413425.1 Tringa solitaria | reverse complement strand
ATATTGGGAGGCTGCTCTAAGGTCTCCCCGGAGCCTTCTCTTCTCCAGGCTGAACCATCCCAACTCTCTCAGCCTGTCTCCATAGCAGAGGTGCTCCATCCCTCTGATCATTTTCGTGTCCCTCCACTGGACCCATACCAACAGGTCCATGTCCTTCCTGAGCTGAGGACTCCAGAGCTGGACACAGAACTCCAGGTGGGGTCTCACAAGCAACATCAGCAGCAAATGCTCTCCCCATCTTCAGGTCTGGACAAGAGAGAACTACAGGAAAAATTGTGAAAAGGATAGTGTTAAAGAGGCTGAGGAAGAAGAGGTCAGGTCATGGCCACCTTAAACTCCATGAGATTCAAGATTTGTGGTATGCAGAGAGCAAATACTCACCAAGAACTGGCTGTAACAGAGAATGGCTGGTCTACTGAATACCTCAATTTCTTGAGAACTTCCCTTTTTTCCCAGCTCACCTGTGGCTTCAGGCATCTTCTGACCTGAAGAAAGGCAAGATGAAAGGCATCCCTTCTGCAGGGGCTGCATGGGCTGGGGCATCTGGCCAGGACCATGCAAACTTTGCCTTTTATTCCCTTCACAGCAGGTACATAGAGAAGGACCCTGGAAAAATGCCTGCCAAAATGAGTTTTTCAAACAAATGGTAGAGTTCTGGGGATGCAAAGATCAATGGAGAAAGAGCCCATTTTTTTTCTTTAAAAATAGAAAAGAAAAAAATTCTTAGTCAAAGTTGAGGATAAATTTTCTGCCAGGAAAGAAGAACTCTGCCAACATAGTGACAGATGTATTTTTTATTTTATCAAATATTTGGCCTGGAATCAGAAGTGCTGAGGATCTGTAATTACCTCCACATTTCCAGGAGGCTGGGTGAAATGCTCTTCACAAGTTCTTGGCATGAGCACACGTGGAAAACGCAGTCTATTTTGCATTACTGTTATGTTCACAGCGACTGTCTCAGTTTCCCCAGCTCTTCCATGTGCTGCCTTGCAGTGGAGCAACATCTTGTATTAGGTGAAGGTAAAAGTCATCTTTAAAAAAAGAGAAACTCCTTTGGAAGAGCATAGGGGAGGCAAAAAAGGCAAACAATGGTTTGGCCAATTTTTTAAGGAACTGATGGTCCTCTTTGCTCTGGAACTGGAATTTTATCCTGGAGAGAACCAAGTGTGAAACATGAACTTGTTCTGGAGATGGTCTGTGTCTGCTTGGCTGAGATGAATGTGAAACTCCAAGCTCCAAGGCTTGGAGAAACCAGCTGCTGACTATATCATTCTGCTAAATATTACAATTGTTTTTCAAGTCTCATATCATAAAGCCCTTGCTCCTGAAGGCATGTGATTACAGGAGAATTTCTTCTCTCATTAAAATAAAAAAAAAAACCAGCAAACACAAAGCTTTCTTGTATGGATATAGAAAAAAGCCTAAATGCTTCATTCAAGTAGACTTACAAAGGTTTAGACACCGAAAGAAATGCAGAGAGCAGGCCGTATTTATTGTTTCAAATAATTTATGGTTTTCTGAAGTCCAATTCTTTCTTTGTGCAATTCTCTGTGCTCTGCTGTGAAACTGGACCCATTTTCCTTGATTTCAGTCAATTAACCCCAACGTGCCTCTCGCGTTTGGCCTGACTCCCCAGCACAGGTTTGTCCCTGGAGACTCATGGCAAAGCAGGAGCGGTTTTGTTGCTTGTACCTTTTCTGTACAAAACAGAAGGTTTGAGCAACAGTTAAGACCAAGTAATTACAGACAGATATATAGCGTTACAATTCAAACCTGCACTGTAATGGCTCCATAAAGTCACCTAGGTTTAGATATACATCAAACCATTTTTCACATTGCAAATGAATACTTTTTTAAGAGCTATAACTTACTGGGAGTTCATGAATTTCCTGGATTCATAGCCCTTTACTAGATGGAGGAAGGCGCAAGAGATACTGCTGGGCGGAAAGAAAAAGGAGGGAGAGTGGCAAAGGGAACTGAGGCAGAGGGAAAAAATAAATCCTTGGAAATGAGATTTCCAAAAGCTGCTTGTAAAAGAAGCTGGGATAAATGTATGACACACTCAATAAATATCACTTTGCTTTATCACCCCTCCTCTTTCCCAGCCTTACCCAGGGATTTTGGGAGCTTGGTCGGAAACACGAGGCCTTTTAGTGGCCAAGAGCCTGTAATTCTGCCCTCCATGGGTGCTGGAGTCCTTAATCAGGGTGTGAGCTGTGGCTGGGCTTGTAGCTCCTTGGCTGTGCCCACACCTACGTGTTGTCCACACTCTGCCTTCAGCCCAAAAGAAGGCAGCTAACAGGAACCACCATGACATTGGTGACAACTCCAAGTGGGCATTATACAGCCATAACCATGTTGACCTCACTGCAGCGGCCCAAGGAGAAGATCTTTTCAAGGGGAATAGATGTAGCCCCTGATTCTGGTCCCGGGGGCACAGGGATGGCCAACCTCCTTGCTCACTCCTCTGGAGCACTTCATGGACCCTCTGTCCCACAGAGGCCACCAATGGGTTGAGCCTGGTGCTTCAGTCCTTAAACCCATTTTATTAAAAAAAAATAATATTTTGTGGGTCCATAGCAGTGATGGCTAAATTAAAGCACGGGTAATTTTCTGCCTCCCTCTCCTCTAAACACTCTCTCAGTCTGCACCACACGCCAGGTGCTTGTGTCCTGGTGGCAGCAGAGTGTGGTGCTGCTGAGCAGAGGGCCTGAGACTTCTTCCCAGGGCTGTTCCTAGAGCTTGCTGTGATCGGATCAGACAGATGATGGAAGCAGGCTATTATTTTTGCATTTTTAAAGTGAAAGGGCAGAGATATGTGGTGTTTGTGCTGTAATTTCCTATCTGGAAGAGCACTTTCAATCTGGGCAATTTAGGCAATTAAGGGAAACCTCAGCCATGCACAAACCAGGCATCTCCATGCCCGGGGAAGCGCAGGGCGCGTGACTCATGTTGTACCATCCCTCTGGGGCTGAGTCATTACTGGCAATATTGCTCAACAGCAGCAAAGTGTCTTAAAACTGAGCACATGGCTTGCCCTGCTGTTCTCTGCTTCACACACAGGGCACATGCCCAAGGTTCCAAGTCGGGAACTCATGGATGATGCTCCTCCGTGCCTTGAGGATCCTTTCCTGCATACCCACGAAAGTGCTTTTACTCCTCTTCTAAAATCTCCTTATATTTTCCTCCACTCCATTGGCTAGACCCACAAATCCATCTTTCTCATGCAGTTAAATCAAGATTGAGGGGGCTTGATAGGTAATTAATTTTAATAATAATATGCTTTCTTCTTTCTGAGTCACAGACATTGACTTGCTATTCTCTTGTAGGGTTGGGAAGTAATTTTCCACTGATCTCAGTGAGAAGCACAAGCCTTCATATCTGTAAGGATCAGAGTCATCTTCTCTTTCCAGATACAGAAGGAATCATATCTTCTTTCCAAATCCAGGACGTGATGAAAACTCATGCCTGGGAACCCTCACGGGTCCCTGCTTCCAGGCAGCCAGCAAGGGCTTTCATCTGATGCTGAGAATTTTGATTTTTCTAAATTCTAATTTGCCTAAGTGAGAAGAAAATCTTTCACCTTCTTCTAGGGGCATAATTCACTCCCTGGGGTTTGTAATAGTTTTTTTTTAATGTAATTTGGGCTATTTTCTTTTGTCAATTGACAAATGAAGGAGACAGGGAGAGAGAAAGAATCCCAGAGAGATGTAAAACTAAGATAAACAGGTGTGAAGAGGTAAAGCATGCTGATATGCTGATATACATTTAACCAACTATGGCAATAGGCATCTATCTTTCCTCCTACAGTTTTTTCTAAATGTGCCCTGGTGTCCCTGGAAGAACATTGCCTTTCATGGGAGGGCGTGTAATGAAATGCCCTCATCCTGTTTTAATCAGTTTTGAATGTGGAAAAGACAATCATGATCTGAGAAAGGCAGTGTTTCCCTTGCATGTGAATTATGTGATACTGTAGCTTCATTAACATGCTTTACAGTCTTATCTTTATTCATACTGGCAAATTAAATTAGCACTGTCTTTCAAATCTCTGCGTATTTTTCCCCCTAGGCAACCACCAGCAGCACACAATAAATGACAGTAACGGGAGTGGATTGCTGTGCTCTTGACGCCAGTCCCTGGATTTTAAGCAACCATCCCTCCAAGAAATCGTATTTGTTCTTGTTCCAAGAGCCGAGCCGCCTCGCAGTGTGCTTCTTGCCATTCCTCAGCTCCTCGTGCTGGCACAGAGCCTGGGCCAGTGCACGGGACACAGGGCCATCAGCCTGGAGCCCTGACGGTCCTTTCCACTTTAGTCTCCCCAGATCTTGACTGGGGTGGCAGGTGCCTCCTCCCTCCTTTCATGGTCCTTTCCCTCTGTCAGCTCCTTTGAGATCTTGATGGGAAAAGCCCAAAACGTGGGTAAGGATGGAAAGTCAGGATCAGAGAGGGTTTTGCTGCACAGGGTGATTTTTCTGGTTGGGAATGTTTTCTTCAGCTGATGCTGAAGCACATGTGAGAAAATGTTTATGGGAAGGTGTAGGGAGTGTACTACTGATATAACCCCAGCTGTTTCGGAGGCTGTTTAGACGAAAGATGTTGGTGGAAAGGTATAAAAGGTGGAATGAGGTGGAAAAGACTTTCCCCACGTACGTCTTTGTCATGGACCTACCTGGGCTGGGGACTCATGTGGATTTGTCAGCTCTGCAGTCAGGCGTAAATTGAGCTTCATAACCTTGCAAGTGCAAAGCATTAGGAGCAAGTGATTTTACATTAAACACTAAATATTGCAGCTATTAAAGAGCATTCATCATCCACACGAGGTGCCTGAGCAGAAATGAGCTGTAGCATCTCCTGCAACGTTGACTGTAAACACATTAGAAACCATCGCTGTTATGTCAGTCGCTCCCATCTCTGAGGGGAGACCTGGCACTTGGATGAACCTGAGCCCGTCCTCATCATCATGGGGTCACCTCCAGTCCAGCTTAGAGCCATGGGCCCTGGTACCTCCAAACCCTCCCTCTTTGTGTGTCCCCTGGTATTCTGTGCTTTTGCTCTGTCTCCAGTTGTAGTGCCCCAAAATGGAGCATCCTGTGACACTGTTGTCCCCGCTGGAACATGTGGTGGTAAAAGAGGAGGCTACAGATACTACCTGGTCATTTGACAAAATTTAAATGACCACCTCACTATTGCTTACGGGTGGGTTCTACCAAAAAGATACAAGCCCATGGGCAACACTGAGCGATCGGTTGTGATGGAGATTATGAGGACATTGCAGCTTTCTTCCCAAAGCCCCAGTGGGGTTAAATCGAGGAGACTTTGTTTCTTTCTCCTGGCCAATTCCTCTGGTCTGTACATTGTTAGCACCAATGCCAAGAGATGGCCCAAGCTTCTGACCCAATGAAGTTTTAATTTCCTTCTGCTTTCCTACCACCAGGCCATGCGTTGTGCTGGGGAGATTTGCTCGGTCCAAGATTGTGCTTCAGATAAGGGTTTGGATGATTATGATTAATGCAACTGCTTTATTTGTCTGACAGGTGGGCTGATAAATAGATATTGTTGCTAGGCCTCCATTCCTTCCTGATACGATAAACAATACAGACAGTCCGAAATGCTGATGTTTCTTGGAGATCTCTGAAACCAGAGGTCAGGGCAGTCCGTGCCTTGCCCTTTGATTGTACTTGGATAAAGGACTTCAGTCCTTTAAGTGAAGAGTGATGATTTCATCGAGACCTGACATGTCCTTAGTTTCCAGTAAGGAAAACAAACAAAACCTCACAGTTTTGAGAATAGAGTTCAAACATAGCTGAATGCTCATAAAAGGGCAGAGAGCTTGCCGATCCAACAGAAAAAGTAGCTTAAAATGTCACCAGAAACTGTTATAGTCCTTAGTGATGTTTTTCCCCCCCCCTATTATTTGATCTCCATTTATCATTCTCTCTGTCTTTACCTGACATGAACAGATGAAATTTTGAAATTTCTCAGCAAGAAATTCCAAAATAAATTCCAGAAGAAATTCCAGCTGCCTGGTGTGGGCTGAACTCACCCCGGGGCTGGTGACTACTCCTACCCCAGTCCAGCACCAGCCACAGCTCCTGGAAGGCTCTATCCCATCAGGGAGAGAGGTGGAGCACGTTTCCTTGTGCTTTTGATCTCTGCGCAGCTCTTGGCAGCAACCAAGGGGACACCAACAGCTTGGAGCAGAGGACAGACACAGCCTTGAAAACCCTCTTGCTTTGCTTTGTATTATTAATCCATACTGTGCATCCATGCCTTACGGGGATTTACTTTCCTGAGAGGGTGGTCAGGCACTGGAATGGCCTGCCCAGGGAGGTGGTGGAGTCACCATCCCTGGAGGTATTTAAGAAACGTGGCACTTCAGGGCATGCTCTAGTGGCCGAGATTGTTGGGTTGGGTGTGTTGTGTTGGGTTTGGGTGGGTTTTTTTCGGGTATTTTGTGTGTATGGTTGGACTCGATGACCTCAAAGGTCCCCTCCAACCACGAAGATTCTGTGATTCTGTGATTGACCAGTCCCCTCCCGAGTCCCCTGCCCAGTCCTTGAGCCACCCTTCCCCTCCCGAGCTACAGAAGCCCCATGGAAGCTCCCGTCTCGCTGCCCGTGGGGTTGGTTGCCCCTGTTGTTGCTGGGTTAGCTGAGAGCTGGGGGCTTGTGACTGGGAAGGTCTTTGTGCAAATTGCTTCAGAAATATGTGTCAGGGAATCTCACAGCGGTGGTTTTCAGGGACTGTATTGTTAATGTGTATAACTCAGACTCCAGAGAAGATTAGCAATGCTGATTGTATCTTGCCTGTCTCATTGAAGTGGCTCATTTAATATAGGCTCCTCTTGCAAAAGCATCTGGGAGTCTCCCATTCCCTAGTGAATTTTTCTTCTTAGTGGAGGGACCACTGCTATTTCACTGTACTGCTCAGGAACTTCTGGAGATCGATAGACAGACAGGACCTCTGTCGATGGAGCCAGGTAGCCGAGGGGGAAGCTGGGAGTCGTGGGAACCCATAGCAAGAGTAATGTGCTGCAACAGGCACGGTTCCCTGCTCAGACCATGCATCACTGCCTGTTGTCAAAGTGTGAGCTGATTTAGGGACTCTCCTTGATAAGGAGTAGGTCTTTTTAGCCATAATTAAGGTGGTTTTTTTTTTCCTGAGGTCGATGCCCTCAGGATGAGATGAGCTTTTACCTATTGTATGTTCATCAGTCAGCCTCCAAAGATACCTAAATGACCAGGTCTGATGTACAAACAAGAACTTGGGGTAAATTAGTGCCAGCTGAGAACCAACCATACACAGGTAAGCTCTTTCCTCCTGATCTGCATCTTACCCTATGCCTTGGGGCCAGCAGGACTCTGAACAAACTGCATGCTTTTACTTAAGTAGCTTTGGCCAAGCTCAGGCTCTGTTGTGCTCTCTGGCTGCTAGAGATGTGGGAAATCCCCTGTCCGTTCTTTGATTAGTCAAGGACATTAATAACTTTGCTCTGAGGTTAAATACCTTTGCAGCAAATGTTGGAACAATGAAAGGTTCCTATTTCTTCCCAGGAGCTCTGTTGAATTTCCAGCACTTTCCAGAGGTGCTGCTCCTTATTTCAGAAAAAAAAAAAAAAAAAAAAAAAGTGATACCTGGAAGTTCGGGGGAAGCAAGAGCTTTCCAGCCTGCGTAGGAGGGCCAGGCCTCAGCTGAGGGCAGGGACCCATCAGTTCATTAGGTGTCCCTTCCCACCCTTCCCCTTCCTGCAAGGGTTATTCATTCCCCCACTAATTTCTGATTCTCTCTTGGTTTTCCTCCTGTATTTCCTATCTCCTGCTGGAAGCCCTGTGTTTCCGGAAGACTGTCTTTGGTCCCTCCTGTTGTCAAGAATGCCTGAGCCTGGGTGGGATGGGATGTGTGGCTGTGTAGGGACATGCCTGAGGTGGGGTCAGGTCCTTCACCAGCTTCATTCAGTCCACACATGGGCACTGGTGTTGCCCAAAGAGCAAGTGACTGTGCTCGGGGTTAGATGGAGCTCTGTCCTTTCTAGCTGGCCAGTGACATCAGTTAGGGTCCTGGAAAGGGTTGTGTGGTGGGGAGAGGGTACCATGTTAACATCCCAGTGCAGACCTTGCTGCCAGCAGATCTGGGATCAGCTTAGTTGCCCTCTGCTCTTTGAACAGATGAATCTCTCCCCTCAATCAGGCTTTAAGGGAAGATTAAGTGTTTCAAAGCACTATTTACATTTCAAAAACTAACCAGTGCCTGGTGTGAGATCAAAGTGAAAGTGGGGTTTAGGTGTATTGATCAGATGCCCACGGTGCTGGGCCCTTATGCTTTCCTGTATCTTGTACAGGATCAAACAAGAGTTTGGAAATGTAAGAACTGTCAGCACAGGTTTTTTTTTTTTTTCTAGGTAAAAAGAGCTTGTAATCCCAGGTGTTTAGATGCTTGCCTCAAACAAATCATTCCTTTGCAGTATTCCCTGGGTTAATTAGTGACTAACCTTACATGCATGGCACTTGTCTCTCCCCGCCCCAACCTCTTTGCTGGTCATCTACCAGACCTGGCAACAACTCCGGTCCATGTGTGGGATCCTGTTGTTCAGAGCTCACACTTTACCATGGCTCTTACGTGTAGCTGGAGCTCAACCCGGTGTCCTGGCTCTCCTCACCCCAGGGATGTGCATTAAAATCAGGATGGATATGGGACTGTGATGGTCAGGTAGAGCTGCACTAAAACTAAGCCTCTCTGAATGGCTTTCAAGAGCAGGAGGTGCCCAGCAGAGCATAAGCAACCAGGTTTGATAGTGGAGGAACTGGCAGAGATACCATCATCATCCCATGCTTCATCCACCAGACTGATACAGAGGAGAAAGGTTGGGGCTCCTCTACCATGTATGAGACCCCTCATTTGTGGGTCATGCCTGAAAGTTTGGCATCGCGATACTGATGGATGTCAGGTGGCAGCACACCGGCATGGCCATCCCCACCAGTTGGCTTTCTGCCTTGACCAGTTGCGTTGGGAGAGGGCTGCAAACAGCCTTTCATTCCCTCTGTTGTAATAGCAGCAGTAATAACACCTTTATGCTTGTGGGTTGCTGTTTATTATAGATAAATTAGTGGCATCATGTTTGAGCCTCTGGGCTTGAAATGCCAACTGCTTCATAAAATGGTCTGGGTTGGAAGGGACCTTTAAAATAGGATCCAACCATCAACCCAACACTGCCAAAGCCACCACTAACCCATGCCCCTCAGCACCACGTCTGCCCAACTTTTAAATACCTGCAAGGATGGTGCCTCAACCACTACCCCAGGCAGCCTGTTCCAAGGCTTGACAACCCTTTTGGTGAAGAAATTTCTCCCCATATCCACCCTAAACCTCCCCTGGTGCAACTTGAGGCCATTTCTTCTTGTCCCATTGCCTGTTTCTTGGGAGAAGAGACCGACCCCCCCTGGCTACACCCTCCTTTCAGGGAGTTGTAGAGGACACGCACCAGCCTTTCTCTGCCTCTTGCTGCCTTCCCCTCCCTGGGTGCCCAAACTGCAACGGTGCGTGTCTGGCAGCAAAAGGGACCTGTGTGAGAAGTAGGACAAAGCACTCGAGTCCTATTTATGTGGATTTTGGCCAGGCAAGAAACTGTTTCAGTAAACCAGCGGGACTGTTTTCCTCCCTGAGCAAACTTTAAAAGTCTTTTTCCTTTGTGCCAAGCTCCTGGCGGCTGTAAGTGAATTCCCTGGAGGAAATGGTGTGTGGCTGGGACAAAGCTCCATGGCAGGCACAGGAGATTGGTGGTGAAACCACCTTATCAGAGCCACTGGGGGCACATGTGTGGAAGGGGTAGCAGAGGTAATTGTTTAAACTCCTCAACCTGGAAAGATGCTGCCTTCTCCTTTGTTTGGCAAGGACTGGTAAGGCTTTAGGCAAGGAGACACCTTTTTGGTGTAAAGCAGTAAATGCACAGGCATTTACTGTGACTCTGGATGGGTGGCACGTGGTGCTGAGAGAAGGAGGGGATGGAGGATTTGACAGGACTTCTGAACAACAGCCATCAGGTGATGTTCCAGGGGAGGAACACCCCTGAGCAGCTCCCAACACTGTGTAGAAACAAAGCTGCTCATAGAAGTGTCCCTGTGGACAGGGGAGTCCCTGTGGAGTGGAGGAGGCAATAGGACAAGAAGAACAGCCTCAAGTTGTGCCAGGGGAGGTTTAGGAGGGATATTAGGAAAAGCTTCTACACTGAAAGGGTTATTAAGCCTTTGAACAGGCTGCCCAGGGAAGTGGTGGAGTCACCATCCCTGGAAATATTTAAAAGCTGGGCAGATGTGGTGCTGAGGGACATGGGTTAGTGATGGGTGTTGTCAGTGTTAGGTTGATGGTTGGACTCGATGATCTGAAAGGTCCTTTCCAACCTAGAAAATTCAATGATTCTATGATTCTATGACGTGCAGCACACACCGCATCCTTCCATCAGCCCCATGGCTTCTATGTATAAGCGCTATGCACTTACCTTTATCACACCTTCCTGAGGAAAGCACAAAGAATGACAAGCTTAAATTCTGGTAAAAAGCAGGAAGCTGGGGTCAGGTCAGTATTGATCTGTTTTGGAAATGCCAGCGGTGTGGCTCCTACAGCTGCTCCTGAGGTTAAAGCTCCCCAAATCAGAGGAGTTTCAGCTCGTGAGGCCGTGCTCTGCTCCGCTCAGCCTCTGAGAAGATGCTGCCGCTCTCAGAGAAATGCGGCACTGCTGAGCCTGGAGAAAAATATTTACTTCCCAACGGTAGTAGCAGAGAGTTTACCTCCTTCTGCAGACTTTCATTGTGGGAGTCTCTCCAGGGGATTTGAAATTAAATCACAGAATCACAGAATCTTCTAGGTTGGAAGGGACCTTCAAGATCTTCTTGT
>JAOXJM010000009.1:5460327-5472891 GCA_026413425.1 Tringa solitaria | reverse complement strand
AGGTTGCTCCAAGCCCCCTCCAGCCTGGCCTTGAACCCCTCCAGGGATGGGGCAGTCACAGCTTCTGCTGGAGGACCAAGTTTTATAAAAGTTTTATAAAAGCTTGGGTACAGGCACTCAGATGGCTCAAAACCAAGCCAAGGGTCAGGCTTGTGCTACAACCTGGCATCTTCCCATGGCAGACGTGGCTCAGATCCACCCATCCTGGTTTCATACATAGCCCAGTCCTCACTGCATCTCTGCCATCATCCTCAGAGTGGTGAGACATCACAGAAACAGGGAAACCAGTTCAGAACTGCTATCTGAAGGAAAAGGCTACCTGGTTCTCCCGGTGTGCCCACTGCAGTGCTGTGATGATGGATGTGGGCTCTGAATCCTCCACCTCCTGCGGCTGCCAGAGCCATGCTGGCTCCTGGGGGAGACTCAGTAGCCACTTCATCCTCGGGCAAGAGTAAGCCCTGCTCTGCCACACGCAACCCAGCCCTGCCGGAGCATCGAGAGCTCCCTCCCAGCTACACAGGGCTGCAACAACTGGAAATCCTTGATCTGAAGGTACTTGTGCTGAAAGGCCACATAAATATGCCATGAAAGGCTCATTCCCACTAGGAATTGGATCTTTGAACCGAAGGTCTGGGTGGGTGTAAAGCCAACCTTCTGTCCTCTTGTGCAGTGGAGTTAATGCGGTTGCAGGCTGAGCGCTTGATCTGCGCTCCCTCGGTGGGTTTGGGCAAGGCTGAGGGTTTTGTGGTCGCTCGAGCCACTGCAGGACATTCCTGCCTGGTCAAACTGCCTCAGGGCACCAGGTTAAACGTGCTTCCCGGCTCCTTCTTTGATTTTTTAGCTTTAACTCGATGAAGGTCAGTTTGGAGCAGCTCTCCTGGCTCAGGCTGTTCTCCGTCTGACAGTGGCCAACAGCAGCTGCCAGAAGCAGGGTGTGAGGATACAGAAAGCCCAAAGTGCTGATTCCCCTGAACGCTCTCACAGTCACAGGTGGGCCTCCCCAAACCAGAGCCACTTCATGCTTAGGATCTCTTCAGAGACTGTCTTCTCCCAACAGCTTCTCTGGTTCTGACGTCGTGCAAGTCTCTAGCTCCTGCAGCAACCCGGGGCAGAGCTCCTCAGTGCTTCCTGAACACCTTCCTCTTGTTTTCAAGCCTGCAGTCTGATAATTTCAGCTAGCATCCCATGATTCTCTTATTATGGGCAGCAAACACCCTTTTCTCTCTCCCATCCATGCCTCTTGTGTTTTCACAGACAGCTTCTGTTTCCATCTCCCCAGTTGTCTCCCCGCTAGCCCTCAGCCAGCACCAGAAGACACTGCATGGAGCCAATGTCCTAAACCTCCCGAAACAGCCCCTGAGAGGGAGGAAAGGCTTCTTTTGCACCAAGTGAACAGGGCTCAGCATCTTTCCCCGCCTTCTCAGTGTGCCAAAGTCAAAGACAGAGGCCCTTTGCTCACAGACCATCTGTGTAATAGATCACTCTGACACCAATCCACTTGTTCTTTGTGTAATAAGTTATAATCTAGCCATTCAGACAGACATGTAAAAAAGAAAACTAACATGGCCTCTAAAAATCAATGAGCCAGTAAATAGAGGGCTATAAATAATCAAGAGAAAGGATTTAATTAGCAACAAACCTTGCTTGCAGTACACTGGATGTGTATGGCAGCCTCTAGTCTGAAACTGCCTCACTTCTGGCCACCACTGGCGTGATGTCTTCTCCTGGCCACAAAGACTAAGTTGCCTTTTGGGAGCCTTTTGCCATGGGGTGGTTGTCCTGTAGGTCTCCACCTCGATGCCACTGAGAGCAGCGTCAAAGCCCTGAGAGGCCAAGGGAGCAAAGCTGGCACTGATTTACGGTCACATCATCCAGCTGGATGTGATTCCAGCCTGTGCTTGGCTGTAAATCCCATGACAGATCTGCTGGATATAGGCAAGGGGGGGATTTCTCTCTTGAGAAAGAAAGTCAAAGCCCTGGTGACCAGAACTTCTGTCTTGTGCTCCTGGACCTACTGCTCCCTTCATGCAGACACAGGCTGCTTCCCCAGGATTGGAGGAGAGTGGCTGGATTTCTGAACGTGGTCAGTTAAGGAGCTTTCTCATTGCTTTCCTTCCTGGCATCACAGCTTATTGATAACACAGTAGGTGAGGATTGACCAGCAGAGAAGACAAAATGAGGTTAAGTTGTACCCAGGGTCTATGGTTTGAAGCATCTCCAGCTTGAATTTAAGAAAAGGTTTGATGGATCCTTGGTGCATCTCGAGCCTGCATCTCGGGCCAAGCCACTGGCTAAAAAGAGATCGTTTCATAGAGGAAGCTTTGCACAAAGCCCTGTCTTTATTTTCCACTTGTTTCCTTCCTTAGCCATAGTTCAGTTTTCTCCTCATCACTCCGTGTTTGTGAATTCACGTAAGATTTTCAAATGTGCCGTTGAGCAGCATCAACCCTAAACTCCTGAATTTTCTGGGAATTACTTCTCTGATCTGAGGTATGCTACATCATGTGTCGGTAAAGGGTAATTTTATTATTGAAAGAATAATTCCATTAGGTCAAACCAGATTGTAAAGATCCCTCTCCTGTGTTTTACTGCCTTTATTGAGTACCCAGCCATATGCCTCTTTAGTATCCACGTGCTATTTGGTTTTATTAATGCCTGCATCTGCTGGTGATTTGAGCAAGGGCCAAAGGTTCAAAATTGAAACTCAAGGACCCTCTACTACTAAAAGATTTTATTAGTCATAAATCTATTATAAAGTGCCCGTGTTGACAATAGGGAATAATATAATCAAACCTTTCTCCCCACCAGTGACAGCCCTTCTCTGCTGCAAGGATCCACATGAATTAATCTGTCTTGTTAACCGTCCCAGAGTAAGTGCCTTTCAGGAGAAGAAAATACTTGAGCCAAATACAAAGAAACATCTGTGCTCTTACTAAAACACCCTGCTTTCTGTAGGGGCACTTATAGAAATAGATGATGCTCCATTCCAGTAGGAATCTCCCGGGCCGTGTACTTTGTGTTGCTGCCGTCTCTGGCGCAAAGCGAACTGCAAAATGTCTTAGCATAAGAATGGTGGCTGTGGGCTTGCTTCTCGCTGGTTCAAGGAGAATATGCAGGGCAAGGGAGATCCGTCGTGTGCTCCGTGTCTTACTTTTGCTTGTTGGGTTTTTGGTTGTTTTTTTTTTTTTCTTCCTTGGGAGAACTTCGGTTCACTTCCGTCACAGCTTTGCTTGAGTAAAGTTAAAAAATTAAGGTTAGAAAATTAAGTTAAAAAAACATAAAACGCTGATCATGAGGACTTCAGTGCTGTGACCCTCTGCACATGGAAGAAGACACTGCCCTGGGTATAAAGTTACTGCTTCCAACAGTATTTGCAAGATTTCAGGGCTGGGAGGAGCTGAATTCCATACTGATTTCCAAAACTTGCCAGGCCTCTTTCCACCTCAGCCAGGAGCTCTTTGAGTGACTTTTGTTCTGTTTCTGACTTGCCTGTGTTTCATTATTGGTAAAAGGACATTGAGCCTCACTACAAAAGGAGACCCCGAGACTAAAGTGGCCAAAGTGTGTGGTGGGACGTAGGCTAACGGGTATTGGCACCCGGAGGCTGCTAATTCCTTCTCTTAAAAGATTGTGCTATTATTCTGACAATGAAGGCAAGTCCCACTTGGACAGTTTGTCCTCTTCCCTGTAAATGTCATGGGAAAATGTTACGTTGCAGTGGACCTGACAGCCCTTCCATCACTGTTCAGAATCAGCAAACCCTCTTTTGTCTCCCCTCTCCCTTCCTTTTGCAGCCTCTATAATCATAATCCCCAACTGGTGCTCGCAACTGCATGGCAGTTTAGGTGCACACTGAAATGAAAGTCTAACTGCCATCAAAAAAAGGGAAAAGAAGGGCTTTCTGTAGTAACAAAGGAAGAAGTGACAAGAGGACTGACCACCCTTCTGTTTCTCCTCTAAACACAGAACCTGGGCATTTTAACGGCACTTTTCGGTGTACCCCAGCACAGCATTTGAAAAGCCTGCTTTAAGGAGTTAAATAAACATTATTCTGAGACAGAAGGCTAGAAAAATTAAAATAAACTCCACTAGTACCTAGCTCCTCCAGCCAGGCTCTAATTGCTCAGCAGCAGAGCCGGAGCAGCCCTGGAGGTGTGATGAGCTGCCCCCAGTCTCTGCGCGGCGCCGTGGCCACTGTCGGACCAGTTTGCAGGGAACAGGAGCTGTGATTGCAAACCTTTCCGGTCCCTTTATTCAGGTTTATGTTTCCAGAAGAGTTCTGGAAACTACATCTAGCCCAAAAGCACCTGATGGAAGCACATGATGCTTTTCGAACTGAGAAACTCGGGCACGGGCGACCTCCTGCCGGCAGCGCAGCCGGTCACTCCGATGGAGCATATGGAAGCAGTAAGTTCATATCCTTTCTCCTTCTCCCTTCTGTGCTGTGATTGCGCTCAGGAGAAAAATCTTTCATTGTCCAGGACAAAAAGCTGGCCTTTTTTTGTCCCGCCTCCATCTGTCCATGAGCTCCCTAAAAACGCTGTGAGATGGAAAACAACATTGTGAGGCCGTGGCAAGCGATGGGTGGAAAATACACAGGTGCCTCCCAGAAAATATTCTGCAAAGACAGAGGTCCTGGCACTCTGCCTCCATCGGTTTGTAAGAAGGCGCAATTAAATTTAAAAGTTTGTCCTGTAACTGACCACCGTGGCTTTTATAAAACCCAAGAGTTCTGTATTTCTGGCGTGAAACTGAGATCTGGTCTTGAAATGTCATGAGCAATGTACCAAGACCCTGTTTCTTCCTGCCTGCTGACACCGCCAGCATCTCGCTGGCTGATCAGCTCTTTCTCTTCACTCAGGAAGACAAAAATGGCAATAAAAAAAAAAAAAACATCGTTCGGGTTTTGTTTACTCTATGCCTCATTTGTATTTCTCCTGTATTAAATTTGGCTGGGGCCATTTCACGCGTAAACTTTTATTTTTCTTTTGTGCTGGAAATGACTTGATGCGACTCCGTTTCCGCATCTCCTTGTGACAGCAGCCTGTCATCGGCGCTTCTGCGGGGCGAGGGAGGGGAGTGGGAAATATGCCAGTCAAAGGGGAAAGATAGACTTGGGCTTTTGACACGTTTGACTGGGCTTGGGAAGAAGGTTCATGGACTTTGTGATTTTGAGGCAGGTGATCTGTTTGTCTGCGCTCAGACGGGAGGCGGCGGTGGCTCACCCCATTCGTCTCCGGCTCCCGGGGATGCGGCGCGGGAAAGAAAAGCCTGGAAGCATTTGTGGAGGTGGGCGTGCAAAATTCCAAGCAAATCTCCCCGTGAGCTGCATCTCTGGGAGCTGTGAGGACAGGCAGGGGCTGGGGCAAGAAAACCGAGGGCTTTGGTGGTCAAGGGTAGAAGGGGGTGGGATGTGTTTAGGAGAGGGGCAGTGTGTTCTGTGCTGGATGCTGAGGTTGGGGATGCAAAGCCGTGCCTTATGCTTCAATTACTCTATAAGCTTTCAGCCACCCACGAACTCATGCTTTGAGTACCCTTTTGAGAAGGCCTAAGTGAAACAAGTCCATTGTATTTTAGAGTCACTTACTGCTGGGTTTCTCTTGCCTGTGCTATGGTTGGAAAATGAATGGTTTCTCTTTTCCTTTTGCATAAACTTTCAACCACTTTGAGCAATCTTAAATGGAAGAGCAGTTTTTCAGACTCGGGGCAACTTCTCTTTTCTCTTTTGCTTTCCCAGAATTACGCTTGACATGCATCTGAAATGCATTTATCTAAAAATAAAATATTGACAGTTTTGTCAATATCTTAAAGGTGTTCAGAAACCAATGAACTGAGCTCAAAAGTGAGATTGTTGCCGCTATTGTCAGCGGACAGCACTTCAGCGCGCTTCTCAGCAAGACCTAAAAGCTAATGCTCCTTGTCCGTGACTCCCATGTAATGCTGTGTGCTGTAGCTGGGGGTTAAGCACTTACTTAAACTTATTTAATAAAGGCTCACTTCAACCATCGACTCAGACGAGGGGAGGAAAAGAGGAATGTCTAACTTTCTGCTCCAGAAACTCTTGAAGGTTTGGTTTGTTTCTTTGCCAAAGAGAAGGCCATGAACTGGAATAGCCGGAGCTTTTAGCAGAGCTGGAAAGTTGGGAAGACCAGAAGAAAAGATACAAATTAAAATGGGCATATTTATTAGTCATGTTCCTGCCATCCAAAGTGTCTTAATCTCACTACTTCTGTCATCAGCGATTCCCTGGACGTTCCAGAGCATCCCCTGCTTCTTTGGGGAATTTCACAATTTAAAAATTGCTTATGCACAAGAAATTAAAAAAACACAAACAAACAAAAACAAACCTTAATTTTAACTTTCCACAAAGCAAAGTGAAAATCACATAGCACCTAGCCAGCTCTGCTTTTAGAATTGCTTCAGTTTTAACTCGTTATAAATTATGTTACAGTTCTTCAGAAGAAAAGGTTAGTGCGGGGACAGGTGCTGTAAGCACTCTGTTTTGCCAGCACTAACGGGGACACTGTAGGGTTTTTCTCCTCAAACCCCTGAAGTTCCTACAGAACCTTTGCTTTCATCATTTTTCATGAGGAAGAAAAAACCTTTTAACTTATAAATCAGCTATCTAGGAAAAGACTCCTAATTCTAACTTGAGGAAGAAAGGGATGATCTTTTCTTGTATTTGAGGAGCTATATATAGTCATTTACTTTCACTACTAAGTCATCTTATTGCAATTCATTTTTGGAAGTTTACAAAAGCCAAGACCTTGCTAATTAAAGTGTACATCACATGTTTCTGGTGGTTACCTCCCAAAGACTGCCATAAGCATGACCAAACCCAACCTCAGCTCCGGTCAGCTTTGCAGTCAGCCCTGGGAAGGTCGCCTCAGTGCATGAGGCCATGCATTATTATTTTTTTCCAAGAGCTTTTCAGGCAGGTCCATCCAATTTGGGTTCTTGAGATGAGACATCAGTTTCACTGCTTCCTTGCTCTTCTGTTATTCTCTACTGGGTCAATGATGCTTTGGACCATAACAATTTGTTGTGCCTGGAGTCAGCCTTTGGTTTTAGTACTTTGCTGAACTTTGGTCTTATGCCACTTGAAAGTTCCTTGTCTACAGGAAACCTGTGCTCCTGCCTTGGTCCTTCATATGGCCTCAAAATTCTCTCCCCATGACCCCACCACACATTCCTCACCCTCCATGAACAGCAGCCCAGCATCTCCTACCCATCTCTTCTCGGAAAAAAATGCCTGGAGATCTCTGGATGAAAAATGCTTTATAAAATTGTTGTTCTCTGGAGGGCAATAGAATTGAGTGAGAGCCTTTCTGTGGAATTTGTAAAGCCAACTACAGCGTTTAATGGCAAATTAAGTCTTTACTGCAGGACTCCATAGGCTGGCGTATTACCATTCCCAAAATGCCTGGAATAATCCATTTCTCTAAAAGCCTTAGGACACTAAGTGAACTGCATGAAATCCCTATAAATACAAAAATAGTCTAGACTGTTCTCTTTTCATTTATTTTCCAGTAACACAGGGCCTATTTCCTCTTCTGTCTTGGCCCCTCAGCCTCGGCAGCAGTAGCAGGAATCCACTCTTGCTTTAAGAGAGCTGCCAAATTCATTACTCCTCTGCAACGTGCGGAGCCCTCGTCACGGTGGCCACTATCTTGAATCCTGACAGCTGGTTTGGGCTGTTGGGCTGAGCTCCAAGAATAAACATTTTCTAAGGCATTAATCTTTATAGTGATTATCTACAGCAACTACTTCATCTGGCTTTTGGAAATCAACCTGAGGCGGGGCTTTTTTGCGTCTTTTGGTGAACACAATTTGATATAAAATTCTCTTGGAGGGGTCAGTCCTGTTCTGTGCACAGACAGGATGAAGGGGGAGGTAGCGATCACTCGACCAGAAGATAGTCAGAGGCTGTTTGGGGCCAGTTTTGATTATAAATGGGGGTTGCATCTGGGTTTGTGGCCATGAGGGTGGAAGGAGAAATCCACTCCTGTTAGGATGTGCAGAGCAGATGCTGCCTGCAGCCTGTGAGAGACAGGGAAAATTTTTTCCAATAAGAAAATTTTTACTATTATGGCCCCTTCCCCATTGACCACAAGGGCTCTCTGGCTAGATAAAAGCAGTAGCCCAACCAGCAAACCTGAATTCGTGTTGAATTTACAGCCCCTCTCTCTTGTGCACTGAGCTTATAGCAACGGTTCCTGTCTGAGACACCAAACCTGGTGGCTTGTGTCCATTTCTTGGTAGAAAAATGTGGTTTATGCAGGTTTATAACTCAAAGGGTAGTGCTTGGCAGAACGCATCCCCTTTTTCTTCATGGCAATAGTAGCATGTTTGCATGTCTTCAGCCCATGGAATGTGGTGGGGCTGCTCCCCCCACCCCAGCCCATCGGGTCCCACCTGGAGGAGGAGCTGGAAGGCAAAGGGTGGGTTTTCAACAACTGCAATATCGGATCAGGCACTTCAGCAATTCCTCTGTCCTCCCTCCAGCACAGGAAAGAGAGGGGACGGGAGAAGAAGTGGGAGGGGGATCATCGTTTAAGTGCAAACATTAAAGCTGCATTTAGCACCTGTCTAATTTTTAATATGTGCTTAGCTGCGACAGGGTATTAGGCACTGAGGTAAGTGACAATTTATGCAGTATTTCTAGATTAGCTGTAGCATGGAGAGTAGCTGACTTTTTTGGCTCAACAACCGCAATCAAAAATAAAATCACTTCAATCCAAGCCAGAAAAAAAGGTGTGTATTTGGGGGAAGGGCAGGAGGATGTCTCAGGGGTTTCTTCCTTTTTGTTAAAATGAAGGGAATTTGAAAGGAGAAATATCTTAGTCTCTGAAACTTACATGTCAGTTCATTTTTGGAAAGCCAAGAGTACAGGGAGGTGACTCAAAGCTGCATTTTTTTCATTGAGATGCTATCGATAAAGAGAATTCCCAGCTTTCACCCAGTCCCAGGGCAGCTTCTGCCGAGCACAGCCCCTGCGTGGCCAGCCCTTATGATTGTCACTCCTTCATATAATAGTCCACCTTCCTGTGACACAGCCTGGCAGGCTTCATCCCAAGGGGGTGGACAGACCCCTTCCCAGCACCAGGAAGCAAATGAGACAGAAATCCTCTGCCCAGAAGTCCAAGGGTACAGTTAGGGTCTAAGAGGATGCGGCACTGGGAACAGCCGAACTTTTCTGAGCTCCTGGGGGAATACTAAACCCATCTTCTTCCCCAGGGCTCAGTGTTTCTCTCTCAATAACTTCCCAAACCTCCCTTCTGCTGTAACCCATCAACGTGTGGGTCTCTGGGCACTTCTCATTGGTGCTCAGAGCGGGTCCATCTGACTCCTTGAGCCTTGGGGACCAGTTCCCCACTATCGTCACTCTTGCACATCAGTTGACACAGTGAAGCACGGAGGGGTTTCACTGCCCGTGCAGAGCAGGCGAAACATGGCCAGGTCCCAGCAGCCGCCTCTGGAAGGTCATCGTTTCTCCGAGTCCAGCTGAGATCACAGAGAGGAGCAAATCATTGATCTGCACAGGGCGGCTTATCTCAGTGCACCGCGGGTGAAATTTCCTCCTTATCTGAAAGGCCATTGAAGGATCCACGCACTGCCTGTTCCCTACAAACTTCATGGCTGGTTTTGGTCTGTGCACAGGGTGGGTTTTTTTTATTTTTCTCCTAATTTTGTTTTTTTCTAGCTAGCACGGAGAAAACAAGCCCCAGCCTTGGAGCAGAAGATAAGCAGCAGGATGCCTTTGCACCTTCTGATCCGTAGAGCTTAGGTTTCAGCTGAGTGACCCAAGGCCAAGGTGAATATAGATCTGAACTGGCAGCACTGCTGCCCTGGTAATCTCATCAATACACAATATCCAGCTGGCTGTTAACAGGGGAAGGGTGTTTTTCAACTAATAGGGATTTTTTTTTTCCACAAGGGTTAGAATGCCAAGAGCCAGCTCCTTTGCAGTGATGCTCCGTGAGGGGTTTGGCTGGCACAGAAGGCTCTTGGATGATAAAATGCCATTTCCTGCTCTCCCCACTAAAATCCTGTGTTTTATTAGCACCTATGGCTCGTCAGATTTGAAGAGCAGGGCAAGGTGCCACCTCAGTGGGAGAACATCAGTGCCAGCTCTGCCTCCTGGTCCAGGGGAGGGCTCGGGAGCTCTGGTCTCAGTGTGGCAGCACGGGTGCTTGCTCCGGCCTTGGTGAAGCCAGTGAAAACCATCCCCAAGCCTCGGCAAATATGTTTCAGCATTGGAACAAGCTTCTGTAGCCAAGCCATGACCAGGTTTACTTTGGACTGGCTTCTTGCAGGACATGCTACTCTGTCCTCCAGCATCGCCCCGAAGGGCACCCTGGGTTGCTTGGTACTCCCTGTGATATGTGCTGTAATTCCTGCTTACTAAAAGTCTGGTTTTAGGACTTTCTTGGGCAATTAGGACCACTTAACAGGCCCCCCTTCATAGCAAAGGTACAAGAGAATGTGCTCAGCCCCAAGCCATCCATGAGAAGGTGGAAGCTCGCTGGAATTTCTGTCCAAATCCCGACCCCTCCAAGCCCGAAGGTGCTGTGCAAAGAGACAGATGCCCAGCGCACCTTCACGTGCTGCCCTGCCCCAAAAGCCACCCGAGGGATTTGTGACATCCCCGGGCACGGCGCTGGCGGTGCTGGCATCCCGAGCACTGAGAGCACACCAGCAGCGTGACTCTGCACCGGGCTCCTTGCACACGTGGTGTGTGGACATAAGCTGCCAAAAGGTAGAGAAAAACCCCTCATTTAGGATCTGAGCCACCTGTGTTGTGGCTGGCAGTGGGGCTTTTTGTCCCCGTCCTTCTCTAGATCCCTTGTGGAGGCAGGAGTGGGGCTGGGTGGAAACTCTGCTGTTATTTTGGGTCACTTTGCCCTGTAATCACTGCAGCGCAGGGTAGCAGCAGCACGGTGAAAGACACCCCCCCCCTTCTCTCCCTGCCACCTCACTTACATAGACTCAATCATGGTCTCACTAGAGGCAGTCGAGCCACATCCATTGCACAGTTTGTTTGCGAGCTTGGCATTTTTCATCATTTAATAATATGCAGCAAACGGTTTTTCACACTCGTAGCGCAGCCCCATAAAGCACCGCAACGAGCTTTGGCAGTGATTTTACTCAGCACATTTATTGCATCGGTTGTTGAATAGAACTGTTTGTGCATCTTAATCAGAAACCTGCCCCTTATTTTGTTTCCACTAATAAGGTAGAAGGGAGATGGGGACAAAAAGGACTTTTAGGGGAGATCTCAGATGTAAAATCATGGCTTTGTCGAAGTCTCTAAATCTCCGCTGGAGGTCTGACCCCTGTGTTTTAAGGTAGAGGGAACCCTGTTGTTAATTAGGGGCAATTTTAGTCCTGTTTTAGGCAAGCGACCTCATTTTGTATAATAGCAGCGTATTCAGACGGGGCCTCCAGGCAGGCTCTGCCTGGATATTAGCAGGTCTGGCACCATTTTCTGCTCTCAGTCGCCCAAACTACTGAGCAGTGTTGATGTCCCAGGACTCGAGGCTGGCCAGGAGCAGGAGCAGACCTTCAGGGTCAGGCAATGGATAAAGAGAGCCTAGTTCCTAATTCCTCTAATGGTATCTTTTCCCCTAATTCCTCAAATGGTACCTTTTCCTCTTTTGGAAGAAGCCCAGAAATGGAGCCAGCCAACACAGTGACTGCACTGCAGTGGTCACAGGGAGGGAGAGGGGAGCCAGCTGGCTTCTGTGTCTTGGGGTCTCGTTGGCTTTGGAGAGGGACACCTTTGAAAGCTGACATCCTTGGGGCTGCCTCAGTTTCCTGACATTTCCGGCTGTCTCTGGAGTGAGCATTGGATGGGACTTGGTAAAACCCAAGTTGTGTCCAGTTGGCCAAGAGTGGAATGGACAGCTGGGACCTTCTGGGGTGAATGTTGGGAGTTGCTGTCAACCAGACAGATGGGTGTTGTAGGCGGCTTTTACCCTCTTTATGTAGTTCTAACCACTAGATGGAGGCACAGATTGATACTCAGAGAGTGCAAGTTCCACCGTGCAAATAACTATAAACCCCCATTTTCAGCAACTTTTCCTCCTTGGGTCTCTTGGTTTACTTTTAGTGTCTGTGAAGCAGACCTGCAGGATATAGACTGATTCACTTCTGGGAGAGATTTGTGCTGCAAGAAAGCAAACAGCAAATGTCAAAATGGCAATGCTGGTCTGGGACACTGCTGTGGGAACCACAGCTCCATTGTGGCACCCACTGTTAGGCTGAAAGGACATTTCCAAGGACTACAGGAATGTGGTGCCTGCTCCTCACAGCTGTTTCAGCCTGCGGTGGCTTCTCCACACTGCAGTGGGGTGGCATTAGTAGCATCTCTGTCACTTATGCCATGGCTTGGGTAGCTCTACCTTCAGGCTAGAGTGGCCCAAAGGGCTTTTACGAGGACATTCATGCAGCAGAGCACAGGCTCGTCAAGCTCCCTCCCCCTCACAGAATCACAGAATCATGGGGGTCGGAAGGGACCTCTGGAGATCATCCAGTCCAACCCCCTGCCAGAGCAGGGTCACC
>JAOXJM010000009.1:5438869-5450561 GCA_026413425.1 Tringa solitaria | reverse complement strand
TGGAGGGGGCTTGGAGCAACCTGGTGTGGTGGGAGGTGTCCCTGCCCAGAGCAGGGGGTGGCGCTGGATGGGCTTTAAGGTCCCTTCCAACCCAAACCATTCTATGATTCTATTTTCAATTTTATAGGAAGGAGCAGCAGATCAGTTCCTGCTGATGTTAAGCAAACTGTGTTGGCTGAGGGGTGAGGAGGGACCTAAAGAAGAAGAAAATTGGTGGGCTTCTCAGGTCTTTCTGGTTACCCTGGGTCTGTTCCACAGTCCTCTCCTTGTCCCAGCAAATCCCAGCAGCCCCTGCTTGCTGCACCTCGCAGCTCTCTGAGCAGGCTCTTAACACTTTGTGCCGCCCGGGATGCACCTCTTCTGTTCTGTGAGTCACAGGAAAAACATGCAGCAAAGCACTAAGTCCTGGAGAAAGCCATGCGAGACGCTGAGCACGGGGTGTCCAGGGCACCGTGTGCTGCTTTCCCTTGTCTGTCTCCCTGAAGGATTATCTCAGCTGCCTCTCATCTCTTCTCACTGTGGTTCTCCGTGTTCTGTTCTTATTTTCTCCACTTGTAAGTGGAGATTAAGGCCACTTGCTCCTCTCTTCCCCTTCCCTCAGTACAGTGTATTCTCTCCTTGGCCAAATGGATTCTGAGCAATAAATCTATGAGGGTCTCACTGGTTTTATCCTGGACACAGCCAGGAAGGAGGGTGCTGGTGGAAGAGGTCCGTGCCTGGCACCGGTGGGTTACGGAAGAGCCATTCCTATGGAAGAGCAGAGCAGGGCTTTGTGTCCTTATTTTCCATCCTCAGGTTTTCCAGTTTTCACTCGAATCCAGAGCGTTCTGTTTATTGTCACCTGGAACATTTTGCTGAAATTTTTATATCGATCAGCCTCGGAGTCGCAGAAAGCCATTGCAAACAAAGCCTCGCTGTCACACTGACAGCGAGAACTCGCTTCTCTCAGGCAGCAATAAAGAAAAGGTGACAGGGAGCCGGGTGCACAGAACATGCACCCATATATACACACATAACTCTGTAATTACTAGTATCATTGAAATGATAGGTATAAAGACCTAGTTAGCAGTGGAGCAGGATCATTAGCATAAAAACTACAAGCACAAAAATGCACTGAGATGACAAATACAAGGAAGCCGTATGAGATTTGCATTAAATTAGTGACTGTGTGTGAGATGCTATTTAAATGGCAGGTGACTAGAAAATTTCTTTCTCTTTTAGTGGAAGAGGCTGAAATGTTCATTTTCATGGTAAACAGTAACTACGCATTGATTTCTGGCTTTAAAGCATCTCTGCAAATAGCACTCACAGTAAGTGGTGTTGGAGTCACCGAAATCAGAGGACTGGCTTGCCCTCCGTGTCTCTGAAACCAGGCAGCACAGCTTGAATTGCTTTTGTACACTTGTTAAAAAAAACTGCAGGGACAACAACAAAAAAAACCAACCACCCTCCGTCTGGGGTTGGTAAATCAATTCACAGACAATTATTTGGGAAAGCGAGCTGATGAATTATTTCAAACCCCAAGCGTGTGCGTGAGGAGGAACATCAGGAGCTTGCGGTGAGGGGAACGTGCCCACCAACAGCTCCTTGTCGTTTGGCAGCACCCAGTGTTTCCACAGAGCAGGGGAATGGGATCGTATCTCACAACTGGGGCATCAAAATTTCTGCTGCAGCTTGCGGATCCCATTTTTGATAGGAAACCAAGTAAGATCCTAGAGTGGGATTAGTGTATGAGGCCCCTCAGTGCCCATCTGACCATAGGAGGCAGCTCACAGCCTTCTGGGGCTCTCAGTGCTCCCCAAACTCAGCACAGACCCTGGGGACCCCCCCAGGTCTGGCACAGAAAGGGATTCCCAGGACCTCCAAGCTCCACCTTTGCAGATGTTTTTAAGGAAATCCAATAACCCTTGTTGTTGCTGAACTCCGGGGAGCCCTAACACCTTCATTATTTTGAGAAGGTGTCAACCACACCAAGAAGAGCAGGTTTCTGCTTGGAAAAAGCCTTTTTATGAAAGTGCAACTGAAAAATCCTTTTTCTCCTGGCACCAGGGCACTGTCTGGGGTCTCAGCACAGGATGGGGGGTGCTGCTGAGGCTGCGTGATGATGTGGAGGCTGTGGCTGTGGCTGGGAGAGGGGAAGGAGGGAGTTTCTTCGTGATGCTCAGCCCCGTCCCTCAGTAACAATAAGGGTGTTCTTCCTTTTCTCACACCTTCGCTTCTTCTCATGGACATGCTAAGGATCACAGAATCCCAGAATGTTCAGGGTTGGAAGGGACCTCTGGAGATCATCTCCTCCAACCCCTGGCCAAAGTGGGGTCACCTAGAGCAGGTTGGACAGGATCATGTCCAGGTGGGGTTTGAACCTCTCCAGAGAAGGAGATTCCACAACCTCTCTGAGCAGCCTGTTCCAAGGCTCTGCCACACTCAACAGAAAGAAGTTCCTCCTCATGTTTAGGTGAAACTTCTTATGTTCCAGTTTGTGCCCATTGCCCCTTGTCCTCTCACCAGGCACCACTGAGAAGAGTCTGGCCCCATCCTGTTGCCACCTGCCCTGTAGATATTGCTCAGCATCAATGAGATCTCCTCTCAGTCTGCTCTTCTCCAGCTGAACAGGCCCAGGACTCTCAGCCTTTCCTCAGCACAGAGATGCTCCAGTCCCAGGATCATCTTCATGCTTGTGGATGTGTCTGTGCCCTGCAGCACATGGAGATGCCAAAACGTCTTCAGGTGATGCAGAGCAGAGCTGTTGGGGACTTGCCAGAGGCTCTGTGGCTCTGCAGGCACAATGCTGCACCTCAGCTGGTCAATCCTACCTGGAGACCACTGCCATAACTCCCCGAGCTATGGGCTGTTTGCCCAGATGTGTCACTGCTGAGCGTGAGCATTTCCATCCTTAATGTAGACCCCAGGTTCTCAGGCCCCAACCTGAGAACTTATACCAGAGAACACGTGAAAACTGCCAGTTGGTCCATCAGTTAGATTAATGGCACAGACATAAGCTCAGCGTAAAGGCAGGTAAATGAGTATGTAACCACCTAAATCCCAGTTAGGATGAGCCAGGCGTATAGTGCCGGAGCAGCACAACACAACGAGGCTGGCAACCATCAGGCTGTACTGCTATAATTAACTATCACAACTTCCTGACATAGTGCGGCTCTAAGTAAGAGCTCTTGAAAAGGTTATCCTTTGACTGAAGCCTTACCCTAACACGTCTCTAAATGGTGCTATTTTGGGTATGAAAAATGTCACTTCTTTCCCAAAACAGGCCCATCTGAAACTGGTCACCAGGCAGTGGCACATGAGAAGACAGATTTTTTTCTCCCCGGGTTTAGCTGGTGGTCGCCGTTTGATAAGTTGCTCAGGTTCGGTTCAACCATGTAATTTGCGGGGAATTGTTTGAATGGCTTAATGTGTTGTGAATCAAAAGACAAGAAAGTCTACTCCTGGTAATTAAGATGGAATGGGTAATTATTTTCCTCTGTCTCTAAGTTCACTTTCTGAAGAAGGAAGGAGAAAGCTGAGCTTTCAAATGCCTTTATTCTTTTCACCATGGAAGTAGTCCTCATTTGCACCCACAAGTGTTTGCACGTACTTATTTGTGTCTTCCCCGGCAGGCGCCGAGTCCCTTTGAAAACCAAACCCACCTAATGAGAGGGGGGAAAACAGGAGCCGGCGCCGAGCAGAAAACCTGCAGTCACACTGTATCTCCCTTCCACAGCTTCCTCCAACTACTTGACAAAGTTTTCAGAGCACCAAGAAGAAACGCTGAAGGGGCCGGGAACTTTTGTAAACGCTTTTTAAATGCGGGACTTAAAAATGTGCCCTGAGAGGCAAAAAAAATTACTTGTGTCACTTGGCTGGTGATCAGAGGGGACAAATCGGAAGCCTTAAATACCCGGCCCATACGAAGCAAATCTTCCGCCTGGTTATTCCCGACGTGTCAGCGACACGTTTGACCGCGCTGGTGTCTCTATTTATTTGCTCCTTCTCTGTAACCTCCGCCTGCCAAACCCCTGCATCTCTTTGGGCTGCTGTCAATCACACGTCGATTTTTATTTCGCTGGGCTCAAATCAAAACCGGTGTTTTGACAAAAGGGTTGGGGGGGCGGGGGCGGAGAGGAGCTGTCAAAGCACTGAAGGCGAGAGAGCACAGCGGAGATCTGAGAGGTGGGGGGAGAAATGGGGCATTTATTATCCGTGAAAATGATGCAATATTGAGGGAGGGGATGCAAAGAGCAGAGAACTGCAGTGAGAGCGGGGCTATGAGTTTTGGGGTGGCTGGTGCCGATTTTGGAGGTGCAGGGGAGGTGATGGGCTGGGCTTTGACTGCGGGAGGGCAAGGAAGAAGAATATAAAAGGCCAAGGAAAATCATCATCACACCTCCCCCTGGCCAAGCCCCTGCTTCACAGGTTGGATTTGGGGAGCATGAGGATGACTGTACCCCCATAACCTACTGCTGTGCACTGGTCCCCTCTGGCTGGTGCACTGGGGACCACACAAATATGGCCCAATGTGGGGGCACAGGCTAAAATGGGAGGTGTTTGGGTGCTGCTGTGTGAACCCATGGACTGATGGTGGACCCACTGGTGTTGCTGGTGTATGAACCCATGGACTGATAGTGATCCCACTGGTGGTGCTGGTGTATGAACCAATGGATCACAGGATGGTGATCCCACTGGTGGTGCTGGCGTGTGAACCCATGGACCGATAGTGATCCCCCTGATGGTGCTGGTGTATGAACCCATGGATCACAGGATGGGGATCCCACTGGTGGTGCTGGTGTGTGAACTGGTGGATCACAAGCTGGTGGTCCCATCATGGGAGGAAGAGTCACTGGAAGTATCTCATTTTCCTTGGGTGACACCAGATCCATGCTGGTGGCGAGCAGCTTCCCCAATAGTTTATCTAAGATAAAAAAACCCTATACAGGTCTTGTATTGACTTTGAACTTGGTTGAATTTTCTCCTAAGGGGAATTTTTAAACCTGTGTAGGAATTATTTTGCCCCCTCTTGAGAGACTTCACAATTTCTTGTTCATTTTTTTCAATTCTGGAATGGGTTTTTTTGCCCGTATTTCCTGTAAAATTCTGAGGAGATGCAGTAGCTTTGGGAATCGCTTAAACCTTTTGGGTTTAATGACTGGAATGTCTCCTTCCTGTTTTACTTTTTAAAACTGAATAACATTTTAATACCAATGGAAAAAAAAAAAAAGCTAAAATGAAAAATCACTTCAAAATGGAAAATCAAAACAGTTCCACTCAGTGTTTTTTTTTCAAATAAAGTGTGATTGAAGTCAACATGTTCCTGAGCAACATCTCACTCATCATAAAATGGCATTTTCTGACAGAACAACATTTTTTCATAAAATGAGCACTCAGTCTGGGATTCCTGTATAATGACATTAAATGCGAATACTTGGTGAAACTGAACGTGGAGAGGAGACACAAATTATAGCTAGTGTGGGCCAATGATTATTCTTTTTTCTACGCTAAACCAAAATAACCTATAATCATCCAGAGTAGCCAGAGTCTTCTGCTCAGTATCTTCATGAATGCAGCAGATACAATTAGAAAGCTGTAGCTGTCTCTTGAAAATAGGGGCAATGAACCAAAGCAATTGAACAAAAATGGGTGCCAATAAGAGCTAAGAGACTACACATTTTTTTGGTTCAATGGCCAAATGGAACAAAAGCACATTTTGAGTTAACCTGAACTGAAAATTTTCAATTTTTCCAGTGAAGCAAAAAGTTGAAAAAAATTAATAGCAGATTGCCTTTTCTTTTAAGCTTTTTTTTTTATTTTATTTTATTTTCTGTTCCATTTCTTTCTCAACTACTTGTAGGGCAAGTTTCAGAGTCCATGTGATGAATCTCAGCTTACAGTTTTGTAGTGGAAAAAACAAGTTTTGACCAAAATTATTTTGTCCATTGCTGAGTGGTATGAGGAAAATTAGGTTAGACCTTCCAGAGGTGTGAATCGTATGAGCTGTGTTCAGAAACTGGGGTTGATTCATCTCAGCTGGAAATTGGCTCCACTGTCCTTGATGGGACCACATTATTTCCTGCCCTTGACACACGTTGGCCATCGGTCCCCGGTGATGCTGTTCCCAGGGTGTCCTTATAGACAATTAATTTGAGGACAGGACTCTTTGTTCTGGTTGTTGGAGTTCTCAATGAGATGGTTTGATTTGGAAACCTCTCCCAATGGAAATAAACCAGGCCAGATGCCAGACCAGACACCAGGGAGTTCTCTCACACTCATTTGTTTGGGTTTTTTTCTGCAAAAGAAGCAGATTTAGTTACACCCAAATGTTTGGTGAATCCATATTGATGTTACTGAATCTCCCACTTTAAAACATTCTAAAGCATTTAGAAAGCCCAGCTTCAGTGTCTGCAGATCTTTGCTTCTTCAAATTTCCTTTCACAAATGGTTTTACATTTATCTAATCTGTCATCAAAAGACTAGGAAGCAAAACAAAACATTTCTCTCCTAGATCACTATAAACTATATTTAATTCAGAATTTTGAGTGCAACAAACATACACAAATGTTGATCAAACTCTTAACTAGATTATGCGTCAGCTTTTTCTGAAGTTACAGAATACCCAGCCAGCCAAAACCAAAAACTGTTTTCCGCCCAGATCTGGCCATGGGAACCAACAGGGTGAATTGAATTTGGCTTCCTCGCTCTAATGCCTGTGCCGAAATCTGTCTGCACCCCAAGCCCGGATGCGAGGGGGGAAACACAAGAAGCCCCAGGGAGTTGATCTCCTCCAAGTCTGGCTTAAGCCTTACAGTTTTCCACCACCACCACTTTTTTAACACTTAGGTTTCAGTTATAAGGCTTGATTTTCTTGCTCTCCAAAGAAATCCTTGAGCTTTCTGCAAATCCTGCCTGGCTTTGGTCTGGAGCGGCTCCATCTCCCTGTGAGAGCCAGGATGGCTTCATGGGTCCTGGGAGGTGGGGTGTCCCTCACACCCCTGGCTGGAGAGTTCAGACAAGGCTGTTTCACAAGGATATTTAGCAGTGGACCCCAGTGGGGCAGAGGAACCTGGTGGCATGACTTACACCGCGTGTCATAGATGGTTCTGTGGCTGGCAAGCATGCCCAGATGTCACTAGAAGGATGAACAATGCTGATTTTCACATAAAAATGTGAACAGACTTTGCTCAAGTCGTCCTTTGCATTTGCCCAAATCTTCCCCCCGATCTTGATCCACCCCGACCTGCTCCGCTCCCCCAAGAAATACCTGGTTCCCCAGCAGATGATTCAGTGATGATGATAGTTCACCCAGTGTACAGCTTATGGCTGAGTTTTATATTAAATGTTCTGTGTGGCAGATACAATAGCAGGCTGACTTTGTCATAAAAAGAAAAAGAAACCAGCCCCACTTTGAATTGCATGTGATGTGAGTGCTTTCTCTCCTGTCAATCAAGCTGTTATCTTTCCAAACTCCTTCTCAGCACCCTTCCTCCCTGGAGCCTCCAAGCCTTCATCTTCTTGAATATGATATTCCTTGGGGTACGTAATTATCAGGAAGTTGCATACATAATTTAAACAGAGACCTTCTGATTCTGTGCCTCGATGGGCCAGTGACATTTCCACGGGAAATTTAGCTGAACGCCGGGGTAAAGCTCCCACTGTTCTTTGACAAGTTTAATAAGATCATTATTGTTTGCAAAATAGCCTGACCTTAGCTTTACCCTTACCACCAAGGGGAAGAGATAGCTCGATTGTAACAACTCCATGAACTAAAGCTAATAAAAATATAGCAAATGTGCTTTAGGGAATCTGTGGGATCGAGAAGCCCAAGGACTTGGGCGGTGGCTTCTTCCAAGGCACTAGGAGTAGGGCAGGTTAGAAGTTTGGGTCTAGCCTGGCAGATGGTTCTGGGCTCCTCTGCTGGGCTGGGAATCATCTGCCCTAATTTAGGTGGCCGAAAGTAAGGGATAAATTTTAAGCTACTCACTCTAGCCCCTCTCTGTAGTGAGTGGAGAGGAACTGAGACCTCCATGGATTGATTCATGTCCCCTAATATTAGCCAAAATGCCTTCCAGAGTACCTGGGACTGTAATGAAATGGGGATAAATCCTATGTGTAGTTTTACTAGGAGGGTAGTCTTAAACTAGTTGAAGAAATGAAGGCCCAGGTTTCCTTTGGAATGAGAGAGAGGTTAATCAGGGTCTGGATGAGGACTGGAGTCCAAAGACAGTAATGGGAGACCCAGTAGTCAAGGCAATGAGGTCCAGACTTGGGTGAAATTGAGGCCAATAAAACTTGAGTCACTTTGCTGGTTTGTAATCAGGAACTGGGATGCAGCTTATCTTGAAACTTATTCCAGAATTGCAACTTGAGCTCTGAAACCTAATGTGTCTGGGAGTGCAAAGGACTTAAGGAGTTTTCTGTGGGTTTGAATAGTTTACCTAATTTCAGGCTTTACAGCCCAGTTTTGCACTTAATCCTGTCCTGAAGTGGCTTCTCCAGACACAGCTGACAATTGGAAGGATTTTAACTTGCTGCTTTGCAGACTGTTTCTTGTTTGTTTTGTTTTCGGAGAGGTTTCCTCTTTATAGTATTTAGCATTTAAATGGAAAATGGAAAGTGGGGGGGGGAGGGAAAGCAGCGTTTTGGTATCTCACAAACCAGATGCCTGAAACAAATCACTGCTTCGTGGCCAGCTATTAGTGAGCAGGGCTGGATGAAGAGATGGCGCAAAACTTCTAAGTCCCTTGGCTGCTCAGAACATGTTTCTGAGGAGCTTCACAGCCTTTGTTGAGACCCACAGGGAGGGGATAAAGCAGCAACAAGCAAGTCATTGCCCAGCAGGAATCCTGAGAGCAGCAGGAGGCATAGAAATGAGGAGGGATGGAAGACAGAGGCTTGCAGTTTCACCAAAACAGAGAGTTTGGACCAAGGTGCTGTTCTTGCACAGAAGCAGAGGGTGCCAGTCACCAGCATTTCCTGTATCAGACCATAGAATCATAGAATGGTTTGGGTTGGAAGGGACCTTAAAGACCATCCAGTGCCACCACCTGCCCAGGGGAAGGGACACCTCCCACCACACCAGGCTGCTCAAAGCCCCCTCCAACCTGGCCTTGAACATTTCCAGATTAAGATATATATTTCAAAACTGAAAGGCTGGGTGAGTCACATCTGCCTTGGGACCTGTTCTGTATCTGCTGTCATCTGATGCCTTCTTTAATGACACGGATAGCAGAAAAGAGATTAGGCTTCTGGAGACTGTGAGCTTTATAGTGATGGGACGAGATCCAAATATGCCGGAGAACAGTCTGCGTGCACTGCGTAAATATGACAAATTGGAGGATCCAGCTGAACAACTAGGATGTGATAGAATAGGGACAAGCGTCAAGCCCGCACTCAGGAAGGGTAATCCATAACTGGGGGATGGAGAACAGACGGCTCGGCAGATGTTGCGCGGGAAAGGATGGGGGAATTGTAGCTGATGTAAAGCCACACATGATTCAGTGATGCCAGGCATAGGGAAAAAAAAAAAGGAAATGTATGGGGAATTGTAACAATATCAGCCACAAGGCACATGGGCGATCCTGCCACCGATAAGGCCACGTGTTCATCTGGTTTTTAATGCTGTACTGTAAGAAAACTGTGGATCAGCGGGAGGGCTTTCAGAGGACAGCAACAGGGACTGTCAGCAACCCTGAAAACATGGCGTAAAGGTAAAATGAATACATAGGAACTGTTTAGCCTGAAGAAGAGATGGTAAGATAATGATCCTCAAATACGAAAAAGGCAAAGAATAAGGAAAGGATTTCTTCCTCATGCCCCTGGTGAACAAGTGAAGAAGAAATGGGCTTAGATTGCAGCAGGAAAGATTCAGGTTAGACATTAGAGAGACTGTCTTTAAAGCTGGTATCGTGAAGGGCTGGAGTTGATTGCCCAGGGAAGGTGCGGAGCTTCCACTGCTGCCAGGCTTCAGGAGGTTACACAAACATCTGTCAGGAGTGGTTTGGGCAGCATTTTCTGGCTCGAGGCAGAGGAAAGACCCACCGACCTCCCGAGGTCCTTTCCTGCCCTTTTTTTTTTCCCCTCGCAGTTTGAAGTTTCTGTTTTTTCCCAGCTCAGTAGGACTCTTGGACAAAGCGCTGCTTTCAGAAAATAAGCTCTTTTCTCCTGTTTATCGGAGTGAGTGAGAAACCGTGGTACTATCAGAATTTCAAATGTAATTTTACTCAGCGGTCGGCGCCTGAAGCATCTGAGGCTTAGGTACGGGTTCAAACCTAGTGACTTTGGTTTTCAAAATTGCCATAAATGCAGATGTCTGCGTGCTGTAAACTGCCCGGTAGAGAGTAATAGGCTTTGTTTAATTTGTGTGCTCTGATGCTCGGTTCACACAACATGGTACGCTTCAGTTTAAACACAAAGAAACAGAGGTTAAATGCTTCTGATCTGAGCAAAGCATGGAGCTGGACCTTACTGCTGAACTACTCAGCTCTTTGTGGACCTGAAAAAGGTTTTTATTATGGTTTTGAGATTTTTTTACATCTCTCTTTAACATACAGAGAGCTTCATTCTCTCTTCCTAATTCCTAACTCAGGTACAAACCATTGGAAAAAACGTGGCCAAAGGTAGGAGCTCTCACAGCTTCAAATCTATTCCCAGTCTGACCTGGAAAGTCCATTAAATCTGTGTGGGACAGGGCTCTCTCCCAAATATTCATACCCTCCTCATAGAAACAAGAAGAATGGAGAGCTGAGAGCTCTTCAGCTGATCCAGGGAAGATGTGAATCTGCTCCAGATCTTGGTGATTAGACCCTCAACTTCAACAGCAAATTGTGTGAATGCCTATTTTTAACCTAGGTGGTGCAGCTGTCAGTTTTTATGTTAAAAATGTCAATAAAACTCATCCCAACAGCAGTGGATAAATTCTGCAGAAATACTTGGGGTTTAAGATTTGAGACCCATGGGAAACTCTAATATTTCTGCATTAGTCTTTTTTTCTGGCCATCAAAATAACCTAAAAATAATACAAATACTATAGAAATATGATTACAAAAACAACAAAAAAGCTTAAACTGGAAGATTTCAAAAGTAATGAAAATTCTGACCCTATTCTTTTGAAGTTGTTGAAGCTGCTGACTCCATTCCTGTTGAGTCATTTTGTTTTGATGAAGTCAGACCCCTTCTCCTGGAGCCTGTAACAGAAAGCTTCACATCTGAAATTCTACGTGTTTCCAACAATAAAGGGATCCTAGAGAATGAAAGTTTAAAAGGAAACTAAAACAAAGCCCAGAAAGTTGTAATGAGCCATTCTTGTTTTATCAAAGTGCTTTGACATCTTTGAAACAAAACGAGAAAACGGAAACAAATGGTTTCAAAATTTTGTGCGTCAGGAGTGTAACTGCGATTGATGTGTCCCTGCGAGATGTTTAGATTGGGGCAAAACTGTATTTTCTAGTTAAAACTCTTCTGTCAAACCTCTTTACAGTGACACAAATGCTGGGCTGCGGTGACAAGCTGGTGCTTGGGGGCTGATATGAATCTGGAGCAACTGGAGGAACGATCCAGCCTGTAATGGCTTTATACAGGAGAGGCACAAGTGCAGGAGATAACATCAGCCAGCAGAAGTCAAGACAGAGCTGGGAGAGAAGAAAGGAGAGGTCATAGAATGGCTTGGGTTGGAAGGGACCTTAAAGATCATCAAGTTCCAACCCCC
>JAOXJM010000009.1:5397082-5408625 GCA_026413425.1 Tringa solitaria | reverse complement strand
AGCTCTCTCAGCCTGTCCTCCCAGCAGAGGGGCTCCAGCCCTCCCAGCATCTCCGTGACCTCCTCTGTCCCTGCTCCAACAGGTCCATGTCCTTCCTGTGCTGAGGACTCCAGAGCTGGACACAGCATTGGGCAACAGGTCCCTTGACCTGCTGGCCACACTTCTTTTGACGCAACCAGGATGCAAGATCCCCCCAGCCACATACCCCTCCCCAGGGGAAGGTGCTGGCAGCTTTTCTTCTGTCTAACACCCAAAGGGATGTAGAATTGAACAGGTTTGTGATTCATTTACCTGCTGAGTTTAACAACAACGGCCCCATGCCGCTGATTCCAGAGCAGGGTCCTGCTCCCCCCATGTCCCTCAGCTGCCTGTGTCAACCCTTATTTTTGCCTGAGTTTTCCCATCTCTGGAACAGCGATGATAAATAATACAGACCCGCTTTCGTGATTGATTGGAGCTCTCTGGATACAAATTGCTAATAATGGCAAATACTCTTGAATGTAGTTTAAAGAAACATAGATAATTCAGTTTGTTTTGTACTGTAGCTTACTCACCCTGCTTATATACACATATATATGTGTTTCTGTTTCTTCTTAAGATTCATTTCATTTTTAAGTGCATGTGAGAAGAGCCCAGAGTTCAGCTATACATCTCCTATTATTGATGGTTTTTAAAAGTAAATAAGTGTGTGCTATTATGGTTTCATCTCCTGTGCAGAGAAGCAGCTCTCTGAGTGCATATTACTCGGGGAGACCTGCCGTGTTTATATCCCTTACGAGATATGTCTTTGTTTTCTGAGGCGCAGAGAGTGTCTTCTCCATTTCACAGCACACTAAGGATTAACACCCAAGCTGTAAAACGCATTGTACTTCCACTGATAATCTGTCACATAAAAAAAAATAAAGAAAAAAAATAGAAAAAGAAAGGAAAAATAAAAAAGCTTAATTCCCCTTCACTGCATTTCCACATTGGCGATTTTTTTTCTAGCATTTTCAGAAGACAGCCAAGTATTTCCAGGAGATGGGTGATGTCCTCGGGGGTCTCCAGGGGTGATCCGAACTGTATATAACCTCCATTTCACACTGTGCCCTGAAAGACAGATTCCTGGTAGCGGAGGGCAGCCTTTGACTTGGAAAGCCAGGCCTGAAATCTGCTTTTCCTATATAAGCTGAAATAAATGAGTTTGTGCTGCAGTTCCCATGTGCAAGACAGGTATCACAGACCCCTCCAGTCTCACCGGGGCTTTCTGTGGGGCTTGGATGTTAGGACAAAATAGGGTATGTAAACAGATAATAGAGGGAGAAAATGCAAACCCCAGCTGTTTCTTGTTTTTTTGAAAGGAAAGAATGCCTCCAGCTCAGGAACCAGCAAAAACTTTGCAGCATTTTATATGAGCCTGGATTCCCACGTGGGGTTTGGAGTGAATTTTACATAAAGTTTGCCTGGAAATATTCCAGCCTGCAGCTGAAAATGAAACTCTGCAAGGGTACCGAACCTCAGTGACTCAAATCCAATCCCAGGCTGGTTTTTTTCAAAGCTGCAGAGGAAAGCCGGACAGCAGCCTCCACATTAATTTTAATAAGAATTGGGTGTTCAGATCCTGTAAGTGACAGCAGGGACTCTGTCTGCCTCAAAACCTGCACAAGCCCCAGCCAAGTCCCCAAACCAGGGACTGCTTTTTTGCAGACCTTTGACCTGTCGAAGCCACCAGAGACCCGGCGTGGCTCCCAACACAAGCGTCTCCTCCCACACCACGGCCAGAGCCTCCCAAAAGCCATGGGAATATCTTTTAGGCTGTACATTTTGAGGTGTTTGGGTTTTTTTTTTAACTTTTTTCCTGCCTGCTAGGAAGCGGGGATTATCTGCAAAATGTGTTGGTATGGCTAAGGGAAAGCTATAAACATGCAAATTCCAGTTCGGCAAGTTTTTATGCTGATTGCTAGACCTCTTCTTTGAGCAGATCCTGCCAGCATGTAGCTCGATGCTTAGGAATTTCTTAATGAGGAAGTTTCAGCACAGGATTTATGGCGATGCTGAGAGATGCTCTAGTTATCGGGGGATGAAACTTGGGTTTAGAGATTCCAACCATTTCTTAATTCAGGTTTCTAACTTAGACTCGCACTGGTGAGTGCGAACCTTCTGTAAGAACCTCACATTGCCACAGTCTCTCAGAAATTCCATGAGAACTTCATTAGAGGGTTTTGGCTCAATTTTGGTGTTCCTGTTGTCCTCCATGAAGAAAGACATGGGCATATGTCACAGCTGGCACTGATCTAAGGCTGTCATAAGGGATCCAGCAGTGCCTTGCACTTGGTTCCCAAGTCCTACTGGATTCCAAAGAGGTCCTTTGCCTCATCCCTCCAGTGTCCAGATTCAACAGCAATACATGTGTATGGTGGCTGTTACTTTTCATCTGTAGGTGAAAAGGCAAAAGGGAGACAGTAATGAGAATGTCTGTAAATAAAGATCATTGAAGGTTTTCAGACTCATGAATGCCCAGTACCTGAGATGCACTTGAACACTGAATGGTCAGTTCTTAAATCCCAATCAGTCCAAGCCTGCTTTGGATTAACGTTCCACTTTTCTCAGATGATTTTGGGGAATAAGATTTAGTAACAGAAAAAGCCATGAGGCATTCCTCTGCACAACCATAGCCACAGTAGACACACATATCTCAGAGCTGAAATTCAAGTTCTGCCTATACGTTTCAGGGCTCTACCACTAGCCCAACGATGCTCCCCACCTCTGCAGACCTTCATGACTTCTGGGGACAGCCCTGGGCTGGGGCTCTGGAGGTCAGAGCCTTCATCTTGTCCTGTGTATCTTCTGCAACTGGGAGAATTTCCTTGAGCATTTAACCCTCATCCTTCAACCAAGTCATCTGTGTGAGGCCCGTATCTCATTTGAGGTCCCCTTGCTTTTTCACTCAGGTGTGAACCCTTTGAGTCTCCAAAGTTTGCTGAAGCTCACTAGACTATTGCAACCAAGTGATTCAGGCCAGGTTCAAAGTGCTTTCTGGCCATGCTTTTCCACGTGGGTCACACACTCGGTTTCCCTCTCTGGTAGCAGGTCTCAACATCTCCCTGTCTCCCAGGAAGGAGCAGGAGGAAAGGATCAAGAGCTGGAGGAGGTCTGTCCAAGAAGATGTCCATTCCTGGTTGACATGCCCAAGGTCAGACTGGGAACTGCAGCCAAGGAAATAGCTGAATTGCGTTTTTCAGCTAACATCTTAACAAACAGAGCATCTTTCCTCCGTGCTGGCACTTGCTGGGGACAGGTTATGTGGTACCGCTCCAGCGGTTCTTCTGATACAGCTCTTATTGGAAAGCCACTTTCCTTGCCAAAAATGCTCCTGTTTGGATGTCAGTAGTCATTTGACAAGTTGTGTTGCCTTTAGATGTTGTTCATATACTTATCAAAGTCATTTTCCCCCGAGCTTTCAATCAGATCGCCCTGTGCTGAGCAAACAGGAGGAGACACTCCTTAAGTCCTCAATTACATTTCTTTTCTCCTCTTCAATTCCAGCACAGACAAGAGGTGATAATACTGAATCTTTCAAATATTTGATATACAAAGAGAAGAGCTTGTTAAAACGAGACCAATTAATGCATTTTTAATCCACATTTAAACACATGCAAAGATCCTGAATACTAATGCCGTCATTTAAATTCCAAGCGGGGAGGGCTGGCGCACGAGGCTGCATATCTTTCAATCTCTGCTTTCCTGCCTTGTTTGAATCAGGCAAGGTCGACCAGGCACTGCTGCTTATAATAAAAAGGCATATTGAGCCTCCCTCCAGTTTGTTTTTTTTTTAAATCACCTGATGATGTTCTTGCAGCTACTGCTCCTGCCGTTGTGGTTTTTTCCCCTCTTCTTCTTCCTCCTTTCATTCCTGAAGTTCAAGGACATTTTGAATCCCCCCGGGTGTGCCTGCTGCTGGGAGAAAACAACCACACAAATCGTTTGAGCTTCTAATGTTTCACTTAATGGTCCAACATGTTTGCTTCCGACGGCTCCTCATGCAGATTGAGCAAAGCCTTGATTTTCCATCTTCCCCCCATCGCCGTTGGACCCAGCGGATTGTTCAGGTTGGGCCACGCGCACGGACGAAGGTTGTGTATTGGAGGCATCGCTTGTATTTCTGTTGGACCTGGCGGCTCTGTTAGCCTGACTTTCTGCATAGATAAAGATTTTTTGGCCCAAAAGAGTTTACAGCATACGTGGGAAAAAGAGGGGAAGAGAGAAAACAAAGTGAATGCAGTCACCGACGGTGACTGTATCCTTGCGTAGGAAGCGACCACCTGCCAGCAACCGCGGTAACAAACCACATGGGCTTCTGCACGGGTGGGCTTGCCAAATCAGATGCTAATTAAAGAGACCAGATATCTGTCTTAAAGAAACGCATTTCACTTTGATGCAGGTAGGAGTGTGCACGTGGCCAGGGACTGAGACGCAGCCGATAAACTCCTATTTCAGTGCCTCAATCCCTTCTGCCAGGGCAGTACACCTGGAGATCTTGAGAGGTGTTGCAGAAAACAGGTAGAAGCGAGAAAAGTGGCTCCATCCCTTGAATCTGAGTCGGTCCCACAGGCCATATTGTCTCCTGCTGAGGTACGGGATATTAATGGAAGAAATGAGTATGCCTAGGAGTCATTTGCCAAAAAAATTTTCATCATAACAGGTTGATTCATCAAAGCCAGAATATTTCAGAAGGAAGGACCAATTTCAGTAGATTTTACATTTGGGGAAAAATGGAGAAAAGTTTTCAAAATTATCAGTAGGTCACCGTGACTCCTAGAAATGGAACTATTATATTTTGCTTCAAATTTGCTTTTTGCTTTGAAATGTAAGTTCAGCTACAGGACGAAAAGAAAGATTGAAATGGAAATGAAACCTTTGGAAATTACCAAACTGAAATGTTTCTGTGAAACCAGACAGGGCTTTTTTTTTTTTTTTTAATTACTTTGTTAGAGTCTTCATTTTTTGAGCCTTACTTTACATTTTCAGCTATTTTATGACAGGATAGGGCAAAACCACTTCTAAAATCCTGAAAACTTTCAGTCTACAGGGAACATGTCGAGTGTAACATCATTGGTGAGTGCAGAAGGGGCTGTTTCTCTGGTCCAAACAGATCTAACTGTGAGGCCACCCCTTTTAATCAGCTACCCCCTGCTTACTTGAGATGAGTGATTATCCTGTATTTAAAGCTTTGGCCTTGAACTTGCAGTAGGGGATGGTGTCTCTCAGGTTTTTTACCCTTTTCTTAATTAAGAAGCTATATTAAATATTCAGAAATTCTGCTCTGTGACTTTCCTGGGAAGCACAAGGACATCCTGGAGAGACAAATCACTTTCTCATTAACACCTAGCCAGGCCACCGCTCTCCCTTCCCGGTTCTCGCTCCTGGCTCTGGTCCTCCGGGGCCACAAAACTGCCAGAGAGGTGCAGGGAGTTTTTTCCTGAGCTGGTGGAAATGCAGCAAGGGCTTTCATTGCCTCCAGTTTACACCAGCTAAAAGACTGGTTCTTTGGGCACAGGAGCAAAGGATGCAGAAGCAAAGCTATTGGGAAGATGATGCTGACCCTTTTCATGCCTCCACAGGGTGGTTTTATAGAATCATAGAATGGTCTGTGTTCGAAAGGACCTTTCAGATTATCCAGTCCAACCATCAACCTGACACTGCAAAAGCCACCACTGACCCATGTCCCTCAGCACCACGTCTGCCCAGCTTTTAAATACGTCCAGGGATGGCGACTCAATCACTGCCCTGGGCAGCATCTTCCAAGGCTTGACAGCCCCTCAAGATCTTTTTTGTGGGAAGGGGCCCAAAACTGGACCCAGCCCTTGAGGTGGGGCCTCACCAGTGCCCTGTAGAGGGGGACAGTCACTGCCCCAGTCCTGTTGGCCACACTGTTTCTGGTCCAGGCCAGGATGCTGTTGACCTTCTGAGTTCAGAGTTGACCCCAGGTCCTTTTCCACCAGGCAGCTCCAGCCTGTGGTGTTCATGGGGTTGTTGTGACGCGCGGGGGGATGTGTGTATGAAAAACAGGAGGAACTCAGAAATCCCAGAATGAGCATCTCCAGGGTGGCAGACACCTCAAAAAAATGACCCCTGCTGTACGAGAAACTGGCAGCACATCCCTCCTTGCCTGCTGCTCATCACCAGGACCCTAGCAAGACCCTATTGATGAGGAGCATCGCCATCGCTGCAGCCTCTGCAAGTCAAGAGCAGCCCCTGCGTCGGCGCGGGGGGAGCAGACGGTGCCCGTGGCACAGCGCCTGTTCGGGGTGATTTATTTGCTGCCGGGGGCTGGATCAAACTGTTCTTTGCCTTTTGTTGCCCATTTTGTTTTTCTGTTGTGGCCTGTCAGTTCTCCAATACCAAAGAAACATTTTTCAATCGAGCAGGGTCCCTGACCTCCCGCATTTAATTACTAATCAGAACCACGCGGGCCATCAGTGAAGGTTCTGAAAGGCAGGTCTTTATTGGCTGTTTGCTCATTTTTCTAAAGAAATGTTGGATTCTGGAGGTGATAGGTGCTAAAAGTTGCTGTCATGGGGGAAATGTTTTTTCATTAAAAAGAGGAAACAAAGAATGTCATAGGTCTCATTTTTCCCAAAGAGAGATGGAGCAGGCAAAGACCTGAATTTCTTGCGCTGTTTCTAGAAATCCCCAGGCAAGGGAGGGACCAGGCATTTTCAACCCCATAGGCTAAAACCCCAAGCTTTGCCCAAAATTTTGAGCATTTGCATGTCCAGGGCAGGCAGCCAAGGATGTCCTGGCTTTTCCAGCCCCTTTCATTGTTTCTGCTGCAGAGCCGTGTCTCTGGGGAGCCTGGTGGGACACTGCAGCTTGTCCTTTCTGGGGCCAAGAGGACAAGAGCAGCCAGCCCTGTGCCATTAGCAAACCCACTCCATCTGTGCCTTGTTAGTCTTTCTTAACGAGACTAAATAAAGGTTTGCTGGTCTCTATAATGATGTTGGACAGAAGCAGCTGGTGGAGGAGAAGAAGATAAGTGTCCAGGTCCTGCAGGAAGGTCTTAAGGCTACTTCTGTGCTTTTAATTCCCTGGTAAGAAAGATGGGAACTGGGGAAAGCTGTGTCATTAGGTGCTCTGTAATTTGGCTTTGGAGAATAAATATTCTTGGTTATGTTTGAGCTTGTTTGCGGTGAGGAACCTGGGTGTTACGTGCTCAGGGAGTGTGGCCTGAGAAAGGTTCACTGTAGCTTGGTTGAAAACAGTAGATACATAAGAGGGTTAATGGTGCAATAAGGGAACTTCATTTTAGGTTCTTTAGACTCTCAAATTTAAATTATGAATATGACAGCAATAGGTCTAAGGCAGGTGTGCATTCAGTATGAAAGAGTGATGATTGAAATGCCTTTTAAAAAAAAATAGAAAAAAACTGTTTCTGAATCATTCCAGAGAAAGAGCTCAGTGGAAGGAGAAGTTACAGAAAGTGTCCAAATGTGGTGCACCTTCATCTGCCTGCCCAAGGCAAGGCTCTGAACAGAGCTGCCCCACTGATATGGGTCCCTGGTGCCTCTTACTCCAGAGACACAGAGGATCTGCCTTCCCCCTGTGTGAGCTGGTCAGAAACCAGGCAGGGATGTGGTCTGTTTTGTGAGATTATTAGAACAAAACCAAGAGATGTGGCTCTGAAGAGGTGGTACCTGGTAGAAAGCACAGTTTGCGTTGCAGTGTTCCGCCTCCATTGCAATACCCCATGGGGCACCAACTTTAAAATGCACTGGAGAATCCATATTTTGCTCACTATGGGTAAAGGCTTTATGCCTGTGAATGGAATAGCCATAGGAACTGGAGACCTTCACCTCTGTATGTGCCACAGGACGCTTGGCTGTCCCCAGAAGGAGCCGATGGAAACAGTGGGGTAAGTGATTGGTGTTTCAGAATGTCAGTAGCTGTTCCATGGCTTCCTCTCGTGAAGGGTTTGCACAGTGCTGGGAGCCACAGGACCTAGGCTCAGCTGGGGGTGCTGGTGCTGCTGGTAGCTGATGGGTGCACCTTCTGGAGTCCTGGGTCTCGCAGGGACAAGCACTGACCCCCCAGCATCAAAGCAGAGCGTCCACAGGACAAGGAGGGATGGGGAAAGCCTTGGTGCACAGGGCTGAGTGCTGGCTGGACACCAGCCTTTGGAACTGGTGGAGTTAAAAGCTGAGGTCTCCCTGCTCTTGCTTTTCTCAATACTCAATTTGTGAGGTCTTACAAATGTCCTTTTTTCCTTTGCCAAGGTCAGGGACTCACCCTTGCAGGCTATTTTGTCCTTTTTACTGGTAGCTGAGCACTACTTGGGACACCTCAGTCATTATGTGCAGGTTTGGCCACTGATGATCTCGCTTTAGCTGTAAGTCCAGGACACGGATGCCCTTTCCTTTGCTGCTGGAGATAAAAGAGAAAAATCTTCCTGGCCCTTCTCTACAGAAGGGCAGAGTGTCTAGGACACCTGACATGAAACTCATCCTCAGCAGTAGAGGATGGTGGCTTACAGCTTCGTTATCCTGGCACTAGAGTCAACTAGCTAACGAGGCTGGTGGTCCCGGAGCTGCCAATGACATCATCACCCTCCTCCTCCTCCCCTGTTGCTTCAGCTGCTGAAAATTATACATGGAATTGAAACTGGGAGCTGTGCTCCTGTGCATTTCTTCTGACAGTCCACGTCCTGCTCCCACCACCAGCCCTGGCCACCCGGGTGGCTCTGGTAGCCCCTCTCCCCACGCTCCCCTCCTTGTGAGCAGCAGAGTTTATTAATTGATCTGTGTTGTGGCAGGATATGGGGGGGGGACGACGGGGAAGGAACAGGCTTGCGCAAAAGCAGCGATAGCATCTGCTTTTGTACCAGGCAGCAAGCAGCGGGGTTATTGTTTGTTAATAGATTGCTTTTGAAAAGCTGCTCATATGGGACCAGGCAAGTTTCAGAGGTAATTAAAACTCTGTCTATGCAAAAGGCAGGATCTGATTATTTCCTTCCCAGAGCAGGCAGATTAAACCAGGAAGGTTTATTTCACCACTTCTAAGAGTGCAGGTTTGCTTTGAATGAAGTTCATAATATGGCATATAACAAATAAAACTCCTCAGCTTCTTCTCTTATATTAAAAAAAAAGCAAACAAACAAAACCAAAATTTTTTTTTCCTAAACCACCTTCCTCATTGATTTTTCCTTGGTTTTCTGCAGTTCCTATAAAGCAGTGGACATGTGTACCCATGGAGTACTGTTTCGAGGCTCATTTCTTATCTTTTAAATGCACCTTCATCTTAGGCTTCTCTGCACCAGGACTCCATCCTGCCTTAAACAGAAAAGTGATGGTGGGTTGGTAAAGAGGCTCAGATGTAGTAGCAAAGTCTCCCTATCACTTGTCCTTAAAAAAAAGAATGAAATGAAGTACACTGAAGGTAATTGAGACATCTTAGAATGAGGTTGATGTCTGTAATCTCAAACACTGGCTGTGAGGTGGTGGTGTTGCCCGTGGGACTTCATCTCTGTACCTCGCTTGTCTTTAGGCTCTGCCTGCTCTACATATTTCAAAGAGCTGACCTTTGTGGAGCTTCAGGGAAGAAGAAATCTGGGTAGAGATTCATAAATCTGTGAAGGAGAGGGGTAGGGGGGGAAAAAAAGATGACTTTATCTGAGATTCTTGGCATTATTCTAATAATGGCTGAAATGTTGAAGGATATACCTTGGCTGGGAGATGTGGACAGCAGAACTTGCCAGGTGGATGAGCACTGGTTTGTATCTGAATGGAAACATGTCCCATGGAGTAGCAATAAAGGACAAGGAGACTTCTCTGTGCTTGGGCTTGGTTCCCCACTCGCCTCTGAGATGGAGACCAAAAGCCAATGGTCTCCTGGGGCACATCAAAAAAAGTGTGGCCAGCAGGTTGAGGGAGGTCATCCTCCCCATCTGCTCTGCCCTGGTGTAGCCACATCTGGAGCACTAAGTCCAGTTCTGGGCTCCCCAGTTCAAGAAAGACAGGGAACTGGAGAGAGTCCAGTGGAGGCTACGAAGATGATTAAGGGACCAGAGCATCTCTCTGATGAGGAAAGACTGAGAGACCTGGGGCTGTTCAGTTGGAGAACAGCAGACTGAGAGGGGACCTTATCAATGCTGAGCAATATGTAAAGGGTGGGTGGTAAGAGGATGGTGTCAGATGCTTCTCAGTGGTGCCCAGGGACAGGAAAAGGGGCAACAGGCACAAACTGGGCCATGGGAAAGTCTTTGAACATGAGGAAAAACTTCTTTCCTGTGAGGATGGCAGAGCCTTGGAAGAGGCTGCCCAGAGAGATGGTGGAGTCTCCATCTCTGGAGAGATTCAAACCTGCCTGGACAGGTTTCACTGAATTTCATTGAACTTTTTAGAGTTGGAAGAGACCACACAGATCATCTAGTCCAACTCCCCTGCTGAAGCAGGGTTGCTTAGAGCATGTTACTCAGGATTGCATCCAGGTGGGGCTTGAAAATCTGCAAAGAAGGGGACTCCACACCCTGCCTGGGCAGCCTGTTCCAGGGCTCTGCCACCCTCACTGTGAAGAAGTTTTTTCTCATATTTGAGTGGAACTTCCTGTGTTCTTGTCCAACCTGCTCTGGGTGACCCTGCTTGGGCAGGGGGTTGGATGAGATGACCTCCAGAGGTCCTTTCCAACCCTGACTGTCCTGTGATGTGAGTTTCTATTGGCTCGGTCCAGCCTTGCATAGTCTGTGCACACTCAGGACTAGCCAGGCTGCCTGACATCATTCTTATCTGGGGGGCAAAAGCCCTTTGTGAAGTCTGTGCTGGGGCTGCATGAGCTAAACTGGGTCCTGCAAGAATAAGGCAGAGGGTGCAGAGCTGCCTCCTCCGGGGTGAGTCCTGCCCTGTGCCTGCTGGGTCTCACTGCCCTTCTGCAATAAATAATGGTCAATAATGGTGACTACATCACGCTCTGGGGGAGCTGGGCAGGCTGAAAAACTCTGAGCAACACGGTTAGTAGGAAAGTGCAGGGAGGAAAACAACAACAACAAAAAAAAAAAAAGAAAAAAAAAATCGGTAGCTTAAGCTGTTTTTCCTGGCTGCATTCAGCAGCTTGGAGCCCAGGAGGGTTTGCCTGCAAACCCCAGGCAAAGTCGCCAGCTGAGTCTGTGCCCAAACAGCCCATCTGACTGCAGTGGATTTACAGGGGTGGAGAGGAGATGTGGGTGCAGACCTCCATCTCCTGGATGCTGAAACCTGCCAGTAGCAGTGCGGTTGTAGCTGAAAAATAATATGGAAAGGAGGGCTGGTTTATGCAAGGACGTGTCAGCAGCATCGTGACTGCTGTCCCTGCTCCCATGCCAAGGTCACTGAGGTTTGTGAAGCTCAGATGGTTGATTCTCACCCGACAGTAGAACAGCAGTCTGGGTCAAGTGAGTTCTTATGAGGAAAGGCAGAGGGACTTGGATCTTTTTAGACTGGAGAAGACTTAGGGGGGGGATCTCATCAATCCCTATAAATAGTTAAAGGGTGGGTGTCAGGAGGATGGGGCCAGTCTTTTCTCAGTGGTGCCCAGGG
>JAOXJM010000009.1:5384789-5396982 GCA_026413425.1 Tringa solitaria | reverse complement strand
CCTGTGGGACCTGCTCTGGGTGGACCTGCTCTGGCAGGGGGTTGGACTGGATGATTTTCCAGAGGTCCCTTCCAACCCCATATGATTCTGGGTCCCTGAGGTCTTAGTCCTGATTCTAATGGGAAAAAATAAAATGAAATCTTGGTTTCAAATCCTTGGGGCAGCTTTGTCAGCAGTGCCAGCAGAAAAAGGACCAAAGTCTGACCATAATGGGATCATAAACCTGTCCCACCCCTTCTTCACCTGTGGGCTGAGTGTACCCTCCGTGATGCATAATGCATATTGCATGAGTCTTAAATTAGGAGTCACCCTCGAAAACCCCGTCCCTTGGTCAAGTGAGGGTATGCTTCATTGTGCAAATTCCTCTTGTCAGGGCTGGATGTCTTTTCTGAAAGAGGTGACTTGATGCAGAAATTACAGGGTAAAATGACACGGCCCTTGTTTCATAATAGATTGAACTTGCTGATCATAACAGTCCTCTCTGCTGTAAAATCTGCCTGGCATATGTAATACACTCACATACATTTTATGAGTGCACGGGTCTCTTTGCGTGAACTTAAACTGAGCACATGTATGCATGCATACACATATTTTATTGCTGATAGGAAATGAAACCTCAGATTAAAAGACATTAACAAAGATAAAAAGTAACAGAATCTAATTTCAATTGTCTGTGGCAGGAACCCAATTTTCAAATGATAATTACAATAATTAAAAATTCCCTTATCAACCGAGACAAAAATGCTGCACGTTGGCAGGCAGAGACGATGAATGAGGCAAGCACAGACTCCTCGCTGCTGAAATCAATTTTCAGAAGTTCAAACAAGCCCCAGAACAATTCCAGTTCTGTTGTGCTTTTTCCTCCTGGGGGAGGAAGAGACTTTCCCCATGCATGTACACATATCATGTGGGTATTCTTTGCTTCCTTTATCCACAAGGTCACATTAGCTGGAAGAAAAATGAAAATCTCATGTAAACAAAAGTATGTAGCTGTAGAAGTGCAGTATGGGAAAAGTTCGAAATCATATCGGGCCTTCCCAGTTTGGGCTTTACTTCTAATTATGGATTATCTTACTTAGAATTAACAAATGCACATGCTCAGCTTTTGGAGAATTTGCCAAGGAAGGCTCTCAAAGCTCTTTGTGCTGAGCCGTTGTGAGCGTGCTTTCTGATGCCTTCTTCCGCCGTTGTCCCTGTTGTACGACTGAAGAGCTCGTGAAGGGAGATTGAAGTCTAATTAAAAAAAAATAAAAATCCAGATGGACATCTGGAAAATGAACTTTTTTGCCCTAAGAAGTCTCAGACTTCTGGGCACGTGCTCTCCAAAGTTACCTGCAAAATTATGACTCAAGTTTTTATTTCATAGAATAGAAATATATTCTATGGGACTTTTTTTTATTTTTATTTTATTGTATGTTATTTTTTAACAGTATTGGGATTCTATGATGTGCACAAACTAACAGGCATCCGGAGCCAACCTATCAAGCTCGGTGACACTCTCAAAAAGAGAGATGGGACTTGAAAAAGATGTCGTTCTTCAGCCTCAGCAACTCACAGGGAATGGAAGGCGGGAGAATCACTTGTGATAGAGCTTTTCTTTCTGCAGGATGCTCAGTCAAGGTCTTCAGGGAAGTTCTTGCTTCAGCATGATGGCGTTAGTCATCACCTTGTCATAAACACTGGATCCAACATGATGTATTTATGAGGAGATGACAATTCTCCCTGCATGGCAAATGCATTAGCACTCTTTAAGCAGTTTTAATTGTACCTAATTAGTGCGGAGGGTCCACAAGCAGAAAGTTTGGCTCTGAAAGTCTTCCCAAATGTCTTCATTGTTGTGTATTTGACTTCAGGATTCAGAGCAAGCTGACTTCACTTTGAGATCTTTTGTCTGTGGGGGCTGGCAGTTCTCACATTTTTCTTGTGATACAGCGAGTTCATCCTTTCTTTTGAGTAAATGTTTGCACTGTCAGTCCCATACTGTACATCACACAGTTACTCACTGCTCTTTCTCCTGGTGCCATCTCGCTGGCTCAGGGAAATCCTACAGAAAGGATCTCATTCCTCATTGAATTGTGTGGGCTATTAGTGTAACTGATCTAAAACCACATTACTTTCATTCTGCTGAATTCTGTATCAATAGGATTTTTACTCCTGGGATAAGCCATTATTCATGTCATGGTCAATGAGAATTTTATTTATCAGTGCACGTACAGGAATGTGAAGACAGAGAAAAATGTGATATTTCAGTTGTTTCCTTTCTGGCTTTGAGAAATGTTGTGAGATCAGGGGAGGAAGAGAAGAAGGGGGGGGGAACATTGCTAGATTGAAGGTGGGCTAGATCCAGCTTGTGCGGATCAGTGCAGTGGGGATGACTTCTTCCAGTGGTTTTTCTTCTTGGCTTTTTTTCCCCAGTGGATAACCAGCCTAGAGACAGGAGGACACATCTCAGCCATGACTTTCTATCCGCTTGGACTCAACCTGGAGTAAATACTTCTGTGGTGTGTGATTGAGAGCCACCAGCTGAGGGCATAGCGATAACGGGAAGCCAGAAGGAAGGGAGAGGGTTTGAGGCAATCAGAGTTTTCCTAGATTTATTGTTGTTGGGGAAGCTTGAATTCAAGCTTCCCTGTATCTGATCTACAGCAGCAGACTCACATTTGGGTGATGCAGCTGAGGCCATCGTAAACTTCAGTTAAACTCATTGTTTCTTGAGAGTCTGGAGCCACCACAGCCTTAATGCCAGGTTTGAAATTTCCCTGCTCCCTCTGGGCACCCCAAGGTGAGAGGAGAAGCACTGATGGGCCCAGCCCTGCCAAGCTGGTGCTGTGCAGAATTGACATTTTGGTTGGAGCAGCGTTGTCAAAGGGGGCAGAGCTCAGGGTGACCTCAATTTCCCAGCTCCGGTATTCAATTATTTCTGCAAGGAAAAAAATCTTTATTATTTAATAATGGCTGAGGCACTCCAAATTATTCATCAGTGCAGGAAGCGAGATGCTGAGATGCACGGAAAGGATGTGGTTGGTGTCGGGGAGGTGATGCAGTCAGAGCCTGGCTGAAGAGAGACCTTTTTCTGCTCCACAGGATGCCCCTTCCCAGCACAGGCAAATCCTCCTCTTTCTCATCCAGTCACGCAATTTGGAGGAGGATTTTACTGCTGCAGGTACCTTGGGTTTAAGCTGGTGCGTTGATTTTCAGGAGGAGCCCAGGTCATAACTGAACCTTCCCCTATTGATGGGTAGACCATGTGGTCTTGTGGGTGTTATGGGGTTGTATGCACCCAGGTTAGGCCATGGGGCTCTTCCCTGTGGACAAATATAACCCATATCCAGACTGTCAGTGCCTCTCTTGGGGTTTTCCTTGCTCATCGAAAGATCCTGGCAGTAAGCAGTGAAGGTGTCTCTGCTGGGTTGCACAAACAGCCCTGACCCATACCCTTTTCCTCCAATTGGCAATAACAAACATCCCAATTTTTAGGTAGCGAGACGTGGGGTTTCCACCTGGAGCTCCCCGGGGATGGTATTTGTGTGGCAGAGCTGTGCTGGGAGATGCTGCTGATGGAAGTGTCCCCCGCCCACACATTCAAATAATATTTTTCCACTCGAGTCAGAAGGTGAACCTGTAAAATGCTGAAAGCTGTTTTGTGAAAGTACCATACCTTCATGTTTGAAAAGAAAAAGCATCTTTGCTTGCATATTTAATTGCTGAATTATCATATAAATGTCACATTACTTTGGATGCCAGAACTCACTGATATTCTAAATGTTTCCATGTTTTAATTTCTTGCAAGTCAACCTTTGCAAACCTAATTACAAGGGGGAAATCATCAATGGCATTTTCCTTGCCATGTTTGATGCTGAAGGGAGTTTCCTGAGAGTCACAGAAAATTTTCAACTGTTTTTTACGGTTTCCTTTTGTTTTTTATTTTCTTTCTTTCTTGGTAGTGACAATTCTTCCTGGTGCTCCTCCCCGGGATAAGATGGAATTACTGTCACCAAAAACCATGGAGTAGCAACAACAGAACACTCTTGCATATTTGGGTTAGCTCTGCAAAATTATTTCTGCAAAATAACCCAAAAATAGACAGAAGAGCCCATGCAGAGTTGAAAACCTTGGGGAGGCTTCATGCTAAACAACTTTCCACTTCAACATTTTCTTCAATTTTATTGTAAAAGCAGCTGCCTAGAAAGGATCAAAATCAAAGTGAAATATTTCTGAGACAGCACAGAGTGTTTTCTGACATTTCCAGTGCACTGAGAACTGCACACTTTCGAATCACTCTAAGACTTATATTTATATTAACACTTGCAAATATATACTTGCTGATGTCCCTATATTTGCTCTTGTAGATGCCAAACCTGCAGGTCTGTGCTCCTTAGGACCTGCCTGGCAGTACTTTGTGCCACCCTTTCCTAGTAGCGAGGTAGAGACAGACCCAACAGTTGGCAGCATTCATCATCTTCGGAAACCATTCAATAACTGTCCTCAAACATGATGGAAATAACTGTGCTCCCTTAATTCCTCTCTTCCAAAGGCTTGGGGCACCCCTTGGTGCTCGTTCTTGCATCTCTTCAATGAGAGCCAACAGCTCAGATGGCTGAAGAGGGGTATGAAATCCTTCTCTCCTAAGGAACTCCAGCCAGCTCCGTGCAGGTCTGGTGGAAGGGACAGTCTTTAGCCCCTCTAATGCTGTTTGGAGCATGGAGGGATGTGCTTCAGTCCTTGGCAGATGAGAAGGCAGCTGGGGGGGGATGATCTGTTTCACATCCTGGGGCTGACGGTGCCGTTTTCACAGCTGCGTTTCAGAACTGAGCTGCCTCCGGAGCAGCAGATATTTCTGTCGCCTCTTCGGCATTATGTCTAAGCACGTTCCCATCTCCTGTTTGCTGAGAAGGAGAATAGGAGAGCAGAGGATGCGTTCCCCAAACCCCATAGCGAGGCAGAGGCAGGACTAGAAATTGCCTCCTGGTGCTATGGGTGCATGAGAAGCAACGGTTTGGGGGTGCCCAAGGACTTCTGAGGCTGCTGTAGGGATTTGCCATCAACTTCAATCTCTGCATTTCCCCTGTTGAAAGCAGGGTCTTGTTTTAGTGCTGTTCTGCTCTGATTTTCCAGAGCACCTCTCGCCAGTGGTAGTTTTGGGGCTGGAGCTCCTGGCTTCCTACCTCTTGGTGTATGTAGCCCAACTCCTGCTGCTAACCCTTCCCTTCCTCCTGCTTTTGGGTGCAAGTTGGTAGTAGAGCACTGGCTGTTTGGTTTTGTTTTTTTTTTTTTCCTGATTTTTTTCTAGCCTGAAGCAGAGGAAACAAACTCATACCCACTAATCCAGACATTTAAAACTACACAGCCAAGGTTAATAATCCAGTGACATCTGAATTGCACATACAGTAAATAATCAACATCTTTCCGAGGAGCTGCTGAAGGATTTAGAACAGGCTAATTACAGAAATATGAAAGGGAAATGGCCCCATTGATTCGGCACGTTGCTAAACAGAAAGGCAATTTCATAAAAGACTGGGGGCAATGCTCTGATGTGCAAAACTGTGTCTGTATAAAATATATGTATGTACGTGATGCAAAGTTTAGGAAGCAAAGGTCGTCTTCCTGCTTTGATAGTTTTTCTCCTTAGTGAAGATCTTGTCTCTCCGCTTCTTACACTTAGAGAGCAAAAGTACTCTGGAGTGTTGGTGCCCAAATTTCCCATCAGTTTGTTAGGTCTGTCCTAAGGTCCATCCAGCCTGCTCGGATGTGTGGAGCAGAAGCTTTGGCTGCTGGAGATCTGGGACTTGATTCCAAACTTCTCAGGTCTTCTGGACACCTTGATCAAGGCTCAGGTTTGGTGAGTGTTTTGTGAGTTTTGCTCACTCTGCCTCTGCCCAGACCAAACTGGCCAGACCCTGACACAAACCACTGCAGCACCCTCATGGAGCCAGTCCTCCAGCCTTGGCCCCTGAGCAGAGCCCGTATCCCCCCTGGAGCTGGAGGAGGAGTTGGGAAGTGCTGGGACCATGTTAAAGGGGACAGGATCCCCAGCTATGGGGTGTGATGGGGCGCCCGTTGCTCTATCCTTGTCCCTGGAGGTCCCTGCAGGTCAACAAGCTGGGGAGGGATCAGGGCCGTGCCCTGAGCTCAAGCTCCAAGGGGCTGTGTTGTTCAGGAGCATAAAATGCCTTTGTTAACGAAGCACTTATGACTGCGCTGCCTGGAGGGAGAAAACTAGGTCTATATATAGCGACAGGCACTCTAAAAGCTGAGAAAGGGAATATGTCTGCTAGAAAATGCCAGCTATTGACTGCTGAGAGGTGGTGGACACATGGAGGGTCAGACCCTGACCACTGGTTTCAAACTGTGACAGCAGGGAGAGACGAGTGCTGGTGTGCCGTGGTGCCTCCAGCCCCACAAAGGGCTTGCTGAAAAAATAAAATAAGTTTATGGCAATAACACAGGGAAGTGAAGGACCCAGCTGCTTTCACCCTGGTGTCCCCAACCTCCGGGTTCAATCTGTGCACCCCTGACACTGGCTTTGTGTCTTGGCCGATGCGGGGCTGCAGCTGCGGCTCTGCACGCTCAGGCTTCCCAAGACAGGGTCCATAAATGTGGCTAATTATCGTGTAATGAATAATACATCTTTGCGGAAATCTCATTTATAAAAATGCTGTATTGTATTTTTTTTCCCTCTTTTCCAAGCAGAATGTGTGATGTTCCTCCAAAAGAAGCTTGCGTTTGCTTGTTCTGGCATCTGAGCCCTGCGCAGCGCTGCGAGGGTGGGTTGTTGTGGGGTCCATCTCTCCGTGATGCTGTGAGTCTGTTCCTTCTCGGGCAGTGCAGAGATGCAGCTCCCGAAGTGGTGGGGTGACCTCTGCAACCCATCCCTCTACAACAGGGCAAGCAAGAGCCGTGTGGTTGCCCTCGGGATTTATATTGGATTATGGACATAACGGAGCCCTGACATTTCAACCAGGAGTGGAGCCATTTTAAGCTGTGTGCTGGGAAAATTAAGGTCCTTGCACTTTCCAGCACTGACATTGCAAAGAGTAGGAAGGCAGGTGAGATTCATTATGGCCCAAAAGCTGAGTGCAGAACTTCACACTTCCACTGGCGGTTTCCATTTTTAGCCATCTGTCATTCCAAAATGCTTGAATGAAATGGGGGGGGAAGCAAGAAAGAGGAGAGCTAGAGAAATAAACCTTGCAAACATACACACCTCTTACTTGAGCCTTTTCTGTCCTTTTGCAGCTCTACCAGCTTCACTGAGGACACATCTGAAGGACACAGGTCTGGGTGAGAGCATGGGGCACCAGTCCTTACAGCCCAACTTCTTGGGATGTAGTTCTTGTAGGGTAACAAAGAAAAGGCTCAGCCAGGCCACAGAGTCTTATGTAAGGCCAAAAATGAAGCTAGGCTTGGTATAAAACCAAAGTATTTTTCCTCATGCCTATTTCTATTCACATGATTACTGTAAACCCCTCTTAATTACTGAAGGGCATCTTGTAATAGGCCTTCTGGTGGAATGCCATGTTTTTAGCTTTTACACAGGGAGTTGCATCATGAGCAATCTGAAAGCTGTTACAGAAAAGTTCTTCTTTGACTTAGAGATGGAGGTGGGGACAGCCAGAGCTTTGTGCAACTGTCCTCTTTCTGCTATTTGATGGTGTAATATTGTCAGAGACTTTAGTGCTACTGGAAGCAGTAGCCTGTGATTCTTTTTTGTGTTTGCTTCATGGTTTAAATTCTGATGCTCCTCTGATCCCGCCGGTGTTCTCTGCTCCAGCTTGCTCTTCTGCTGGTTCAGTGTAACTTCATTGTGCCTGTTGCCCTGATTTTGGCTCTGTGCTTCTCTGGGAAGGTTTGTGCTCAGGGGATGTACCTCCCCAAGGACTAGGAGGGTCAACCAAGGTCTTGGGAAGAAGTTTCTCTCCCAAAATATTGTCTTGTAACTGCCAACCCCAAGCATTTCATGTGGTACTTATCATTTGGTACCCCAAGAGACCTCTACTTTGGGGGACAGAGGAAAAACAAGGCAATTATGGTCTTTCCAGAGGTTTTACCACTGACTCATGAATTAACCTTAGCAAGAAGCAGAGCAGAAAGGTGAGAAATACCCTAACAAAGTCCCTCCAGGAGCTCTCAGTTGGGCTATGGAGCCCAGATCCCATCGCTTCCCCTCTCCCAGGAGGTCCTGCCTGGAGCCTGAGCAGCCTTGTGGGTCTGCACAAGACACGAGCCATTTTGTGTAACTTGGTTTTTCAGCTGCTGTAACGTGTCAGGCTTTCATCTTGGATGACAAAGAGGAAATGACCCTCTGGAGCCCTTCCCTGCTGCTTTCAGAGAGCTTCTTCCCCACTTTGGGCTTTGCCGTCTCAGCAGCAACCTGATCTCTATGCCTCTGCACAAAACAATCTTGCGTGGAAGTGTGGAGAGATGGGATTTGTGTTGGACGGGGTGAAGTCTGAGAGAAGTCACTCTTGGAAAAATCAGAGCAAAGCTGGGCAGAGCGTCCACAGCATCATGTAAGAGCCAGGACGGGAGCCTGGTCCAGGCAGGAGGCAAGAGGAGCCCAGATATGAATTGCAAAGAGAATGAAACTTTGATTTTTCTGTCAGCCAGTGTGCTCTGCACTCCTGGCACCCTGCTGATAAGCTTGTCTTAATGGCGATGGGATACAAAGCTATATTGACCGTGTTTCCAGGCTGCCTGTCTCAAAGGGAAAGCGCCGCGTTCCCCAAGTTTTATGGCTTGAAGCTGTCAGGCACCGAGGGGGGAGAGGGGGAAAGCTGTGATGGATTCATTCTTCTCCCTTATCCACTGGCTACACTGCACCTTCCGCAAATATCAGCATCTTGAAACACTGCGGAGAAAGACAGAGGAGAAAGAGCGAGCCCCAGATAAATTGCCAGGGTTCACAAGGCTTTATTGCAATGACAACAGCATCTGAAAGGGTCTTTATTTCCACCACCACCCCCCCCGGCCTTGACTCTGCTGTTATTCTTGCTCCTCACCTTCACTCTGTCCTGTTCCCTCTCTTAGTTGTTTGTTATTGCCATTAACAACTGCTAATTAGTGTCAGAATTCACTTCAGCTTGGTCCTGTGGAAATTCAGAGTATTTCACCTGTGTGTTTCCTCCTTCCTTCTTCCCTTTGCATCGTTGTCTTCCTTCTCCAAAGCATCTCTTGGGGTCCTGCCCCACCTCAAGGTGCCTTCTCCTGACCCTGGGAGTCGCTGCCATCCCTGGGAGATGCTTTTGGTCAGGGCACAGCAACGGACTGGGAATGGGGCTGGATCTGGGCAGCAGGAGACAGCCCAGAGCTTTACAAGTTGCAAATCAGGCCAGCTCAGTGCTCGCTTTCAGAAAGCAGTCTGCATGGGCTTAAGTACACCCTGTTCAGGTCTTTTGAGTCTTAAAAATTTCAAATAGTCGCAGGACTGCAGGAGAGAAGGCTATAACAAAAATAGGTATAAAAGCGGTGATGTCGGGAGCTGCTGTGAACTGGGGCAGCGATACCGGGAGTGGTGGTGGGGATGAACGCTCCAGGATGGAGCAGGCTGTCCCTTGAGGGCCTGATAGGGACAGGAGACCAACAAACTGTTTTGTACGGTGTGTTTAGTGTGTTTAGTTCACAATAGGAACTAAAACCCCAAGACCAGCCATCCCCACACCCCGGGGAGGGTTGGGGAAGGAACACGTAGGGCTATAAATGCTTTTAAAGCTGCTGCTGGTGCAAACACTAAAGTGCCTTCTCAGGAGTCTCGGCTGAGTTACACAACTGGGGGTGGGTTTATGTTATCCAGGGCTGGAGCAGGACTAGAAATCCTAAATGAAATTCTTTCTTTTGAAGCCTTTGTTTTGCCTGGGGAGATGTGCGTGGTACTGTGTTTTGGGGAGGGTCGCAGGGGCTTGGTGGCTTCTGTACCACAGCAGCACGCAAATTGCCCAAAGCCTTCCAGTTACTGGAGGAGGATGCAGCAGATGAAACGGATTAGGGTTTGGGATATCAAATACCTGGGGGAAAAAAAACACCGCCAACCCACACAAACAAACAAACCAAAAAAACACAACAGAAACATGAAAAGGACCCAATTCTGCAAAATGTGGAGTCCCTCCTCTGTGTTCTTTGCTGAATTTCCAGGGCACCAAGCTCATATTCTCATTGGGGTTTGTTACAGGTAAAAGCCCTGGTGAAATCTCGCTCAGGTTTGTTGAAATGCTGTCACTGTCTAAAAGGAGAGGTTGACTGCTTTTTCTGGATCCCAACTCCATGAAATCTCTTGTGGAAATGGAGAAAATCCAGAACCATAAGGACTGTTTTCACCATGCCAAAAGAAACCAGTCAAAAACCAGCCTGGGACTGGGAGGAGCTCTGAGGCTTGTGATTCCTATGAAATCTTATGGGATGGTTTGGCATCACCCAGGGGATGATCACTCCAGGAAGGAGCTGGTCCCACATCCAGATTTGTTGGTGGCTGGTCTGGGTTGATCTTCCTGTCTGCCTCAATTCATCCTTTAAAAACCTAAGGGGTTCCAAAGCGGTTTTCAAGATTTGTAGGCAGGATTTGTGAGCGGGAAATGTTTTTAATTTGGATTGATTTAGCATGAACTGTGAGTTTTCTCATTGGCTGTGTCCTGTAAATCTCTCTCATGCCTCTTGCTCCTTTTTTTTGTTTTTTTTTTTAAATTTTTTAAAAAAAAAAGTGGACTACAACCCCAGCAAATCTAGTTTAACGTATGTAAATCCATCTCTGCCATCTAATTCAGCAAAAAGCTTAAGGTCAGGTTAGAGTGGCTTCAAAATTGGACTTTTTTTCTTACCCCACTCTTACACTCAAAGTTTCCTGACTGGTTTTGTTAACCGGCACCGAGGATGTGCTGCTGGCTCTACTAGAGATACCCAGAAATACAGCCTGGAAGACCCCTGTGGTGCCGGGGTCTGGTTTGCCCCTGGTGCAGCCAGGACGGAGCCTTGTGCTTTTTTTGCTCAGAACAGCAATTCTTCCCCGGCAGCACGATGTTCAAGGAGCTCCCGTAAAACCGGGTACATGAGACCTCTGAGAGGTGCTCCTGGGCCAGCCTGGCACGGGGATGTAAAGCCACCAGACCTCATTCAAGCCAACGGAGCTCTCCTGATTTACACCAACAGAGCGTACAGCCCTTGGCGCATGATACCAGATGGTATTTTATAAGCCACAGGAATTATTTAGGAGTGTGGCTATTACCCCAGTACTAATGAATTACAAATAACTCCTTCAGGAAAGACCCTTTGCTGACTAAGAAACACGTCCCTGAGATAAACTAACTGTTGAGGTTTAAAGGGTCAGCAATTTTTTAAAAATATATTTTATTCCTAGTAAGTTAAAGGGGCTCAGAAATATCCCACTTGCCTCATTAGCAAATATTACCCAATTTTTCTTTCACAGTGTAGCAGGGGGGAAGAAAAGCGTATAAAATAAACACCTGGCAGGAGTGCATAATCTGCATAAATTCAAGTGGTTACACTCCTGACAGAAAACCAAACCAAAATGAGACTTTCGAAGCTAGCAACGAGACCTCAGCCACGATTTATTTTCATGCAGAGAGTGCATGGCTGGGATTTTAAAGAGTAGCCTTGCAGCTCCTACTGCTCCTTTCCCTCTGGATGGACACGTCAGCTGATGAGACTCCTCCAGCTTTTCCAGAAGCAAGACACAGGTGAAATGGGGCCAGTCCCACCTCCATGGGTTGCTGCTACCAGAGCTGAGGAGCAGCATCACATCATAGTTGTGGGTCTCCTCCATGTCGGTGGTCCTCCAAGTGCAAGTTTTGGTGCTTGTTGGTCATGGGCATGTGGTGCATGCCCCTGGGATGAAGCAGTCATGCTAACTTCGTGTTGGAGGTGAGGTTTGTTGTTGTGGGCTCTGCTAGTGGGTTGGAATGCAACTGTTGTTTATAGGAGCCTCGGTATTCTCCTTCCTTGGGTCTTCTGGGGATCAACATCCCCAACTTGTGCCATTTCTCCATCAGCATCCAGTACCACAGTTACCAAGCAAGCCCACCTGCATGCTGCCTTGGTTTGCTGTGCCAGGCAGGTGTTACAGCAGGACGAGGGGTAACGGTTTTAAACTGAAAGAAGGGAGATGGAGATGAGATCTGGGCAAGAACCTCGTTGGTGTGAGGGTGGTGAGAGCCTGGCCCAGGTTGCCCAGAGAAGCTGTGGCTGC
>JAOXJM010000009.1:5361403-5372829 GCA_026413425.1 Tringa solitaria | reverse complement strand
GGGGAAGGGAAGGGGAAGAGGAAGGGAAGGGGAAGGGGAAGGGGAAGGGAAAGGGAAGAGGGATGAGAGGGGAGTTGTTTTTCTCTCTGACAAGGGTGAGTTTGTGGGACGGGGAAAAGAACAACCCCCCCACCTACTGCAAGTTCAGATGTGTTTAATTCTGCTGAGACCTCACTAGGGGGGACTGGAAGCTCATTTAGCCCATTCCCAGTTGCAGCTCCTGTTGCAGATTGCATCCTCATGCAGATGCATGCTTGCACAGCAGGAAGGCTGTAATGATTAATTAATGCTAGCACCATGTTTGAAAACTGTTGTAGCAAAAGCTCCAGCTATAGAATTTGCACAATTGTATCAACATGCAGCAGTTTTTCTGAGGCAGACTCATTTCAGACAAACAAACACCCCCTCCCCCCTAAAGCATTGTTCTGACTTGCCCTACAGAAAATAGTGCACTGCCTTTATGCCACATATGGAAAACGGCGTATGGATAATTTAAAGTGTTCCTTGGAAGCAGCTGGAAATATATTTAAAAGCATTGTAAGAAGGGTAGTGAATGTCATGTTGGATTTTATGCAGGAGAAGACAGGCAACCTGCGATCGGTGCAACTTGCTTTCTCGAACTCAAAGTGACTGCGCTGTCTCCCAAACACCCAACCTGCCTCCCTGGGCTCTGTCACAGCTCAGGGCACTGAGGACCACGACCAGCCTTATTTATTCCCTTCCTTTCCAGAAGGGACCAAAACACCAAAAAAACACCCCCAAAAAACCCAAAACAAACCAGAACAAAAAGCCCTTATTGCTCACAAACAAATCCCGCGTAGAAGTTAGTATTTTAGCAGTTCTTTTGGGAGAAGACACCTCAGGAGCTGCGTGGAAGTCAGCAAACACCATTTTTCACTGGAAATTCTCCAGATGCTCAGGCCATTTGAGCAGCGGAGCCATCCCCTTTGTAAGAAGTCAGCTAATGCAGTCCAGGCTCTCCTCTGCTGCACCTCATCCAGCACACGTTATTAAAAGACAGCTTCCAGGAAGGCATTTAATCTTGGTCTGAAGTCTTCCAGGACATGAAGAATGCCCTGCTTCCCCAAGTCATTTGTTCCACTCTCTCTCCTTTTAATTTAATAGCCAGGCAATCTGGTGACCACCGGCCTCGCTGGGGCTGCCTGGGGAGCAGGGGGAGACCCGGGAGCAGGAGCAGGTGCTGTTGGAAGGGGATCCTCATCATCCACCTTGTGGCCACCTTGCTCGCCCCACGAGCTGGCTGGTTTTGAAGCAGAGCAGGCTCGTTTGCCGGAGTGGCCCTGGGCAAGGAGCAGGGCAAGGGCATGTGGGGTGGCTTATTTAATGCAAAATTTTGAACCACGGTCAGATGGAATCCTGGCTCGCTGGGTATCCAGAGATCCCCTCTGGCTGTCCCCTACCCTGGGCTGCACGTTACTTTTCCCGTGTTTCCCTTCCTCTTCTGCCACTTTTCCTGCTGCCGTTAGCTTGTGTGTCGAGGGGTTTTCAATCCACATAAAACAACAAGCAAATGTAAAATATTATGATATGATGAATATGATTTTATATTGTAGTTACCTCTAGGCATTCACTTTCTTATTTCATTGTGATTGTTATAGTTCTTTTATTCCTTTCATAAAGAAAAACATTTAATGTAAAAATAAAAGGAGTCATGATGATTTGGGTGAATTGCAGTGCTCAGGGCTTTCCTCCACATGTGCTTAAAGTTACGTATGAACTTTAATGCAAGAGCCTGAGGGAGAAACACCTCGTCTAAATCCTATCACAGGCAGTTGGAGTTTGATCACAGAGCAGAAGGCTTCAGGTGGGGAAAAGAGGGGACATCGTTACCCTCACTATTCAGGCCAAGCTGAAATGTCTGTCCAGCCTGGAAGTGTCTGTCCAGCCTGGGTCATCCAGAAGGTCCAAGCTAGTTTGCAGGTGGGGGGTTCTCCTCCAAAATTCACTGTTGCTGCAAACCCGGCCGCCATGCTGGTGTGACCAGCCAGGTTGGAGAGGCTGCTGCTACCCATCACCACAGCCTTTGTATCCCGTGGTATAAAATCAAACAGAAGTGATTAGATGTGGTGCAGAGGGCTGGGGTGGGCCCTGAGGTTTCAGTTGGAGGGTGGCGTTAATCGGCCGGGAGCGGGCTGAGCTCATCCACCCTCACAGGTTCACAAGAGGCTCCATCAGGCCTCTTCCACAGATTTCACTCTGTTGGTTGAAAAACCCATTAGGCTTTAGTGGTGTGATTGCTGACGTATTTTAAGCCTTTCAGATACTGTCTGTGGATAACCAAGGGCTCGGGCCATTTAAGGGGTCCTTTAGAGCCGATTTGTGATACGGCGGGTGGACACACAGGGGATGATTGATGGAGTCTGGAACGGGCTGAAAACTTCCCAGTGGGATATTTTCCCCAGCTCTGGGTGTGCTGGTTTGAGATCCTTGCTGGAGGTCCTCCTGCCCCTACACGTGTTGTTTCTCTGCACCGAAAAGAGGGGGTCCCTTTTTGCTCTGCATATCCTTTGGAATGAGATGACAAAGAATCTGAAAAAAACAGAAGAGTGGTTTTTTCCCTGTGAAAGCTGAGAGTAGGAGTCGGTCTTTGTGTGGGGCTATAAAAATATCCTCGCAGCAGCCCCACTCGGGCTGTGGGGGAGTGATTGCTCTCTGCGGCTTGGAAATCTCCCCGAGACCCGTCTGCTGAGCCCTCGCCCACGGAGCAGGGTGGGGGGACAACTGAAACCTGCCCGGGGAACAACATCAGCTCCATCAGTGACTTCAGCCTGCGAGGGGTTGTCAGTGAGACGGTGCCAGGAAGCAGATGAGAACAGACCGGTGTCCCCTCGAAGTGCATAAGCTCATTTGCGCTCAGGGCACAGGGCTGAGAGCAGATACAGCAAGGAGCAGGATGGCCACGGTGGTGGAAGGGGACGTCGTCCCCTCTTCCCCTTCACTGCACCAGTAAATAGGCATCACAGAGCAGATTTGCCCAGCCATCTGACCTTGGAGACTTAATAATAATGCTTTATGTTATGGTTAGTGGCTTCTTCAGGGGATGTTCTTGAAAGGACCACGTGGCTCTAGTAGCATCTCTAAGGAGCAGAACAACCCCCCTGCCCTGGGCAGGGACACCTCCCACCACACCAGGTTGCTCAAAGTCCCCTCCAGCCTGGCCTTGAACCCCTCCAGGGATGGTTCAATATATGAAAAATAAGAAAAAAAACCTGGGAAAAAACATCAGCCTTTTTGTGTCTGAATCTTTTATGCAGGTTTCTTGCTACCTCCTCACTCTCATACATGAGCTGGACTCTTCCACTTACATCACTGAATTAGCCTTGACTGTGAGATGTTTTCTCTAACTGTAGCACCAGGGCAGTGACTGCACCAGGGAGCTGAGTTCTCCACAGCATGACTTCTCCAGGAGGCGCCACAGAACCTGCCCCAGAGGGGACAGGACAGTGCTGCTCCTTTAGTCCAAGCCTTTCTGGGCACAGGAGATCAGATCGTTTTCAGAGCTGATCTGGAACTCTTAGCACAAACACTTCAGCCAGAAAACTTGATATTTTTTTTCCAAAGTGAAAGTACTTAGCAGGAAAAGTTCTGGGAGTGGTGGAGTTCGTGCTGAGAACCAGCACAGCGATCAATAACAGGGTGGGTAAATCCTCCTGGGATTTATGTTCCTCATCTGGACCCTTCAGAGATGTCCCCAACCAAACAAGGGCCCCAAACACCAGAGGACAGTGCTTCCAGAAAAGTATGTAAGGAGTTTTGTTTTCCTCCCGTGTGGAGGCAATCCCCGGGTATTGCCCACAGATAATCCTCTGCTGGGCATTTCCAGCTGGGACAGAGCGTGGCTCCAGAGCACAAGGATGCACCCAGGGAGGAAGCTGTGGTTTCAAAACTTCTAGGAGACCATCACAGGCAATAATAAGCCTAATACAAAGCCAATTACCAACTATTTTTAGAAAGCCTTTGACAGCATCCCCTCTTCAAACCCGGGGATATTTATTCATTATATTCTAAATCAGCTCACTCACCCTGAGGTTGATTCGCATGTCACAGGCACATAATGTTATCAGCCCAGCATCAGCAACGGCATTTACTGTGCCAGCCTTCGTCACGGCGTTATTGACTGGTGCGGGTTGCAGACAGGTCATGGGCTATCAATATTTAGTGACAATTAAGCATATTTAGTGACAATTAAGTACTAAGTGCGCCCTGGGTAGGACGGCACGGGCTTTGGAAATATTCAGGTCACAGCAAAGTATCAATAGCAATAAATCCACCTGTTCCTGATGCAGCGGGAGCCACCTGGATGGAAACCAACTTGAACTGGGCATAAAGGGAGCATAGAAGTGCGAAAAAGACAGTCAGCCGGGATGGGCTCAATGAGTGAGACGCAAAGGGGATGTCACTTCCTCGCTCGGCACGTGTATTCATGTTCGCTGGGTACCGAGTGGAATGGCCTTGTTTTATCCCTGTTTTGCAGAGCTGGGAACAGGCAGGGGAGGAACCAGCAGCGGAAAAATCAGGCTCTTCAGCACCAAGCGCTGCCTCTCCCAGCCAGCTTCACTCCTCAGCTTGCTTGTGCCTGCCTTGCTTGGGCCAGATCTTACTAACAAAGTCCTGGAGAGGTGCACAGAGTGCCCGTGTATGACCTCCTCCAAACTAAATTTACTCTTTATTTTTAAAAGCTTTGAGGCCCAGGGCCAAATTCAGAGACGATGCTCTATGTGGCATACAGTTAAGACTCCCCTTTCTCTCTCTCTATTTCCCCACTTAGAGGCTATTTTAGGCTGGGAGTTATTTTAACTTGCACCTTTTCTTTGGTGCATAAATTACACTTATTTAGATGGCTTTATGCATCAGCAGAGAGGGGGTAAGAAGTGCCCAGGGAGCCTTAGCAAACCTGAGAGGCTCTAAATTATGCTGCTTTAGACAGAACCACCAAATTTGCCCCATGGCATCCCAGGTTGCTGCGAGCAACTGAAAGGGCCAAGACGTGAAATGGATGTGGTTATCCACCCCCCTCCTGCTTTTCTGACCCGTATGAACAGTCTGTCATGTCCTGGCCAGACTCCTAGAGTCTCTGGGAGTTTGTCCCTGGGCTTGGTGGGGGTCGAGCAGAGCTCACAGAGGCTGCCGACTGTTGGGTTGTTGGTGGGGTCCTGCCAAGGGAAGTATGGAGATGGCAGGAGGGTGACCCACCTCAGCCTTTCTCATCTCCCGCCCAGCGAGAGAAAAGCCTACAGGCTTCACAAATATCCTTAACTGAAACGGGGAGAGAGAGAGCTGCCAGGTATGTGACCCAGTCTGGGATGTCCTTCTGCTGGAGAACGTCTCTAGATACAGCAGATGGTATGAGCAGTGCCAAGAAGGCATTACGAGCTCAAGAGTCCATGGCTGCCTTAGCATGGGCTTCTACTCAACAAAAACCAGTCGTTAGCAGAGCTTTCCACTCCCTTGTGCTTGCACCAGCAAAGCACAAACCAGACCAGCAGCTCCGGTGACCAGCGGGTGCCTGTCACTGGTGGCAAGCAACGCTCAGAAGCAGGTTAGAGCGAGCAGGGAAATCTGTTGCAAAGCAGGGAAATGAGACAAGGTCTCGGTGTAAACGACCGTAAGCACTGACAGAATTATGGTGGGACTGGCAATGGGGATGTGTGTTGGATGTGCTTCCCAAAGCACAGCAGGCGGCCACAGGCAGAAGGCAGCTTTGGTAGCACATCGCTGCAGTCCTTCACGGTGCAGACATACTCAGCAAGCTCTCTTGGTATATCAGGGTGGAAATGCTTGTTAATTAAGGATACACCCATGTATCCTTCTGCTGTAGCTTGGTGGTGACGTTACAGATGTGGCTTCCCAGCACAGCTGTGGTTTCTGCTGTGCCCTCCTCTAGCAGTGTAACAGCTCCCATCCTGCCCTTGCAACACTCCCAGTGAGTTTCTCAATCCTGGAAAATACCTTTAGTTTTAAGGGTACAGGACTGTTGCCAGAAGAGATGCAATTTTATTGCTATGGTCAGGTCCAAGCTATGCAGGAGATATAACAGGGATGAGCTTTTTTAAGACTTTAGTTCCTGCAGGCTCTTCTCCCCCTGGGCAGGAGCTATGAGGGACTGAGATGGGTCACCCTGTGATGGAGCACTCACATGAGACCTTTCAACGCTTTGCCCTTGTCAACAAAGCTCGTCACAACCTTGGGCAATGTAATTAACCTTTCCAGCCCTGCCAGCAAAAAGAAAAAGGAACAAATGGCATGTGACACCCTTTAGATTAAGGATCTGTAACCCTGTTTTCCCACCTGGGTGCCCAAGTTACACGCTCCATCTCTCCATCCCAGTTAAGTATTAACCTCTCCTTTGGAGAGGGCAACTGTCTACAAGGAGATCAAGAAATCCACAGCCTTAAGCGTCAGCCCTGGATGCAACCAGCTCACGCCATGACCCAGCAGGATCCTAACCACCCTCTCACCCTGCTATTCTCAAGCCATGGAGGGATTTATGTTCAAATTCTGATTTCATGGCATGTCGTAGGGCACTCCTGGGGTGTCATGGGGCAGCAGTGTGTGTCTGTGCCCACAGCTGATGGCAATCTTGGTGAAGTTTGGTGGATCCCCATGTGGCTGCTCAAACCACCCCATAACAGGGTGAGAAGGTCCCTGTCCCCTCCTGCCCATGCTGGAGTTACCTGCTCTGTGGGCTGACTGACACGGAAACAAATGTTAATGTAGATGTCAAGGTATATTTGCAAAAAGGAGGTGGATTAGGCTTAAAGTTGCAGCGAAAGCAAATCCAATATGGCTTTTTATGCGGGACATATGTCTGCAAAGAAGCTTGGAGTTGATTCCAAGCTGAAACCTCCTTAGAAACCCAGTTGCTTTGTGTTCGCTTCTGCTTTGCAGCAGCTAGTTAAAATGTAGTTAACCGAGCCAAATTAATTAATTCTCCCCCTTAATGTGCATCTTACCTTCAGGCGAAGATAAAGGCCCACCCTAAAAGTCTAACTTGGTCCTTTCCAAGGCTAAACACATATTATTCACCCCGGTTAAAGCTCCGAGGGTTTGACCCCAGGATCAGGATTTGCAGCCTACCCCGTGTCTGGTCTTGTTTAATTCAGTGTGACAATTCCCAGGCTCTCCAATGGACTTCGGATGGAGCCACATTACCACTGAAAGTGCTGCATCAATTCTTTCCTAACTGTACCCAAGTTTTAATGTTTAATATTTAAACATGAAAGTTCCTTTTGAGATGTTTAAAGCGGAATTATTAACAGCCCCGTGTAGAACTGACAGGTTAACAGTGCGACAATTAAAAAGAAAGGTTAAATACATTTTCTTTTCAGACCAACTGCTGTTGCTTAAGACTAATAAATCCACCAGGAGATGGTTTTTACAGAGAGTGAGGGGCTGTGTGTCAGCTTTTATAGGCTTGAGTTTTTCAGAAATCACCACAGTTCTCTTTCCAGGCAGCTACAGGTTTCAGCCTATATTTAGCAAACGGGGCTTCTTCCAAAGAGTTGTGTGAGTCAAGTCAGAAAGAAAAAAAAAGTTAGAATATCAAAAAAGCAAAACCTACCGGCTGTGGGACTTGCTCACAGTTTGCTTCGCTTTTTTAATTTATCATTATTCTCTATTGTCATGATGGCTTTGAAAACAGACGTGCTGGAAAACAGCAGAAATTCTGGCCTAGACTCTCTAAGGGATCAATTTGAACGCTAAAATCCTGTTTCTCCTTTGGAAAATAGCTATGCTTGCAGGCTGGAGGGACACAGCCCCGGACACAGCAGGGGTGTCATGCTGGGGGCAGTTGGATGCCAGCTGGGATATCCAGGTAGCCAAATGCCACCTGAGCCACTCCTTCGGGTTTGTAGCCAAAGTGTGGATTTCTCAGAAAGACATTTTCCATACATTTATATGTGTCTAATAATTTAAATGTTAACAATTGTGTTTTTCACATGCAGGGTGAGAGGAAAAATAGATTAAAGGGGGGCTTTAAAAAAAAATAATAGTTTAAAGGTGTTCCAGGGACTGGGACCAGAAGACCTCTGGAGGTCCCTTCCAGCCCCAACTGCTCTATGGTTCTGTGAAAGGAGGAGGAAGAGATGTTCATCAGGCTAAATCCACCCGTGACTATTGAACATGAGACCCAAGAGCAACCTCTGATGCTCTGCAGATGCTCGGCACTGTAATTGCTGCAAGGCAGACAGAAAGACCAAGGAGGAGGGGGATCTGGCTGCACTCTTTCCTATGCCCTTCCTCCCAGACATCCTCTTCTGGCCTCTCTCAGACAACAGAGGACTCAAGTCTGACTCACTATTACCTTTCTTACAATTATGTCCCTCTTCCAGCTTCTTTTTCAAGCCACGGGAGTCCTTCCTTGCCTTTGATGGACATTGATTTAGCCCCAAATTTGCAACCATGAAAGGTCACGTGACTTACAGGTATTGAGGAATATTTACTCACTCTGTGCTTTTAGCAGGTTTAAAAAAATACTAACTGGTGTTTTAAATGAGTTACCGACAGCAGTAACGGATGTTACAGATTATTATAAGCACATCAGTGGAAGGTATTATAAGATGGCTATAAGCCATGGATATAATCAACCTGGTTTTGATTTATTGGACTCTATAGCAACCCATATAAATTGATTAGCCATTTATTAAAATGGCTATTAATCATGGATTATCTCTTTGTACAAATTCAGAAAACTACCTTGGTTACAACCAGACTGGAAGAGAGAGAAGGAGAAGAAGCTGCCAGGTGCCTTTTCAGGCTGTATCTTCTTAGATTTCCCTCTTCCTACCCTTTTTCAGGCCGTCCCATAATGAGCAAGCGTGGCTCCAGGAGCCTGACTGCCAGCTCTGCCCATGAGGTCCCGATGGCCACCCGGAGCTTTCTGCCATGGACAGACCCCCCAGGCACAAGGCAGCCCTCCCCGGCCAGCAAAATACCACTGAGGTGTGTGATAGCTCAGCTGCAGCAGGGCCCTAATGACCATTGGTCATTAAACCAACTTTGGAGCTGCTGATGCTGCAGAAGCCAAGAACAGAGGGCCCCCTTTTTATTGTTCGTATATATATATATTTTTAAAGGTCAGTTTGACAGCGTTATAATGGACTTGGGGATATTCTGCTCTCTGCCTCGCCTCTCTCCTGTCTGTCAGCCACACACTCTGGTGTCGTCTTTTCCACACGCAATATATCTTAATGCACTGGTCTGTACTGATCTTCCTCCCTTCCCCGCATCCCCCATGAATATATAACCACCAAATGTGATAGGAAGAAATTACTATTGTAATAAAACTGGTTCATTACATCCTCCTAGTCAGAGGCGTTTAATGAGCACCAGGGCTGCCTAATGCTGTTATGTTCCCTGTGAGCCAGATGCAAATGTAATATGGTTCATCGTATTGTTTCACTTACTCTTTGGAGCTGTGGAAGGGAGTAGGCAGGTCCTTCATGGGGTGGGCACCAATGGATTCACCAAGCCATTAAGAAACGCCTCAACCCTCTGCAGCGTGGCAGGGGAAACTGGATTTCCAGAATGGAGCTGGTGCATATCCAGCTGGGTCAGAGCATCTGAAGAACTGAGCTGGTCTGCAATATCGACAGCTACTGGGATACTCTGGCTCAGCAGAGACCAGCACCTTCAGAGGGAGGATTTCTCCCACCCTAAACACGTGGTTAAGTTGGAGCATAGAAAGGGACAAGATAGGTGGACCTAAATCACCACTGGGAATTGCACATCTAACTTACGGACACCATAAAAGCTGAGCAAGACCTTCAGTTGTTGTGGTTTGACTAAGAAGATCTTCCCCAATTTCAGGAGCTTTTGCATTGCATTCTCAAGCAGGGCATGGTTGATGCAGCAAACACACAGCAATTTGCGATTTACTTAACAAAAAACCTCTCCAAAAGCCAGTCATTAGGATGGAAACTCTTCGTTGAATTCAGATCAGGATGGATTCAGCTGCTTTGGCAGATGAAAATGCTGGAAAAGTTCCAAAAATTACATTTGTTTTCTATTTTCAAATTTAATTTTTCATATTACGTTTGCTGTGACATTTGTCATTTTGAGTTTGACCTTCTTAAAGAAAACAAAGAAAACAACATTTCAAAAAGGATTAATAACACCAGCAGGAACAAAAGTCTTCACCTGGAAGGGCAAGTAACTACACGTTGGATATGGAGTCAAAGTCTGGGACTTCCTCTCCCTTTTTTTTACTATCTTTTCCCATTTGATTGAAAGCAACTTTAATCTCTGAGCACCTTGGCCCTATCCCAACCCAGAACCCAAGAACCAAACAGGATGAAATGCACTCGTGATCACAGAATCATAGAATCATAGAATGTTCTGGGTTGGAAGGGACCTTAAAGACCATCCAGACCCAGCCCCTGCCCTGGGCAGGGACACCTCCCACCAGTCCAGGTTGCTCAAAACCCCGTCCAACCTGGCCTTGGTTGCCACCCCTCCAGGGATGAGGCAGCTACAGCTTCTCTGGGTAACTTGGGTCAAGGTCTCACCACCCTTCTCAGGAAGAATTTCTTCCCCAGATCTCACCTAAATCTCCTCTAACCTTGGGATTTCACTTTAGAAATCAATGCTGCTAATGCATATTGCATCCACGGTGTCCTGAGCATCTGTACCTCTGGCAGGTCCTACAAGACATCCACCACCCCTGGGCTGCTGCTCCCACTCCCATGCCAACTTCTTGGTTCGTGTGGGACAACCACTAATTTCTAATTATGAGCTAATTCAGGCTGCTGTGGTGTTTCCAGAGTCCCATGCACCTGGAGAATATGGTTTTTTATCTCTGAAAGCCGCTGGCAGTCGCAGGTGTTGAGCCCATCTCTGCAGATCGCAGCCCAAGCCCCCAGCCCAGGCTGTGTTGGTTTAACAGCCGCATTGAGGACAATCACAACCATCTGCCCTAATTCCCTGCGGCCCATTTCAGCAGAGCGGGGTTTGCTTCACAATCATATTATGCCTCGAAATTCCCTGTTGTTTTCACCCAGATTGTTTATGGCAAATAGACCCTTGAGATCCAGTCCTTTTGTCCGGGAAAGCTTTAATGATCTCGGAGTCATTGTGTTGGCATCAGTTTAATTCCAGCTGCTATGAGCTGGCAAGCTGATGGGAAGAGATGTGTTTATGGCATCTCTGGCTATTTTGCTGGGGTGCACAGTGTTGTACTAACACAGATTTACAGGGCCTTGCACGGCCGTTAATTAAAGACACTTTGTAAAGGTATCAGCAATCATCTTGCAGACATGAGAGAGGTGAGCCTTGGGAAAAGAAACCTTGCCTTGCCTGGGTCTCCTTTCTTTGGAGATGCCATAATTTTTATTTCACATTTGAGTGACTAAATATGAAAATATTCCCTGTGGGGTCTTGGGGTGGGGGGAAAGAGGAGAATTTGG
>JAOXJM010000009.1:5307036-5329831 GCA_026413425.1 Tringa solitaria | reverse complement strand
TTCAAGGCCAGGTTGGAGGGGGCTTTGAACAAGATCCCTTTCAACAAACCATTCTATGAGCCGATTATAGGAGTTTGAGGGGGTGTTTTGGACTGGCCCCAGCCCTATCCCATGCTCTGGACACAGCCAGGATGCTCGCACATCACACTTTCTCATTGAGGGTCATTGTGCAGGATCCAGTCCATGCTTTCTGGGACGGCACTAGGGTGTGAACCAAAGCACAGCTGATGGGGACAACAAGGAGGATCTCTTCACATCTTGATCACAACTAAGACACTAATAGAGATGTCCTATGAGGGCCAAGTCACCATCCCTCACCTCCAGCCAAAGCTTGGAGATTTGGAAATTCAAGTGTGCAAAGTTTCTTTCCACCCTCCCTAATCTATAAATCATCCCCTAGCCATTTGTTTTGGGGAAATATATAGTTCCTGCCACAACCACTGTGAGATAAAGCATTTAAAGTGTTACAACATGCGGCTAATCCCTTTAATAGATCTCTTGCTATTAATTTCAGTACTTGCTTTGGCTTTGCCAGGCCCTGTCATTATTCCTGGGGATTATGTCTTCAAGGTGGCCTATCTGCTTTATCCAAATACTTTTCATATTTCAAACTCTGGAGTGCACTTAGCATTCAGCACGAACCAGCCAAACACCTTGCCGAGGCGCTGAACTAGCGAGGCATAAATCTGCCACCCGTCTCTCGGCGAAACAAATGGCTGCAAGTGAAAAGGAAGAGGGCTCCGTACTGTATCATTTAAGCAGCGATGATCTCCAGCGCCGCTGCAGGTAGGTACAATTTGCTTGTTCCTTGAATAGGAGGGAAGGTGCGTTTTCTCAGCAGCCCCGTAGGACAGTTCACAAAAGAGTAGCGTTGACCTGAGAGTTGCCAGAATAAATCTGGTCCCATTTGCACCCTTATAATTGACCTGCTTGGGCATATTGAAGGTCAAGTGGCAAAGTTGCCTTTCTGCTCTAATCACAGATGGATTTTTAAGAGACAACAGAGAGCAACTGAGGAGCCTCCCTGTCCTTCCCAGAAGTTAACGGGCCCTGACGCCTCTTCAACCTGGTGCTGAGAGACATCAGAGCTTCAAGGATGAGTTGCCAGCTGGAATCTCCCTATAACCCTCGTAGGTCCCCAGCTTCCCTCAAGCTTCATTTGCTGTCCATCATCTTCCATCCGTGCAGAGCAGGCTGCAGGGAAGAGCCACGCTGCTCAATGACCGTGCCTCCCAGGTGAGGATGAATTTACAGCCATGAATTCTCCCATCTCAGCTTGAACTTGTGCCCAGCAAAGGTGAGCATGGCTCGAGGGAAGGGCAAATGAAAGAATCCAGCGAGGCCGTCAGGAACCCAACCTCCTACAATAGCACGTTACACCCTCTTCTGAAACCACCACGTGCTCTACCAAGCAATTGCATCCAACGAAAAAGCTGCACGGCATCAATTCACAGGCAGCTCAGCTCAGGAATATTGGGCCAAGCAGAGAAATTGAGCCCTGGAACCTATTTTCGAGTCCCTCATCCCTCACTCCCTGACATCCCATTTTGGGATGCCAAAGCCCATTGGGAGATGCTGGACCTCCTTGGCTTGTGTTCATTTCTGGTAAGTAGCGGGTATTAGTATTCAGGCCAAAGACCTCGCAGCATTATACAGTTCAATATTTTCTGCCCCTGTAACAAAGGCAATCCATTTCACATGCAGAATGCAGGACTGCAACCTTTTGTTACTCGAGTTTCTTAAATTTTTATCTCAAAAATCAATGAAGGAATTGGAATTCCACATCTCATTTTATGGTCAGGAGAAAAAGAGGGAGAGCACAAGGGAAAATGATGAAAGAGGGGAAAAAGGGAAAAAAACCCACCACTCCTGCTCATCCAGATATGCTCATAAATTCTTTAACAATTTAATTACTGTGTATTTTGTGCTTTGGTTTTAAAGTTTTGAGTGAGGGTTTGGTTTTTTTGCTGTATTTTTTTCCCCCCGCAGAGTCTATAGAATTGCTTGTCTTTTGTAGTTGATCTTCTTGGAGAAAGAAATTATTCTCCATCCAATTAATCTAATTAGAATGTAATCAAGTTGTAGAGATCTGTGCAGCAGTGTGAGTGATTAGGAAAAATTACCTTTCCGCAAAGAGTTTAAATTTAATTTTAGTTCCATAATCTAAAGCCCAAATAAAGGAAAGTGTAATTTGCACTGCAATACTTCGTGCCACGCTGCCTGTTTCCTGGGTAGAAAAGCAAATTTCAGCCGCATTCACAACAAACCACCCTCATGTTTCACAGCTCAACCCCCGTAAATACAACGGTTTCCATTTTCCAGAGGGAAATGGGAAGACATGCTCTGCTCACGCTCAGGCGACCGGTGGTTGAGAGCAGAGCTGGGTTTTTAGTGGTCCAGTCTCATGTTTAACCCATTAGACCATGGTCCAGAGTTGCCTCCAACTGGTGGGTTGTTGGCATCAAGACGCTTTTGCCAACCATGGCCATTGCTGTAGCACTGGAGTGAGGGTGAAACCCCGCAGCAAGGAAGAGTCCACAAGAATTTTCTTATTGTCTACATTCCCTCTCCAAGTCAAGAATAAAAATGAAAGACCCCAAATTTATCTGTGCAATTTAATATTTTCAGAACACTTGCTTTCAATCACATCTGGAGGTTTCCAGGGCCAAAAATAGCTCAGGAAATGGGAAAGAATTAAACGGGCATTTTTGGGTAATTTTCTAAATTATGCCTTTGGCTTTCAGCCTTCCCGTTTCCACTCGGCCGCGACATTTCACTGCAGACACAGCTTTTCTTTCCCTCCGGGAGAGGTTTCGGGGGTGGGAGGTGTACCACCACTCTCAGCTCATCAGCACATCAGCAAAGCTAAGACAAAAAGGGTTGCATTAGGCTGCATTAAATCTCACTGAAGCCAGCGACCAGAATAGCTGCCTTTCTCTTTAGACAGCTGTGAGCCATTAACCAGCACCTGGATCTCAAACCCCATCTACCCTTTAGAGACCTGGCCCACCCAAAATCTTGGACCAGCCCCCCCTGCTCTATCCCACTAGGCAAATAAAAACCATCTTTCCAAAATTCAGGTAACTCTTCCAGGGACATTTGGTCTCAAAGTCACAACCCTGCTGAGCTTGGGTCTGCTTTTTAGGCAAGATCTCCACTGAACTGCTGAGCTTCATCCTTCCACCCCGTCCCTGTGTTCACCAGTCAAAATCCAAGCCACAGAAATGGTTTTGTGCTGGATCACCTTGATCGACAGACACTTGCATGCATATATACTCACCTGCGTAGCCTGAAATGTTCATGAGGGCAATGATTTTTAATACAGTCCATGGGAAGTTCCTACTGTCCTTAAGCCAGGACGTGAGGCTAAGAATTGAAGAGGAGGTTAGTACCCTGTTAGTTGCAGAAATAGCCAGCCAAGGCTCATTCCTATTGCCCAGCCAGGGCAAAACAGAAAAAAAAAAAAGAGTGGAAAAAAATATGATTTTGTTGTTATAATTCTCAAATCTATGAATTCCAGAACATTTTTAACATGTTCTATGCTAAAAGAAGCACTTTCCATCCTTTTCTTCTTTATGCAATATTCTGAAGCATTTTTAGGGTGAAAATCTTTATTCAACAGAGCTGGGAGGAGTTGGGTAGCTGCCAAGTTGCTTTCCCTTCACATCACGCTGATGCCCCCCACGCCCTGGCTGCAGTAAGATGATGGTGATGAGGATGTTGTCCCCTTAGGACCCCCATTGAGGAAGACAAGACAACTCACCGTAACCCTTGAAGGAAAGGGGTGAAGGAAAAGGGAAAAAAGAGACAATAGGAAGGAGAGTGAGAGAGAGAAAGAAAAATGAATTGCTTAAAACTTCTATTACTCTTCATTACCTTCTGCTTTATGTAAGTTCCAAGGTTCATTTACCAGCTGTAAGTAGCCCGGTGCCTTTGTGTGTAAGAGTTGTCATGCCCATTGCTCCCATTAATGTACTGCGTGAAACTAAAGGTAGCTCGGCTGGGGCTGCGAAGCCAAATCAATGTAACTAATGTACCTCGTGCAACAAATCCGTAATTGTCCGTTGTTGGACGAGATGGATGGGCTTTGAGTATTTGTTGAGAGCGGGGACAGAGAGGGAGATTGCTGCCAATGGGAAGCTGGAAGCGATGCTTCCCCTGAAGCTCAGGGGGTTGCTTCAAAACCTTTCCTTTCTTCGGTGAGACCTGGCCAGGTGATGTTGCATCACTGGCCTGAGAGGTTCATTTGAATTAATCCATTTTGTTTTGTTTTGTTTTAAAATCTCCTGTCTCTCTGGACAGACCCACTGGTTGGGTATGGCCAAAACAGCCAATGTCCCAGTTCTGTATAAAAACAGCAGTGAAGTGAGACAACATGGTCTGAACACAGAGGAACATTCATATTTTACCTGAGGGAATATCATTTTTTAATGTGTTTTCCCTAGTACATATTTGTAGATTTGCTCATGCCTGGAGCTCCATCCCCACAGGAGGCAGCTTGCAGGGTTTTTCCTCTGAGCCTCTCTTAAAAAAAAAAAAGGAAATTTTTTAAAAGAAAATATGGTGTAGCTTGATATTCAGATGTGGAAAGGAGGGTGGGAACTGCTGGCAGTAATGGGACAGCCCAGATCATACACAGACGCTGGCTTTTCTGGGCTTGAAAGTTGTGAAATGAGGTCTTCAGCCTGGTAGGAGCTCCCTGGGGCTGGTGAGGTCTCAGTTCACGCCCCAGGTGCCTGTGCTGCAGGTACAGCCTTCATGGAAATGAACTGAGTTTTCCTGTTTGCTGTCATCAAAATACCTCTGTTGCTAGATAAGGTTACTCATGTCTCGGAATAGAGTATAAATAGTTTGGATTGTCATGCATTAAACATGTATTTCTTTAGAATTCCCTGGTAAGGGTGGTTGCAATAGGCTTTGTCTGTGGGTTCCTGAGGTCTGCTTTTGAGAAGTCTGACTCAAGTTCCTTGCCTGTTTTACTGCAGAGCCCTCCAAAGAAAGTCTCTGAAGAACCTTTGTGTCATGGTGTCCTTCTTTCCCAGGCTGGGGAGCTGTTCTACATGAGCATCTCACTATTTTGGAAATCCTAACACTAGAGCAGCAGCTGTTCTCTAATTCATAGTCCCTTCATTATAGCAGACTGTATAGACCTATGTTACACACAATAAAAAATAAATAAATAATGTATTTCCAAGTCCATCACTTGGTCTGTAATGTTCCTGGATGAGCCTGGTGTTGTGTACTGAGAAGAACATAGCAAATCTGGTCCCTGCCCCAAAAACCTTGAAACTTAAATACATGAGAAGTTCAGAGAGGGAAGGAGACATAAGCAGTGAGAGGGACAGTGATTTATCCAAGGTCACCCAACAAATCAATGGCAAAGGATTTTCCAACCCCCACAGAAGTCCCTCACAGCACAAAAATGTTTTCTTGTAATGCAAAAAATCCTCTTTTCTATATTTAGCTGCAGAATTACTCCTGGAACACGTTAGTTCTCCAGGCTCCTTGGACAAAATAATGTTATTAGACCGAATGCCAGTGGAGGCAAGGACGATTTGACATTTCATTGAAAATTGCACCCAGGACTATTAAGGAAGAGGAACTTATTTGGATGCGCTGCAGGCACAAACTCTTCAGATTTACACTTTTCCGTCAGAGCTGCCTGCAACACTTCTGCAAAATCGGAGGAGAATTTCATACTTTTTTCCCCCCCTCTCTCTCTTTACACTGAGACAAATCTCCAGGAAAATTCATTACGCGGTTTAAGTGATGGGATTTATCATTCCATTCAGCTTCTCCAACTCGGAGCTCTCCTCGCTGTCACACCAGCGAGGCAATTCTAATTTGTTTCTTTCATATTTCCTCCATGAAGTTCGCCTCTGAATGACGGGAAGAAAATAGAGACGAGAGCCCAGCACGGCTCGGGGCTAGACGTAGCGCTGCGGGATGATCTTCTGCTGGCTGCTTCGCTGGAGCCTTGGTAAAGGAGAGACACTCCAAGCCAGTCCATGGGGACCTAATGCAAACCTCAGAGCAGGGCTCCTGCACAGCATCAGTGCAAATCAGAAGCCCAGAGAGGTCTATCACCTGCCATGGAGGAGGTTTCTCGCCCCCGAAGAAGGGTTGATGGCTCAGCTGGTCCTTGTGTACATTGCATTTCTCTGAGGTTTCCCCATAGCCAGAGCACATCTTCCCATCCAGTGTCTCCTCCCTGCAAAGCACCAGGGTGAGAATAAAGCCCGTCACCCCAGGGAGAGCTTCACACCTCCCCTGTGTAATGAGAAGTCTCTGCTGGGTAGTCGGTGTCACCAGAAGGTCACCGTCCTCCTGGGACAGGATGAAAGGCAGAGCAGGGAGGAGATCACAGAACCACAGTATCCCAGACTGGCAGGGGTTGGAAGGAACCTCTGGAGATCATCTCCTCCAACCCCCTATCAGAGCAGAGTCACCCAGAGCAGGTTGCACAGGAATGCATGCAGGTGGGTATGAATGTCTCCAGAAAAGGAGATTCCACACCCTCCCTGGGAAGCCTGTTCCAAGGCTCTGTCACCCTCAAAGGAAGGAAGTTTTTCCTCATGTTCAGGTGGAATTTCCCTTGTTCCAGTTTGTGTCCGTTGCCCCTTGTCCTGTCACTGGGCACCACTAAGAAGAATCTGGTCCCAACCTCTTGCCACCTGCCGTTTAGATATTGCTCAGCATTGGCAAGATGGGCAGTGTCAGCAGGTGACTTTCAAAAATGCCCTGGAGCACCATGAAAAAGCCACAGAGCATGAATGGCCCCAAGGCAGCAGTGTGCCCAGGACAGATCCAGCATCTCCACCCTGTTACCGCTCCGGGTCTGGGTCCCGTCTCAGCTGAGGTGACAGTCCCTGCACCCCTTAGTCACTGTCCTTCCTCCTTCCTTCAGCCCAGGGGTGGTGAACCTCAACGAGCCACAAACCAGCTGAGAAGGTCTCTGGAGGTCATTGAGCATCAGTTTTAGATGAGACCCTAAATCTGGGACCCAAGTTTCATTTAAAACGTGTAAGTCCTTTATTAGCTCTGACCTTTATCTAGTGCTAATAATAAATTGATGGTGTTTCCTATTAGCCTCATATAAATATATCTTTGGCTAATAAACACCATGGCCATATACCCAGAGAGTTTGTTTCTGTCTGCCTAGAGTTATCACCCCATAAAGAAGAAGCTGTTCCACACGATCATCTAATTGATATATTTTGCTTGATTCCCAATAAGCTATAAAAAGGTAGGTTCGTTGTGGGGAAAACTGCAGTTTTTATCATCTTCTGCCTCATTCTAAGGGAGGATTAAAGGAAGAAATCCACTTTATATTTACTAAAATATTTAGAACAAGCTGTGAAAGATGAAAAACATTTTTGAATAACTATAAGTTGTATTAATATCATAGCCCGTCCTTGAGAATAAAATGTAGTCATACATAGGTAGACAGCTATTAAAGAGATAAAGAGATCTCACTTTAAATTGACACGTACCTTATTTGATTGCAGCACCATTCCCATGCAGTTTCAATGTTCCTTCTCCACTAACACCAAATTAATTCATTTTGATTATTGTTATTATGGCAAATGGCAAAAGGAATTAACGGTGATGAATCAGGCGCTCGCTGCGGCGCGCGAGCTGGATTCCCCACCTCCCGTCGAGAGGCGCCGAGACCTGAGCGCGGCTGCGAGGCCGTAAAAATGATGGAAGGGAATGGGAAGGAAGTCATCTGGCAGATTGAAAAGATTCCTGGCAAGGTAACGTCTGCCAGACTTCGTGCAAGACCCAAGACCATCCCCGTGACCCACAAGCAGTTAGAGGCAGGAGTATTTTTTTCCCCACTTTTTTGGCTCGGGAGAGGGTGGCTGCAGCGAGCAGCAGGGCTGAGCCTGGCACCACCTGGGCAACCCAAGGGCAATTTCTGCAGCTGCGGGAGGTTGCCCATTTGAAAGGCAAATTTCCCTCCCAGGAAACGAGGGAAATTTTGCAGGCCTGAAAAAAAAAAAAAAAGTGAAGCAGGTCTGGAAAGCTGCGGGGCCTCGCGGGTCCCATCTTCTTGCCCGTTCCACATTTGCCATCAGCCCCATGGCTTCTCTCCAGCTTGACTTGAACCAGTGCTTTTTTTCTCACCCCCAGGGCATTACTGAGACAAGGGAGGCACCACTCGAACTCCTGAAGCTATCCCTGTTTTCTCCACTAATAAGCTCCAGGAAGAGATCAAACGAACAACTCCATGCCCCAGGTTACAGCCTGATTTTCTGCGATTTGTCCGGCCAGTGGGACCTCAGCTGAAAAGCAAAGGGATGAGAACCAGCTCCGCTCATCTCTGTGTCTCTGCCCCAGTGTCACTGCACAGGGGGGGTCTACCATCACTGCTCAGCTCCATGGGGAAGGCACAGTGTTGCATTTAGGGCAGGCGATGGGGGACTCAGATGATCTATATTCAAGTCCCACCAGGGCTGGAGAATCCCACATGTTTGGGGGATTTTATGCTGGCCTGGAAAAAAACTGCTGGCATTGGTAAGTCTAAAAAGGACTGGGGGGAGAAAACAAAATCACAACCCTGACTGACAGGCGTGTTGGCAAAAGGAAAAAAAATATAAATAAAAAGAAACCAGCCCTGCACAAATGAAGTTTATGCGAGTTGGAGCATCCTAAAGCTCTGGCTTGTTCCAGGAGTGGATTGAGCTCAAGAGCTGAAGGAGTCCCCACGAGAGGGCATTGCTGCAGTGGCTCCGCGTTTCCCTGCTGCTCTGAACCCCTCTGCGAGGTGGAGATGGCAGTCCCAAAGCCTTTCTCCCCACACCACCTGTATCTTGGGGCTTTTCAGGGCTGGGTCTGCCTCTGTCAGCTTGGCACGGACCCCTTCCACCCCTCCTCATCTCTGACATCAACACGTGCTCGTCTTAACCTGAGCTTGGGAGATGCTGGGGTAGAGCCCAGACTTTCCTGCTGCCCTGGTCTCCCTTTGGGTGGGACCGAGCAAGCAGGAGTGGGGGCAAACAGCATTTTGGTAACATCACAGACCCTGCAAACACTGAAGTGAGGGGGTGTTTTTTGCCTCGGTGGTGTTTCTCTCCCCACTTGCAGGTTATTTGGCAGCAGGAACCAGACTGTAGGTGGGGACCCAATGGTTCCTGGCAGGTCCCAGCTCCTGGCAGAGACTCCAGTGGCATCGCTGCAGCATTGGGTGTGCAGGGTGGCACTGGGGCAGTCACCACACACACGAGTTATTATGGAAAGTGTCACCCAGGCAGGCTTCTGTAGGAATTCCCATAATTAATGTGCTCTGAATCCCAGCCAGCACCTCGCCAGGGCTTATACTTCCCTTTTACTTAGTTCTTAGGGCTTGATGGACCAAGGCTGTGAGCTAAGTTGGTATGAGGAGTTTTGCCAGGGGAGATATGTCACTTCTGCAATGCTCTGGGCACCAACACCACCCCTCGGGCCCAGGTGGCCAGAATGGCTCAGACATTACACCCAGGGTCTGTTCAGCAGGTTCAGGCTCTGCCAGGGATGGACACTAGTGGCTTCGTATGGGCAGGCAAGAAACTCTGAGCTTCACCAGAGAGATGGGCAAGACCTGGTGGTTTGGGTCCCTGCTCTGTCCTGGGTGGGTTTGAGCCTCACCATGGAGGGTTTTGCACTTTCCTAAGGACGGATTTTGAGATTTTCAGATAAAAAGGCAGCAAGAAATACCCCCATGTATACCATATTCATTTTGAGGGGCCAACACCAGGCACAAGACCAGACCCACCATGAGCCATCCCCCAGCACAGGGACTTGCCCCCACCACCCCATACCTGTTCCTGCAGTTATGGATCCATCAGCCTCCACCGTCTCCGCTGGTGTTTCCCAGGCTGGGTCCTTTGCATGCTCAGGATCATCTCTGTCCATCCAGGAACGGCAAATCCGAAAGAAAAAAAAAAGAAAAACTTTGAGAAGCTAAAATCATCAGGGAGCAGACACTATTTATTTGTTTAATTGTTTGTTTGCAGATATGGGGAAACAGTGTGACACTATTAGCATCGAGGAGCCCTCAGCCACACGGAGAAAATAGCAGCCCCACGTCTCCCTCTGTTTAACCCAGCGGGAGAGCAAGGGCTGCTGGAACGGGGAGGGGATGTGGAGGTGGCTGCACAGGAGGGAACCCAGGCAGAGCAGCATCCTGGCTGGCAAAGGATGTGGTCCCCCCCCGTGGCAAGGCCACCCGCCTCTTCCCATCCCATATCTGAGCCAAACTAGGGGTTCCTGAGGTGCAGGGTGAGGAGGGTGGGGAGACAGGAGCAGAGGAAGGTACGCTCCCCATCCCAATTTATTATGGCAGCAGCAATACGAGCAAGCAGAGATTGGGAGTGAGGGAGGGGGGATGCCCATGTCCCCCATTTCAGTCTCTAACCAGTCTCAGCATCGCCCAGGCTGCTTCAGCAGAGGTTTTCCTTGCCATCCAAACCACCTTGGGGCTCCAGCATCCCTTCCCTCCGGGTTAACTCGAAGCCTATCTCAGCCCCCCTCCCCCTTTCCCACTTCTAAGGGATGCAGCTATTTCTGTATTACAGGGAAGTTTTAGGAGCAGAATCCATTAGGGGCTCATTTACAGCCATGCCCTTAGGCAGACGCAAACCTCGCTTCACTGAGATGATAGACTAATCCATCAACCTACTTCACCGCTGGCCTGTTCTGTCTGGAAACGCCATTACTGAGCACAAGTACCTAACACCAGCCCGCGCCCGTCTTCTCACTCTCTTTGCAGCCTGGAGATGCTCGAGTTCTCCTGGGCCCCTGTGACCAAAAGTCTCCAGAGAAAACCCAGGCAGCTCCGTGCCCATGAGCCCCACAGCTGTGCTGAAGGCATCGCTTTCTCTTCCAACCACTGATTTGGACCAGATGATCTCCAGAGGTCCCTTCCAACCCCATATCATTCTGAGATTCTGTGATTTGCAGCTTTTGAAAACTTGAGGGCTGCTTCCTCCCAGCCAGATCACAAGGATGAAGTTTGAGCATCTCTGGAACAAGGGGAAAAAAACAAATTGTGTCCAAACCCCTGCCTTCCCACAAGGAACTAGCAACAAAGTCAGATCCAATCTGAATTTCCTTCCAGCTCCCATTTTGCCTAATGTCTAATAATTTTGCAGAGCCTATTTGTGTTAAGGGTTTAAGAAGAGTTTCCTGGATCAGATCTAGGCCAGTCTCCTGTACGGCCAGCGCAGGAACAGGACAAGCATGTGGCCATAAACCCTTCCCAATCCTGACAATCTGCAGCTTGGGGCCTTCCTGAGCCAAAGATATATCTGTAAGTAACCTGTATTTAAAAGCCCTTGATGGCCCTTTTCTGTACATATTTGTCTAATGACTTTTCAGACCCATTTCTGCTCTCGGGCTCCGCTGGCCCTGACAGTGAGTTTCACAATTGAATTAGGCGTTGTCTGAAAAAGTCCTTCCTCTGTAAAGGGAGAGATAAAGTTATCTTGAATTTCATCTGTCCCTGGCATCATTCTGAACTCGAATCTTTCTTCAATCTCTGCGAGGAAGTGCAAGTCATGCCTGGCCAAAGGCTGGTGTGTGGCAGGGTCTGGGTGCCCAAGGGATTCACAAAGGAGCTTTTGGTCTCCCCAGGTCCATCCAACTCCATAAGGTACAGCCTGTCCCTAAAATCTCCCTAATTCTGGGGGCGTTCCTATTAGGACCATCCCAAATAACTGCACTTTCAGGCCTCTTAAACTTTCCCATCACTACCAGCTTCCTTCTAAATCTCTTCCCATCCACTGATCTAATGGGACAGAAGATTTTATTTTCTTCCAGAAATAGAGAAACTAAAGCAATGAAGTTACATTTTTCCATGTCATGCATCAAAAGAGGAGCTCATACGTGCCTAAGAAGACATGAAAAGAAAATGAATCCTTTCTAGAGGCTGGAATCCTCAGTCCTTTTTCAGCTGGAGAGGGGACATCTCAGTCCCATCAGGCTGGTTAGAGACTGGTTCAGATTTGGCAAGGCCAGCCTGGCTTCCCAAGGTTTCCACCAGGCTGGTATCAAAGGTAAAAAAAATAAATAAATCACAAGTCTCTCAAGTGCTATTCTCAGCCTTCTCAGTCAGAGATGCTTGTATATTTGTCCAAACAACTCTGTCCCCTTCCCCCTAGGAATTCCAAAGGAGGCTTCAACCTACACGTGGTACCTTTTGCTGAGACAGACCTTGTCACGATTCGGCCACGAACATTGTTTTGGTGCTGAATGGTGATGCTTTGTTTTACCGGTGCTCTCTCCACACACCCCAGATGGTGACAATGTTCCTTTGGGTGGTTTCTGAAGTAGAAGACAAGAAAGGAAGGCTGGGGAGAAATTAAAAAGAAAGTTCCTAACAACAAAAGGGATCAGCACACACACACCTCCGTTCTCCTGATGTTAAACACTGCTGACACAGGCCCTGCACTGCACAAATCTGTAGTTTCCTTTAAATTAGCAATTCCACAGACACAGTAGGAGCTTGCATAAGAATTGTCCATAAAGAGAAGAGAGTCACAATATCAGCCTAGCATGAAACCCTGGTTTCTGCTTTTTAATTAAGATTTCAAGCTTGTGTCTCCCCTGAGGTGCTGCGGAAGGTTTTGCCAGATACAATAAGCAGCCGGGGTCCCTCTCAGCAAATTGGCTTTTCATAGGATCCTAGCTCTGCTCACATACCCTTTAGTGCCGAATTCTCAGTGCCAAATTTGGGGTATAGCATCCACAAAAAGGCAAAGCCCAGAAGTTGGGTGCTGGGACCCATCCTCGCAGGCTCGGGTCCTCTTGTGCCTCCCCTTTCCCAGCAAGGTCTTGCAGGCAATGTGGGGAAGGAACGGGACATGGGTTTTGGTACACATCACTCTCAGTATTAAACAGAAACACAGTAACTCTTAGGATGACATTTCCAGTGTGAATACCTGTGTTTGTATATTTTAAAAACCATTCTCCACGCTCCCACGGTCTCTTAGTATTCTCTTGGAGCTTCTCTCTCCCTGGCGGCTCCTACCTGCCATGCCTCCCTGCAGCTGGAAAGTGAAGTCAAAGACACATGAACAATCAAAGAAGTTACCTTCCAGCATTAAAGGCAGATGTTGGCATTTGCATTTGTGCCGGTCCATTCCTCCGTCACAACCCTGTTCCCCCACCCTGTGATTTCAGAGCACAGCCCAGTGGATCACAAAGACCTGAAAGACAAAGCAGTAGCAAAACCAGGGCTCCCTGTGAAGTGCCAAAATAACCTCGCAGACACAGGGGTCACAACCAGAAAAATCCCTGCCTCCCTCCCTTTTACATCACTGCCAATTTGGGATTCATTTAGGAGGAAGCAGAGACGCCCCAGGTACCCCAGAGCAGCTCTCCCCTGGCTGTTGTGGTTTCAGAGGTGTCAGGACTCACCGCTGTGCGCATCCATCATCCCTGTTAATGCTGCCCCTCCGATGGCAAACCTTTCCTGAGCAAACACAAGCTCACATCTAGCAAACACCACATCTTCCCCTGCCTATCGCTGCCTCCACGCAGGTAATGCCAGATCCAACCCAGGCAGCACCCCGGAGGAGGGACTTTTCAGCATTCACATGGTGGCAGCTGAATGGGGTCTCCATCAGAGGCTTTTAGGTGCCACCTGCAACGTAAAGGGAGAGATCTACCACTGAGCAACCCATCCCACTGCTGGCTGTCACTGTATCGAGGAGATATCGGCAAAGATTGCACTGGAAGCACCTCTAAAGGTTTCACAATCACTCCCATAAAAGCATTTAATGCGCAATAAAAATGGCAAGTAAGTTCTCAAGGGCTGGTGTGGAGAAGGAAGCTAATGCTTTACCCTATAGATGTTCATAAAATATTAAGTAACTTTACAAAGAGGAGGGAGAGGACGCAGTTCGATAGACCACTGCTACAAGCAGGTCCACTCTGCCAAGCAGCCAGCGAAATGCGGGATGCCTTCAGGACTCATTAACTCCCATGCCAGCGTTAATGGTCCTGTGGCCGCTCATTCCTCTTCCCCCACACCACGCAAATGGCTTTATTTAGAAGCTGAGATTGGAGCCCAGCTCCACAAATAACATTTGCCTGGATGTAATTAGGCATCAGCAGAGCAAAACTCCCCAGCCAAGGGAGAGTGGAAATCCAGGTCAAGCAGTTCTCCCCGCAGCTACCTCCCCCCAGCTTGAAAAGAAATGAATTTGGGGAACTTGATGCCATGGTGTGGACTTTTCAAGTCCTTATGTTTAACTGGGGGACAAAGGTAAATTGTGTAGGAAAGTTTCTTTGGAAGAAACGGTTTGGCTTCCCTGGGTGGTGAGCTGGGGGCTTTCGCATCCACCCTGCCATGGAGGTGGACCAATTCAAGCCAAAGCCACCCAAGGAAGACCTGCCCCAACTCCTCATCCCATCCTTCTGGTGGATTTGCACTGGGGCTTGCTGTGGCAGTGGTTTTTCCCCACCGTTTACAGGCACAGGCCACAGAGGTTGGACCAGGCGGCAGTGGGCAGCTGGAGGCAGGGCTAGGATGACTGCAGAGATCTTGCCTTCAATAAATCAGTGAAGAGAAGGCAATTTCCAGGCTGGTATGGAAGAAGCTCTCCTGGGAGCGTTTGGGAGCCGGGATCAATGCTGTCTGTCTCCCTGCAGCACAAAGTGCACCCAATCTCTCGAGCCTGGGCGATACAAGGGAGCAAATCAGTGCATCGTCAGAACGACTCTGAGACAAGAGGCAATAAAAATCCAAACCTGATGTTTTGACACATGCTTGTCCCAAATGAGGACAGAAAATTCAAAATATGCGGGGAAAAGACGGCAGAGGTGGAATCCCATGCAATTTCCATTCGGATATGTCAAAACAGCTCGTTTTGGTACAGCAAGACATCAAGCTGCCGCTGCCCACGCTGCCGTTGAGCCCAGGAGAGCTGTGGGACAGGCACTAAGGCTGGGCTGGCCCACAGGAGTCTGAGCCACAGGGGAAAAATAGTCCATCACGGTCCTCGAGCCAAGTAGGAGGTTGTGGTCTTGAGCATCTCCCTTGGGGCACGTAAATACCTGCGTTCTCATTTGGCTGTAGTATAAATAATGAGGTGAAAATCATTTTGATAGGAATAAAATCTATTCTGTAGACTGAAAAGATGCAATTTTTTTTTAATACATATGTGTGTGTGTGTTTTAGGCATTAAGTGTCAAACAACAGAAAAAAAAAGAGTCCTTCTGAATTAAGGCTCATTTCATTTTAAAAACATTGAAAGGCAGAACACCAGGTGTTGTGCAGAGGTTTCTTTGTTCGTTGTCACAATTCAACATGAATTTGCAAAATACTTTGACTAAATCCATTCTGATTTTTCTGTCAGAAACTTTCCAGGTGACAATTTTTACCCAGAAACCTCCACTTGTGGCAACTCAGACAAAACAGTTTAACATCAGCCTGGAGGGAAGAGTTTCATTCTTCCTTTCCTGAAGAAAAGAAATGAACACTCCCAACAAAATTGACACTTAGAGGGGGAGATAATTTGCAGAAATCTCGATTTTTACAGAAACCCAGTAGAACAAGGATGTTCTCAGGGAAAAATCTCACTCAAATTCAATGTATGCCATGACCTCACCTAAAGCTTGCCCTCCCCAGGCTAAAGCATCTGTTTTAAAGTGTTTTCCGAATGCAGGCACCAAGGGGGATGCATGAAACCATTTGCAGGCTCCCCAGCTCCAGAAATGTGGAGGCAGCATTCAGCTGCTGGTACCCGAGCGGGGCCTCAGGAGCTGCAGCCAAAGGGCTGGTACAATCCAGCATGTGTTTCCTGACATTGATGGAGTGACGTTAATTTATAACAGCTGAGAGCCTGGCCCCCAGCCCTTCCCCGTGCTCCTCGCCACACTGAGCGCTGGCCCTGGATAAATCTTGTGCTGTCCCCTCCATATGTCCCTCTCTGGCTCTGAGAGGGGTTATTTGCTCAGATGGGATGGAAGGAGAGATGGAAATGTCTCTGCCAGCCACAGCTTTCGCAGCAGAGAGGACCATCTCCCAGATACATAGCGCATCCCCCCTGCAAAAAGGCTGAGAGCTGATCTATCACCACCAAACCCCCTTTTTCCAGGAAAGCCCTCCTGAACTCACCCCTCTGGAGGAACAAACTCCTTTTTATCCTTTGAATTGTAGACCGGCTGTTGCTCTCCAACCTTTGTGGGTCAGAGCTTCTCCAACGGTACCCAAAAACCATCCTGCACTGCAGTGAGATGTGCTCCTCTCCTGCAGGACCTCAAGGTGGTGAGACCTGAGGGACCCAGAGCTCTTAAAGTTAGGGGGCTCAAGGCTTCTCCTCATGCTGCTGGCTTTACTTGGCTTATTTTAAGCCCTTATTGAGGTTTGGATTTTATTTTTCTTTTTTCTGCTGCTAAAAGTTGTTTCCTTTACAGTGGAAAATCTGGATTAGACTTGCCTTGTCCTTTCTCCGCAAGTCTGTTTTGGTTGATCCCCATTACTGGATGCAGCCCAGGTCTCTGTGGGGTGGAGGGAAGGGGGACTCACCTCCCCAGCTCTGCATTCACAGATGAGGTGTCTGCATTAAAGGAAATCCCTGCCTCAGAGAGCGGTGGTGCTTGCAGGGCATTATTGAGTCCTTTGTGGAGATGTTTTTACTTGGCATAAGTGTGCATTTTTGGACTGGCAGAGCAGGAGCGCTTCCAAGCTCACTGTCTGGATAAAGGGGGCTGTAGCCAAGTGATGTAAATTAGAGCAGACCCTAACCAGGCTCAATTACAGCAGATCTGCCATCAAAACAGTGCTGGCATGGGGATGAGGAGCCATCCATATCATCTCCGACAGTGTTGGACTCACCTGAGCTTGACTCAGTCTTCCCAGGTTTGCATGATTTCACTGCACATCTTGGTGGAGAGGTCCACTGGTAGGAAGGGGGGACTCCACGTGCTCCACAGCAAAAGTGTGAAGGCAAAAGCAAATAAAAATGCCAGGTTCGGTTTGTGCTCTGAGGTTGGCTCCCCAGACCACTGGGAACCATCAGACTGGGAGCCAAACTTCACAGCTTGGCCTGTGTGCTGGGAAGAACCAACCTTCCACTGCTCATCTCAGCCTCTTGCCATTATTATTATTATTATTATTATTATTATTATTATTATTACTGCTACAACTGTGTCAGCTAGAAATCACAAGCATGGTCCTGCAGCAATGCACTGGAAAGATAAAATAAATAAAAACCAAGAACAACAAAAAAAAAAACCCTACAAAAATATGAATGGTCCTTCCAGAAAGGGTATACATTTTTCTTGGCTAATGGCCCATTCCATGATTCAGGTTGAGCCAAATCCTAAATTCTAAGAAAATCTCCAGCATCCCCCTTCTGTTTGAAGGGAAACTGCCAACAAGTCTCACCAATAATCGTCTGAATCTAAGGAGAGACATTCAAATTTATGATGGGAGGCAGACAGCCAAGTCCCATTGATCTTCAATGAAAATCCTCCAGCGAAAAATCCCTCATCCCCCGTCACCGGTGCGAAGAGCCGGGCTTTTGTTCCACGGCACTCATCACCACTGGGTTTGAATTCCTACTGCTATCCTATTATTATCTCTGATTAAGCGGGGTGGAAGAGGAAATTAGGAGATTCCTGTATACTCTTAGCCTGGCAGTGATGTGCTCTAACAAGCTGCATTTAACCCATTTATTACCTTCAAAATAAAGTTCCTGGGAGGATTTTCACCTCTGGACTGTTGCCTCCCCATCCTAAACTTGGGCATCAGGCTCAGGCACATGGCAAGAAGGTCAGGGTAATGATTCATTTTCAGTATTTAAAACCAGCCCAATAAATCCCTAAATGACTTTCTAACAGTGCAGTAAACTCCTCAGAACATAATCAATGCACGTTAACAAAGCACTGGGAAGCCAAGGAGTTCATGGGGGGGTAAAGCACATACCATGAATCTTTCTCATGTTGTTGTATCGGGCAGGAACCTCCAACTCCCTTATTGCGTCTGACGTGTATAGATGGGAAACAGTGTCTAAAGCCATTCATAGGCTAGCCTGGGTTTTTCAAAGAGCTCTATTGGAGCAGAAAGGTCTGGGCCTGACTTTTTTTAAAGGTATATAAATGCTTTAACATCCAGATGCACACGAAAAGGAATTTTTACGTATGTCAGAGAATCACAGAATAATTTTAGGTTGAAGGGACCTCTGGAAGTCTCTAGGCTGAGGTCCTCAGAGGAACATCAGCCAGCTTCAACATTAGCTAAGGACTTTGTGCAGTCAACTTCTGAATATCTCCAGGGATGGTAGCTCCACCATCTCTCTTGGGGCCTGTCCCAGGGCTGCACAACCCTGCAAGGAAGAAGCCTTTGTACCAGGCAGCATTAGGGGCTTCACGATGTGCAATGGTATTTGAAGGATGCCCGTTCCCCCACTGAGAGCTTGTGCTTAGTCCTCTCTATCTCCTGGGGCTCGACACACCAGAGGACATGCTGCTGCATGACACGCTGGGAAAAAAGGTATTTTAAAGACCTGCTTACTTTTTTTTCCCTCTGTATGTCAGCAAAATTAATCACTTTTAAACTCATAGTATGAGTTTTACACCTTAAGGGGAAAATGGGCCCTTCTCTCAATCCCAGACTTTGGATGAGTTTCATTCACCCTAACCTGTGCATAAATTAAGCACTTAAATCAAAGTTATACACCTTCAGCTCTCTATGTAATCCTTATGGAGGAGAAAAAAAAACAATAAACCAACCCAAACCCAACAAATTATCTCATACTGCAGTCAGCTCTAAGGTAAACACTGGGCTTGGAAACCAGCTCAGACTTGAACACGTATCAGTGTTTCAGGTTAGGCCAGACAAATCCTGCCCCTGGACCACCATCAAGCCCCAAGCTCCAACAAGGATCTCGAGTCATCTCATTACCAGTGTTGTTAACGGGATCTAGAGGTCCTGATTAGACTCGGCGCCCTGTTGTGCTAGGAGCTGCACACAGACACAGAGCCAAGGCCTGGCCCAAAAAAAGACTGCAATAAAAATAGACAAGACAGATGGAGGCACAGATTTATGGAAAGTCACACAGCAGGTCGGAAGCAGAGTTGAAATGAGAGCGCAGGCAAGTAGCAGGTCCGAGATCCCTCAATTAATGCTTTTTCTTTGGCACTAAGGCACAAACCATACTCTTCAAATTGCTCTAGCCCAGATGCTCTGGCCACCTTGAATTCAGAGCCCAGAGAGCTGCAAAGCCTATTTCAGAGATCGCTGGTACACAGCCAGAATGCAACAGCCCCAAATTTCTTCTCTCAAGACCCACAATTCATTAATGTCCCCAGGTTTTCGGTCTCCCACTACAATTTTCTCAGAAGCTGGGAATCCTCTCCAACTCCCACAGCTTTCCCTGGGCTCTGACTCATCACACGAACCTTTTCCCAAACCCTCCTTCCTTTGGAAATCAAGACGTGTTGCCATTGCATCATTAGTTGTAATAACAGATAGCATTACCAATAGATGTCATTAATTATTAGACTAACAATCATGCTAAGTACGCTTTGTGTTCATTATTACAGTGCTCTGTTTGTGTTAATGTAATACTTATAAATAGTATTAATAGTAATTGCATCAATAATAATACCACAGTTGTGAAATGTTTATATAGCATCCATCTGCTCAGAGATCCACCGTGATAGATAACGCTGCAACCATCTGGCGTCGCTGGGTGCATTCAGCTCATACTTATCGGCACGGCAAATCAGGCAGCCCTCTCCATCCCGGCAGCTCCCACTGGTTCCCACTCGCCCGCAGCCGTAAATCACCTCTAAACTGCAGCCCCTCCTGGAGAGGAAGATGGGAACCCACAGGCAAAAGTTGGGAGCACCAAGACATAAAGCTAGAGAGGCTTCTTCCTGCAGCGCGTGGAAGGGCCCGGAGAGGGGAATCTGCACAACCACAGTGAAATAAAGTGAGAAACATCACTGAGAAAGCACAGCCATATTCAGAGTAGTTGCCAGTTTAGTTTCCATTGCTTTTAAAAGGAGCCTTTCCATGGGTCAGGCTTGGAAAGGAAACTCCCTTGTCCTGGGCTGGTGGGTCCTGTGCTCATGAGGTCCTCACACAGCAAAGCTAGTATCCCACTGGATGCTGTTATCCCAGCTGCATTTAATGCCAGGAAAACATCCTATAATGTAGAGATGTTTGTGTATGTTTCTCTGTGTATGTTCCGCCCATCAGTCTCACTGCAAAAAGAAGAGAAGGGAAAGGTCCATTCCTTCCCCAGGCAGCCCTGGTTCAGGTTTGAAAACAAATCCTGGATTCTTGCAAGGAACCCACCTGCACAAAATGGGAAATTGCTGGATTGGCCACAAGCATGGTTGTCTATGGGTGTCCACATGAGGATGCCAAGGGCTTGGTGAAAATGACTAAATCAACTCAAAAACTGGATCATATTCAGTGTCTCCCTTTTTTCTTCATCCCTGCAACCAAAGCAAGAGCTTGAAGGTGAAAGGAAGAACAGTCAATCCATGTTCTCCCATTAAAGGAAACCCACAGGAGGAAACTGCTGAAAGAAGCCACTGAAGTTGCAGCAGTAACATCCTGGATGGGGAGTTTTGGTCACCATGTCATGAGCAGGTTTTCAATCCAGGTCTTTCTCAGAAGACCTCCTAAGAGAGCAAGTCTGAAAGACACAGCTCCCAGGAGCAGTGTGTCAAAAGATTAATGTTCACTCCTGCTTCTCATCAATCTCTGAACACACCCAGAGGAAACTTCTCCGCCAGAATTCAGCTCTTCTACTCCTGCCATGGCTGTGCAGAGCTGTGTGAAAATGAAGGGAAATTTGCAGAAAAAATTGTGGGTAGATTTGGGCTCCTCAGGCAGGAGGTCCTGCATGGATAGACAACATGGCAACAAAACCAGCCCCCAGGAGGCTCAGGATCTCTATACTGGTCTGCATGTAGCCTTGGAAATCTCCGATTTCCTTCCAACATCGAGATCCCTGAATAATAGACTGGTTTAATTCCCCCAGCCAGAAAGCAGGGATGGTGCTGTTTACCTGCCATTCGGAAGCCCTCTTCTCCACCCGGGCACAAACAGCACTTGCAATTTTAGAAGATTCACTTTACTTGCTGTAGCCAAGACAACCCAAAAAAGGCTGGATTGCTGGAAAACTCCCAGCCCCTGGCAGCTGAAGACACACTTCATCACAGGCTGGGCACCCACTTTTGATAATCTTGTCCTACAGAGAGCAATATCACAGCAAATCCCCAGCAGAACCTTTGTGCCAGGTGGAAAGAGGCTGGTCTCTGCATCAAGAGCTCCCTGGGATTTGCCTAGGAAGAAATCTAAAGCAGAACAGTTCAATTCCAACATAGGCAATGAGCTACTTCAGCAAAAATCGCAGGAATCAGCACCAGAAACCTTGCATTTACAAACCTCACATGAATTCCTTTTATACCCTCTTTGGGGTTTATTACAACAAGATTTGGGGCTTCCACAAGAATTTCTGTTTTAAGTCCAAAAAGACCCTTTCTTTTCCTGTGAGTAATGACCTTTGAAGGTAAAAGAGCTCATTCCAAGACAAATATCTTTCACATATCCTCATTGAGCAAGGAAAAAGATTGAGGCAATCTGGCATTTTTATCCACAGAAAAGAAGAGCTTTGACCACACCACCTTTTTCCAGTGGGAATATCTTTCTTGTGAAAAGTACGTCTCGTTCTCTCAGCGTATGTGTTCCAGTGTTCCCAAACGCAGCACGTTCAGCAAAAGCAGCAAGACACAGCTTGTCCCCGCTCACCAGACACACAAATTTATCCAGCTAAAATCAGGTGAAATAATGACACATGTAAAGAAAGGGAAAAAAAAGTTTCAAATAAACTCTCCTTTTTGCGATCCTCCCAGCTCAACTGCAAGCTCTTCAAAGTTTCCCCTCTTGTTGAGTTGAGTCATTAGTCTTCAGATAAGTGATGCTTGAGCCTTTGATTAAAATTACTGGGGAGCGTCTCTGCATGATTAAAGAGAGATAACACAATAAAAGGAAGAGGACTTTACACCATTATTATGGCAAATAAGTGCAATTCCCAACCTGAGAGCTGCATCAACTTGTCTAATGTAATAAATGCTTCCCCTGTTGGAAATGTGTCAAATTAGACTTCAAGATGTCAGCCTTCGGTTTTCAAAGGTCTCCAAGCGGTGTGACTGCAAGGCTAATACCAGGAAGAGCTGGAAGGTGATGCTGCCCCGTCGAGCAAGGCACGGAGGGAGCAATACGGGCTCGTTAGTGCCTGACAACCCACCTCCAGATGGAAGGAGAGGGTGCAGACAGACACGCAGATGCATGATGCCAGAAAAATGAGATTTGGGGGGGGTTCAATGGGTGGATTTGGAGTCCAGGAGAGGTAGGCTGGGGCTGTTCCTGTGCAGCACTTACACCTGTGAAGGTTTGCCCAAGGTAGAGCCACCAGGTACAAGCTCCATGCCTGAACCTCTCTGGGGCTTGGTCACACCTTTGTCTAGAGGAAAAAGCATCCTTCCCAATCTTATCAAAAAAAGAATAGTTGCTGTGAGGAGAAAAAAGGTCATTTTTAGTCCAAAGAGAACACCTACCCAAGAATTTGAGGTCTAAGGAAAGAGACCTGGAAGTTCTGGCAGACAACAAGATGACCATGAGCCAGCAATGGGCTCTTGTGGGCAAGAAGGCCAATGACATCCTGGGGTCCATCAGGAAGAGTGTGACCAGCAGGTCCAGGGAGGTCATCCTGCCCCTCTGTTCTGCCTTGGGGAGGCCCCATCTGGAGCACTGGGTCCAGTTCTGGGCTCCCCAGTTCCAGAA
>JAOXJM010000009.1:5281015-5297053 GCA_026413425.1 Tringa solitaria | reverse complement strand
TCCTGGAGCCCCTTGAGGGACTGGAAGGGGCTCGAAGGTCTCCCCGGAGCCTTCTATTCTCCAGGCTGAACCCCCGAACTCTCTCAGCCCTCCTTACCAGCATCTTCATCCCCCAACCCAATCCCAACTCAAGTTCAAGTCCCCCAGCCACATCATTGACCATCAAACACTACTCCTTTATGCTTAAACCAAATAAATACAAACCTCAAGGACAAGAAGAGAGAAAGGAATTAAACCCAAGCCACCATATTTAATCCTAGACAGCTCTACTCTCATTAGCACAGCCTACCCCCAACTGTGCAAGTGCAGCAGAGGTGGGGCATCATTTGGGATCAAAACTGCTGCCTGGAAAAATGCAGTTGGCTGATGGAAAGATGATTGGTTGGCTATTTTGTTTGCTTGTTTATTTTTGTGGAGTTTTGAGACTTTGGGTGGTGTTGGGTTTTTTTTCCAGTAAAACTGATGGACAGGACCTGATGCATCAGTTCCCTCATTTGGGGTAGGTGACACAATGCTGAGGTGAGGGTGAGAAGCTCAGGGACTGACAGGAAAGCTTAGGCACAGAGATAAAGCCCAGATATTTTGACATCTAACCCCTGCTGACACTGAGGATGAGTAAAGCCCTTTTGAACCAGCAAGTCCCACATTCTGCTGGACTAGAGCCAGAAAAAGAAGCCACCACCACCTCTGGCAGGGTGCTGTGGGCTTCTTAGAGATGCAAGGCTCCTTTGCCCAGCCACAGCACCATGCCAACATGGTCACACCGCTGCCGAGGGCTGGTATCTCAGCACAAATGCTGTGTGTGGTGCAGACAGACCCTAAATTGAAGCCAAACTCAGAGCATCCCCCAGGGACACAGCTCCCAGCTCATTCCCTGGCCTCTGCACATCCAGCACCGGCACCGTCTGCAGGAAACATCCCCACCAGAGCCCCAGGTCCAGCGTGTGCCATGATACAGCCCTTCTGCCACGGGAAAGCAGGAAAAACACATCTCTCCCCCTCAGTGCTGGGCCCCAGAGGACAAATCTTCCCAGGTCAGGGCAGGAGATACTCGTGTGCTTCCTGGCCTCGCTCCACGTGTTCGCAAATCCTCCTGGAATCAGCCAGCTCTAGGCATCCTGCAGCAGGGAGAGAGGGTCTCCATCAACATTCAAGGCACACAGAGGCAGGGAGAGAGGAGACAGGTAGGGAGAAGCCTCTGCCACAGCCAGATGAATGGATCTCACTCGGAGGCAGAGCAGGAGGGCGGCTGTTTGCAGCTTCTGTCTTCTGCTGCAGGCACCGGCCAAGCTCTGCTCTTACAGAGTCCTTCCATTCCTGTCCACCACCACCCTGCCCCGGCATTGTGTCCCGGACCAAGCCAGTGGATCGTGACCAGGCGCGACCATGTCGGAGACATTCCAGGGCTTTGCACACTACAAAGAAGCCCTGGTTCTTCTAATTAGCAGGAGAATGTAAATGAGCATGGCGTGTGCCCAGGCACCTCCTGCAGAGCCCAGAAGTGTCACTGACAGCGATCCCAGAAGCAAGCCATTTGGCACCCAGGCTGGCGGCGGTGGGATCTGTGGGGCAGCCTGAGCACCAGCACCCACCAGCAAGCCAGACCCAGTTCCCATACCATCTCCCTGGTGTTAAAACCCTGGGAGCTACAGGTACCCAGATCAGGAACCACCCACCATTGCCTGGGGGGACCACAGAGGAATCACTCTCCAGAACCAAGACAAATGACCTGGTACCACTATCATCTCCTCCCCATTCATCCATCCACCCAAATTCCTGGCTGTTGCTTCCACCGCCCAACCCCAACCACCCATCCATCCTTCCCCCTACATGCTGCTCTTCTATCCATTTCTTTAGCCCCTTTCCAGTCTGTCTCCACTTGTTGAAGATGAGAAAGTCAGTGTTTGTCTTCTCATCCACTCTGTGGGAGTCCCTCTATCTACGAGGGGATAGAAGAGGATGCAGACGAGCACCCTACGAGAGCAGGACTAAACAAACTCACCTGCCCCGTGCCTGGGAAGCACCCACCAGCTCCCACTGGGTGGCAGAGAACAGTGGGGGCAGAAAGGGTTTTATGAGGGGGGACCCAGGCTGGGACCTGGGGCAGCCAGATGCCAGTAAGGACCTTTTCAGAGACATCAAAGGGCCCCTGATTAAGTCTGTACCAGGTTCTCCTGCTGCTTGAGAAAACTGTAGGTTCCTGCATTGCAGAGTTTCAGCTTTGGTTTAATCCTCTCCTTTTGTTGGTGTTACAGAATTAAAAGCGAATGGTGCTGCAGAAGAGCAAAGAGAGCACCAGAGCAGAGCCAGTGACCCATTGAGGGCGTGAGATTAGTAAATATAGAGCCTAATTATTACTGACCCAGGAAAAAGTCCCTATCCTCCTCTGGGCGCAGTTCATATTGCTCCAAAAGGCCAAGCTGAGCCATAATTTACATTTTATTTACCCAGCAAACCCCAGCCAGGCACCAGTGCTGGGCACCCCTGGGTCACGGGGCAGAAAAGCTCCATCTGGGCATTTCATAGAATCACAGAATGACATGGGGTTGGAAGGGACCTTTGGAGATCATCTAGTCCAAACATTTCTCCAAGCCCTGGGCTGAAGCAGTGATGCTGGCACAGGCAGTTCCCAGGTAACAGGATCAGCCATCACAGCATCTTTTGATTCAAGCTCCAAAGGATATTGTATCCTTCAGAGAGGCTAAAAAACAAGGGAGATCAGACAGGACCTGGACTATAACCTTCCCAGCCCCGATTCCCCCCCACCATCCTCTGAAACAGAGAAAGTGAGTCAAACTTTGCTGCTTCCCCCTCTTCACCTTACACCCTCGCTCCTCTCAGCTTTAATTAAAAGGAAGAAAAGCATGTGCTCAAAGCAGGGGGATGCATACTGTTGTGTAACGGGGGCAAGACACCTCGTCCCTCAAAGACAGGGTCCTCCTGGGATCAGGAGGGTCCTTTTGGTGGTGCGGGACGAGGAGAAGCCTCGGCATTCTCCAGCTGGGCTGACTCTCCAGCCCTCATTACCATGCCCTGCGCCAGTTGGCACCGCTGATGCTGTGGTGCTCTGGAGCACCCTTATCTCTCCAGGAGAGGCTTTCATTGCAGCCCTCAAGAACTAGGAAATGGAGACACTCGACTGGCTGATGCTGCTCTGCAAATCAATCCGAGGGGGAGGATGGAAAGGGGAACAGCTCGTCCCTGCCTGTCACTCCGCGGAGGCTTTGCCCTTCACTAGTCACAGCTGATGAATTCCCAACCAAACTGGAGCAAAACTGGTACCCCCATCTGATGTGCAGCAGGGACACTGCCAAGTTTAGCCCCCGCCTACATGTGACAACAGCATGGGTCTCCCCAGGACCATAGGACTTGGATTATACTGTCCATGGGTACACGTGGTACGACCCATGCCATAAGGGCTGTAAATCTGTAAATCCACAAACTTTCTTCGCCAGGAAGCTCTCTCCAGGCTGGGCTGGCCATGTCCCTCAGGTAAGAGAAGGAGCCAATGCCCAGAGCTGGCAGTGCCATCTCCGCTGTGCGCAAGAGGAGGGGGAGCAGTGGCTCTGGGGAGTTTTGGCACCTGGAGATGGACCCAAACTTGCTGTGGGCACAGTGCAATGAAAACACAGTGGCAAAATAGGCTCCCAACCCCATGGCAGGAGGCTCCAGGTGGGCCCCCATCAGCTCCTGCACCTACAGCAGAGCTTTTCCCCAGGCAGGAGCAGGACACCGGGGAGAAGGGGATTAGTGCCTGCTCACCTGGCACAGCCCCTGCCTCCAGACACCCACGCAGGGCTGCAGGGTGTCCTCTCCCTCCTCCCAGCAGCTCAAAGCACCAACCTGCCCTCCTGGATGCCGTTTTTCTGCTGGTGTTGTGTGAGTCACATCATTGATGTCACCTCTCCGCGTCACAGGAGCTTGGAGATGGATTTAATGAGCCTTTGTTTTCTTCAGCTAGGAAAAACCTCAAAGAAGCTTAGTCTCAAGCATCGTGAGGAGCCACAGGAGGACAGATAAAACTGCAAGAGGGTCCAGCAGGCTAAAGCAGAGCAGCAGAGATGTTCATCAGAGGGTGACAACGTGCCAAAGCCACACAAGGATGCCTTTGTCCTCACTAGAGCCTGCCACGTGCCACCTTCCTCACCAGAACATGGCAGATGACATCCTTCTATGCCTCGCGCTGCCCAGTGTGAAATCACATGCTGGAAGGAGGGAGAGGTGGCAAAGTGGTGGTGGCACCATGCCTGTAGTAAGGGGACCAGGCAGGATCTCCGAGGGCTTCTACCCAAGAAGGTGAGATGTTGGCCATGGCTCCTGGCTGGCATTCACATGTGTGCTGGCACTTGCCCACCAACACCATGCTCTTGTCCTGCAGTCTGAGGCCACCAAACCCAAGAGACGGGGCCACACGAGCATCTTTCTTGGGCTGCTCAGCAGCTTTTGTAACACAAGTCGCACCTGGGGAGCAAATCCTGATTTATACCAGTCTAGAGGGAAATTTAAGGCCACAGTATTTTAAATCAGAGGAAGAAATCCTGGCAAAGCAGAAGGGAACAAAATTCATTAGAAAGATCAAGGGAAAGGAGGAACTTTTTTTTCTCTCTTTTATGAAGGTCACTAAAAAGGGAAGCATCACGTGTGGTCCCAGGGAAACCAGTAATGTAAATAGTCAGTGGACAGAGGGCATCTTCTATTAATGAAGGTGTCTTGCCAAAATACATAGGCATCATATAAATTATTAGATAATGAGATTCCAGTTAATTTGCTGCCTGGTCAGCCACAGCCCTCCTGCCATGCTCCTGAGCCCAGCCAATAACATTAAGAAAGAATTACATTGGTTCTAGGGCAGCTGGATGACCCGATTCAGAAAACAGCACCTTCCCCAGGAGAGGGTGGGTGAATGCTGCACCCCACAGCCCTCCCTGCTGGGACACACACCACTGCTCTCCCATAGCGTGATGGGTGTCCATGGCCGCAACGCAGGTCCTTGAGAGTCAAAAATAAAGATTCTCCACTGGTTTGAGGACAAGGAGCCAAATATTTTTTTCAGAGGCTTGTTTGATAAGTCTCACTTTCCCAGAGACTCCGAGTGCTGTTGACGTGCTCCAGTGGTGGGAGCCTGTCACCTCTCAGGATGTTTTAGGGCTGAAACAAGCTGAGGTCATAGCACTACAGACCAGAAAAAAAGCCAGAAAAATCAAAGGCAATCCGATTTTCCTCTGTCTCACTACCATAACCACCAGCTCCAGGCTCAAGTCCACCCACTTCATCTCAACCAGTGTTCTGCTCTCAGGAGTGGCCAACAGCAAATGCCTGAGGAAGGACGCAAGAAGGGGATGAATGGGTAGGAGCACTTCCCAAAAAGTTTCCTCCAGCCCTTACCCTGGTGCAGCTTTGCTGTGAACAGCCCTGGATGGATCCTTCTGCCCAGTTACTCTCAGACTTATCATCTCACCTTGCTTTCAGCTCTCCCATCTCTTTTTCTAGGGGTTGCAGGCAGGACAGGGCTTGTCTCTGTTGACTAGGACCAGGAAAAGGTTCCCAGAGGACAAGGAGATGACAACCACCCCCTTTGTTCTAGTGACACTGCCATCCCATGGGTAGAAAGAAACCCATGAAGGGGAAGGCTGAGGGCATCTTTCCCTTCAAAAAGAGGCTGCAGTGACTGAAAGCAAACACGAGGTCCCGGATCAGGTCTTGCACCTCCAACCTGGAGTGGGTTTCAAGTACAATTCCCATTGTACCTTCTTCCCCTCTCTCTCTGCTGTTCTGAACTATGGACTCTTCATAACACCAAATATTCAGCATGCTCTATGTAATTTTAAAACCATTATGTAAGCTGCTCTCTTCCCCCCTCCCCCCCATCTCTCGGTGTCTCCAATTGGTGTGTCAGAATGTAATTAGCTTTTGATGGGATGTTAAGATTTCTTGAGCTCCTGTGGAGAGGCAGCATGGGGAGAGGCGAGGCAGAGGATTGTGATTGTCACTCCCCATGGTAAGTGCTCGAAGACCCTGGAAGACTCATTTACAAAAATATAAAATAAATAAAAAAAAATAATCCCAAAGCAACAGACCCAGTAGGCTTTAGTTTAATTGACTGAAATCACTGAGATTTTTTTACCTCTCTGCTTTCTCCCGCTTGGAGAGAAATGTAAATTAACTGTCTCGTGACCAACAGAAAAATGCCATGCTGTGGCCACGGTCAGGGCTCTGTCCCAAACCCAGCTCCTCAAGAGGCTGAGAGAGTCCCATCTGAGCTGCTCCTTCCTGTCTTTCTGGCCAGGCATGTGTTTTGCTGTTGCTACCAGTCTTCATCCACACCAGGACTAAGTCCTCCAGCTCTTCATCACAAACCCACCAATCCCCAGCCGTGCTGGTGCAGGACACCCCACCCAAGAAGCAAAAAGGGCAGGGAGAGGTGACAGTTTCCTGCACCCACGTTCACATCTGGTCACAGCAAAGTGTGATCCACAGCCTGTCTCCAAAGGAGATGTCACTCGCAATCCAGATCTGCAATTTAGGAGAAGTTTGGTGCCTCTAAAGAGAATGACAATCTCAGGTGGCATCGCTGCTGGTGCTGAGCTCCATCAGACCTCAGCAAATCACAGCTCTCCATCGTGGTGAGGCAGGACAGCAGTGACTGCATCTCATGGATAGGAGACAGGCACCAAGACACAGGGTGCTGCTTTCACCAGGGAGCAGCAAGGCCAGATGTTTCAGCATCTAGTTTGCCACCCCGTACTCCTTCTGCAGCTCTGGCTTTGGGATCCCACTGGAAGAGAGAGGACACAGGGGTTCTGCAGAAGGATGCAGGTCCTTATTTGGGTAAACCACATGGGAGATAGACCTTTCAGGGCTTACAACCCCAGCCTGAGATGCTGCAAGATGGAAATCTGTCATGGAGCTTTTAGAAAAACAAATTCATGTTGTTGTTGTCACTTTTTCAGCCTCACAGAAATAGTATGATGGAGAGCTGCAGGACCTGTGTCCTGCTGGTACTTGCAGGAAACACCACTTTTTCAAAGCCTTCTCCACACTCTGCCCCACCGTTGAGCCCCACGGCAGTGTAAAACAAGGCTGGCAATTCCCCCAGAACAGGTTTGCTGCTATCTGGCCAGGCCTCAACTTTCACAAGAGCATCTGCCCTGGCCAACGGCAGCACACGGAGCATTTACATACCTACAGATGGTGCTTGTGTCGCTGAGCAGTATGTTTGTCCACGCATCAGCCCTGGCCCAAAGCCCACTAGAGTCATCGGATGCTTTTCATTAACTTCAACGGGCTCTGGATGAGGTCGGTTTGGTCAGAGCCTCCACCGGTGCAGAGAGAGGAGTCCAAATAGATCCTAAAGGATGCTCAAGCACATGCGCCTTCAGATTGGCCACATAAACACTTTCCTAAACGCAAACCTGCCACAAACTCCCTGCAAATGCACGTGGCCTGATATTAATGCACCTCGGGCTCTGAATTAGTTGATGATGTGCAACACATACACATCCAATGCAATAATGAGCCATTCCCATCAAATGCCAATTCAACTGGATAATGGGCCATATTGATTGCTTCAAGGGCCAGACCAATTTCACTTGTCCTTTAATGATTATTATGACATTATCTATATTATTCATGCTCAGGAAAATTAATTCTTCTCTCCCCACCCCTGTCCCTCTGGATACGAGTCCATTCAAGTCTCCATTCCTGCTGAGACACAAGCTAAGGAGATCTCAGCAAGGACTGGGCTTAATTCACTTCTAAAGTGTTGTCAGGCAATTGGATTTTTTTTTTCCTCTAATACTGCCACTGGCATTAATGGAAAGAAAACAATAAATGTATCTGGTCACCTAAGTAGTCAGCCTCCCCTTTCATAGCTCTGCTGACATTTCTGTCTCCAGCCTGGACAGTAATGCATTCCATTTTAATTTTAGCAAATGCTTTCTTTATGATCAGAGACATTTTTCATTTGTACTTGTTTGCATCTCCCTTAAAATTCAATATTTCACTTGGGGATGCAGGGTTATTGCCTGCTCCTCAAAATAAAGCATATGTGGCACAAGGATATTTCAAATTATTTTCTCTGGTTCCCTCCACTCAAGAGCAGCAATTGCCTTTCCAACCACTCCCGGGAGGAGTCAGTCCCAGTCTCTGTACCCTGCACAGAGCATCCGGGCAACAGGACTTCTTGGGGCTGCCATATACAGGATAGCCCCCCCAAAAAAAGCTAAAAGAACACTGAACACACCTGTGGCTGCACCTACTCCTGTAGGCAGAAGCTGTATGTCCCTGAAGTTTCATTGGGATGAAACTCCTGCAGAAGTCACACATGCAGGTGGTCACTCTCGGGGACAGTTGTTTCCTAACACACTGACCTCCCCCATCTGCCAAACTGCCAGAAAACCATGGCTGGGTTGCCCCAGCTGGACTCCTGCTGGCTTCAGACATCTGTAATTCTCAGGTGCTCTGAATGTAAAATAATAAAGCTGATGACATTCCTTTGTAACCACCTGGTCCTTCCTTCCCTGCTGGGTTATCCCAAAGAGGTTTGGGCAACAGCAGGTGGAGGTCCCATGGCATGAGCATGATAGGGATATGATGGGGAGACTTCAGTCCCTGGTTTTGGGGTCCAGGTCTGTGGCAGACCCCAAAAAGACATCGGACAACATCTAAGCATTGTGCCCCAAGAGGTGTTGACCATCAGATGTGCTTCCCTCAGAAATATAGGGCACCTTGACACTCACATACTCTTAAAACAAGCTCCCACCAGTTTTACAACCTACACCCAAGTGACACTGGTTCCTCTCCCCAGTGTCCGCTCCGACCCCCGTACAATAGCTTTCCATTCCGACTCCCCTTCCCCACATCAAAATTCAGTTTCTTGAAAGGTTGACTTTGGGACCCAGATGTCTCGAAGGATAATTGCCGGAGGCTCTTACCTGAGAACACCCCTCTGATCTCTGGCACTAAAGAATTTACAAGAGAAATGGGTTGGATATATACATAACAATTTTCTAATTTTCTGAGCAAATTTGGTTAAAGCTGCTGAACAAGAAAGCCTGAAACTTCAATAATAGAGCAACCCGACAGGCAGAGGAATGACGAGCTCAAGTGTGGTCCTGCCCTGACCTAGAGGGACCATTAGAAAGGCTGAAGGAGATGTTTGTCATCCCTTGGCCATTACATCCAGGCTGCTGAGAAAAGCTTCCCAGCACACAGGTTTTTATAATATAGAAATACCTCCTCCAGGACCTGACGTGAGACTCCTCAAGTGGTCTGAGTCCGTCCTCTGGGTGCCTTGAGTCAACAAAACAGAGGGAAAAGTTTTGCATACGGGCTGCTGAAGGCTTTGTGTGCTGGAGACCGTGCCTCCCTGTGCACATACACCCTGAATAATCATAAAACACTTGCAGGTAGGAGGACCTCCTTTGGTAACCCGTGTGCTTGCACAGGAGAATGGGGAGAAACCTTAGCCAGATGTATTTCTGCAAGATGAAAGTGGCCAGTGCTGGAGTTATTCTGAGAGCAGGAATCAGCACAAGAGCTTGTCTCCCAGCTTCTCTGATCTCCCGTAACAACGGCGCAGAACAAAAGATTTTGTCTCTGCTCAAGAAAGGGAGGCGTGTCCTAGTTCCTGTATCCCTACCTTGCCTCTGCCTCGGCCCTCTGCAACAGGTCTTCGGGACCACTTTGGGATCTGCTTGAGGGAAGGTGCCAGGAAGGTCCTGGGCAGGGAGATCACACTCCCTCGGTGCACGGATCAGAAGCTGCCCGTGGAGCTGCTGGAGGAATAAGGCGCTGCTCGATGTCAGAGCAGCAGAACATGCCCAGAAGCAATTTTGCCCTTATTATCCACATCCACAGATTTCTGATTACATGCGATGCAGCAGCTTGGCTTTTTCCCAGCAAGACTGGCGGTTGCTCAAGCTGCCACCGGAGCCACCAGGACGTCGGTGGGGCCGATCCACCCACGCCCCGTGTAAATGGCTGTAGCGCTGGCAGCTCTGCTGTCTTCTTTGTGCTGCTGTTCTTTTGCTTAACTCACTTCTGGTAGTTTTCCAGGGCATATTATCATCTTACTCATGGGTTTAGGATTCATCTAATACACTAGGATGTTACCTCCTCTCTCCTGCTATCTTGCTTTTTCCCAAGCCTGGTTCCCCCACCCCCACAAATATCTCTATTTTGGTTTCCACTACCAGGAATTTCATTTTAATCACTCACCATCTTCAGACACAACAGAAGATGTAATGAAATCGTTTAACATTCACACATCCACCAGCTCTGCTCCTTCATGTGTTTATGAAGCAGTGCCAGAAAACACCACCCATCGTGAGCATCCCAGCTTCAGTGCAATGCAGTGCCCAGCCTGTCAGTCCCTCTGGAGCTCACGATGAAGGACATCTCTTCTGATCAATGAGAAGAGCCTGGAAATATCAATCCATAAAACTAAACTGCATTAAGAAACCCCCTAGACTCATCTTCCCATATCTAATTAATTTAATGCTACTAACTAGCCCCATCATCCATCCTTTTCAAGTTTTATTACAAGCTTTTTAATGGAGTTGGAAGGAAAATTGACTCCCTTGATGGGGCGACATGCTAAATATCTGTCCCAAGAAAAGTCAGATACTCAGTATCAAGAAAGGAAAAGAAATAAGAAAAAGAGGAGGAAAAGTGAGAGGATCAAATGAAGTCTCCTGTGATGGAGAATGTTTTCTGTGCCCACACTGTCAGATAAACCTGATCTGAGGTCCTGATTTCTTCAAAGCCTGCCAAGAACAGGCTAAGAGATGAGCTGCCTCTTAATCAAATCATCTCTGTCTCTCTTACAAGCCTGATGACACCAACACATGAAAACCATGGAGGTAACAGAGGGTTCCCAAGGGCACAGAGCTGACAGCAGAATCTCCTTGCTCTCTTGAAACCACACCAATCAACAACCATTTATTCAGAGAGGTTTGTGCCTCCTGGCTTTTGTCTCCTTGTTCTGCTCTTGTCGACATCGTCTCCTACGCACTGAGGTCTTTCACTGTCAGGCTGGCCCCGAGGAGCAGGAGTCTGGTTGCAGAGATGTGACTCCAGAATGCCCTAAAATCTAGGAATGAGGCTGTCTGTCCTGAGAACACCAACAGACAGCAGGAGATGTTCTTGCTGGACAGGCATCAGCAGACATCCCAGCATCCACCCACTCCATGCCTTCCTCAAGCTGGACAAAGCCACATGGCTCACCCCTGGCATTAGTTGTACTCTTGTAATTCCCATCACCTTTAAATTGCTAAAAGTTTTAGCCATTCCTCATAGCTTTAGAGCACTCACAAGCTTTTGCTTAAGAATGCTGATAGGGTTTTTCCAACCCTAAGCCTGGGTATCTCTGGAAAGTTTGCTAACCTCTGCTTCACCACCTTTTTTCGGCTGGGAATCTTTCTCCCCTGCCCAAAATGGCCTTGTACCTGCTCTTTTGTTAACACAAATTCCATGGTTCACCTCTGAAGAGCACACTTACCTGCTTTATTAATCCCTGGATGTTACCTTCACCTTCTCTGTGCAGCTTGTTAAAATGGAGCTGTTGGTGCTTCTATCGATTCCAGGTGCTATTAACACTAATCCCCCTTCCTGTGAGTGGATTTCACACTGCTTTTGCTAAATACCCATTCCCCTGCCCCTCTGCTGGCCTGGGGTGGGCTGGCCTGGGGGGTTCTCTCCCATCGGCGTGTGCCTGCCCATTTGGTTTAATCAGCTTTGCATTGAGGATCAATGCTGGAGGCACGGGAGGTCAGAGCACTGGTGTCAACTGGGAACAACACGGCGCAGGAGGGGATGGAGGTGCAGGAGAGGAGAGCAAGACCAGCACCTCCCGTAAACACCTGGGGATTCACGGGTTTGACAGAGTTGGAAGGGACCTCTAGAGATCACCTAGTTTGATTCGCTTGAAACTTTCTCGGTCAGGAAACGCTGCAGTCTTGCGAGGAGGGATTTCTTCCTGCGCTCACACCTCCGAGGCATCCCAGCTCAACAGGCAGAAAAGCCTCAAGTCTTTTTCTCCGCAGCCCTCCTACAGCAACAGCAGCACTGAGGAGACTCGTCTGGAGCAGAGCAGAAGAGCAACGGGGAACCTGGAGAACAAAGGAGAGCTACTTCCAAATACCATGCCCTGGGCTGAGGGCACTCCAAGGACACGAGGAGGAGCTCAGAGGAGCAGAATAAGCCTAGAGACCCCCATACCCAGCCCCAGCCCAGGATCAGAGCCAGGATTAAACCCAGCAGCAATGCACAGATCCCCATCTCTGGCTGCTTGGATGCCTTGGGAACCACCCTGATATTTTAAGGTCCTGGAGTCAGAAAAACAGCAAGTCCCAGGACATCTCCACTCTGGAGAGCAAACTGCTGATGTTTAAATATTAACAAGTCAATAGCCATTAAATCCTGATAAACACCCAGATGCAAAACACTAAATCTGGGAAACTAATAGGATTAGGAGTGCAGTGGGGGACTTAACCGCAGCAAAATCCACTGGCCTGTTCTGCAGCTGAGTTTGGTTGGGGCTGAATCACACCCAGCCTGGACAGAAAGAAGAGCTAAGGCCAGGGCCCATGTTCATGCCACAAGCCCTTTTTGACCCTGTGAGCATCCTCTTCCCAGCCTTTACTGTCCCTCTGCAACCTCAGGGAGGGGGCTTTATCTTTCTGGAATAGCCACAAATGCCTCCATCCCTTGGAGAATCCCTCCTGCCTGCATGAACTTCATACTTGATCCCAGTGAGGAGGAAACCCTCACAGCAGAGACAAGTAAGACACTCCTCTACTTATAAAATGTTCCTCCAGGAAAATGTGAGCCCACAGGTGGCCTGCTTCTGGCCCTTTTCATATGAAAATGCTTAACTACACGGTGCTGCACCAAAGATGAGCCTCCACCTTCAGCTCACAGGCATAAGTCCATGGGGCCAAACCCCCAGCCCAGAAACGGGTCCAGCACAGCTGGGACACAGCTAGTCCAAAGCAGGGTCTGCCTGGGGAAGCCGTCTCTCTCTAGCAAGAAATGAACTTGGAGCCACCAAAATTTCATGAAGAAGAGAAAAAAAATATAGTAGAAGAGTAACACCTCGTATATGAGTAACACAGGGTGTCCACATACACACAGGTATGAGTCTACATCTTTCTGACTATATCTGCACTATGGAGAGCAAAGTCCTAAGGAGATGTAACTCCCTAGACTCTGCAGAACATCTTACTAGCCTGGCTGCAATGCTCCTGACACCTCCTGCAGACCCAGCTCCAAGATTCCTGCCACGAGGCACCAGGAGATGGGAGACGGCCAGCATGCTGCAGAGCGACACCCCAAGAGTTTCCTTCCCAGGAGATACAAAACTCAGTGACTGCAGAGAGCCAGCAGCATGAGCTGGGCAAGAGACATCCATCCACGCACCACGAGAAGACAACCTGTTGAGGATGGAGAGCAGAGGCTGAAATGGAATGGCTCCAGCTTGGTTCCTTGGGGGTCAGACACCCAGTACTCAGCCTTCCCCTCACAGAGAACCTGTGTCCTTGGGCTGGTCTCACTGGTCACATCATGGGCAGGGAAAATGCAGGGCAGGGTGGGATGTCCCCTGGACCAGGCTACCTCTCCTCCAGGCTCTGCTAAACCCACCTCTGCCATCCAAAGGACAGGCTCCTTAGGGAGCAATGCCAAAGCCGTGTTCACGTGGCTCGAAGAGAAGAGAGGCTGAGAGCGACTATACATTATATCAGCAATAAATGTCAGCAACTAAAAACAGGCTTCAATTTCTAACTGCTGATTTTCAATAAAAATAAAGGCTGAATCCTACCAAGCCTAGTTAACTTGCAGGCAAGCTGACAGACCCAATCAGCTTGGTTTTCCTTAAACACTGTGGTACGTGAGCATCTAAGAACTCTTACCTCCTCGTTACAGAACAAACCCTCGTTAGAAGTGGATTTCCCACTTGTAAACACGCCCTCAGGTCTCAGGATATAGAAGCAGCAAGTCAAGGTCAGACATTTTCCAGTGCTGGAGGTTTCTTATCCCCACGGTGCTCTTGTGTGTATAGCATTTCTCCCAGTATTTCTTTTTCCTAGTATTTCTGCCCAGCCCAGATGTAAATGACTGAAGTAATAAAGCTCCCACCATTTCCCCCAGAAGATTATTCCATGGTCCAACAAACTTTGCTTTTTTTTTTTCCCTTCCTGACAGCTGAAATTTGATGCAGTTTAATTTCAGCCTGTTATGTCAAGGTATGGAAAGGAATGAGAAAAATCACAACTGTAGAGAAGAGAGCTTGGGAGGGCAGAAGGGCCTAGAGTGAGGACCCAGAGGGGTCTGGGCAGGATGGGGCTAAGGAGTGACAGATCCTGTTATGGTCCCAGTACTGTCCCCAGCCTGGTGGGACAGTCCCTCCAACAGACACATCACTCAGTCCATCTCTATCTTCTCCCCGGTCTCTCTTTTGCCCGTGAACTGGAATAACAACCAGTCATTCCAGAGGTGCTCCCAGCACCTGCTGGCTGGGGAGGACAGACAGAAACCCACATAATTCCGCATGAAAAATTAATCTCTTCTGAACTCGAGGGAGAAAAGTTCAGGGCACTGCAGCTGTAACAGGATACGCTCCTCCTTCCCCAATCAGGATGCGTTATTGGGGAACAATTAAAAACAAGTCAGGGGTAATTAAAGGTAATTAAATGCTCTCAGTGGGGAGCGACATGGCTGAGAGCTGAGAGCAGAGAGCTGCCTGCCTGCCACGTCTGCCCTCCAGGAAGGGCATGAGAGAGCCCAGGATGGGGTGTGGGAAATGCCCCCCCAGCTCTGCACCCGGGCTCGGGGCTCCCACAAACCACACCGGAGCCAATCCTCGAGGCCAGGCAGGCTCAGGCTTTTGTTTTTTCCACCATGTGGGACACTTTTCCCACTGTGAAAGTCAGGGAGAGGTTTCTGAAGGAGCTTAGCAAGAGCTGGGCTGGGGCACAGGGAGAGCCACGGTCCAGGGAGGAGCTTGTAGCTTGCCTAAGAGTGCTGTCCCCAAAATGCAATGAGATGAGACCACCTGCGACGGCTCAGCAGACACAAACAATATCCAGGAAGGGAATAAAGTGACTGGTGGGACTGGAAAACAACTGAATGCAAGCGAGAGTTCAGCTTTCCCGAAAATTCAGCAGTCACTCTCCAGCAGCCTTCACCTTCCCTGGGTTACTGGGAAAGGCGAACAGCTACGGATTCCTGCAGCACTCCTTGTTAGACACACGAGGAGTTTCACAAATATCCACTCGCAGTTTTATATGAATTTCAACCGTATCTGACTCTGCAACAATAGGTGGAGCTAGAACTACTGTCAGCTGGGAAGAGCAGAGCCATGTGCCAAAGCTGGATCCACGGCCGGAGTTACGCCTGCGTGGGACATGCCCAGCCAGAGCAGAGTCGAGTCCTCCACAGCTCATGGTGGACAGAGATGAACTCTCCAAATACTTTACACGGGAAGGACTTTTCACGTTAACACAGCATGGGGAAGTCGTGGCTCTTACTACAGGATTTGTACCTGGTTGTGTCCATGCAGCCTGTACTGCCAGAACTCCACATTTGGATACTGTTCCGGGAAGGAACGGTTGTTCCAGGAAGGCCAGATCTCCAGCTCTGCAATTCCAGTTTGATTTAAACTAGAGGTGCACAATCCTCACCAAGGCTTTTTTTTTTTTTTTTTGGGGGGGGGGGGGTATGTTATGCTGCCTGTACCCTGTTACCAGAGGATGCTTCATTCAACCTGACCTTCATACACACAGTCAGAACTAGATCAAGTAAATTGCCAAGGAGTGAAAACAACCCTGGACTGAGAAGAACTATGAGGACAGGTTGAGAGAGTTGGGGGGCTCAGCCTGGAGAAGAGAAGGCTCCAGGGAGACATTAGGGACACCTCCAGTTCCTAAAGGGGCTCCAGGAAAGCTGGGGAGGGACTCGGGATGAGGGAGAGGAGCCATAGGACAAGGGGGAAGGGTTTGACCGTGAAAGAGGGGAGATGGAGCTGAGATGTGGGGAAGA